>CM065665.1:17643265-18195765 GCA_033220385.1 Triplophysa yarkandensis
AAAGTACGATGCGGAAGGATATTTAGAGGAGGAAGCAGGAAAAAGGAGAGTTAAGGATACAAGTAACTTGGAGCATGTCAATAGAGTTGTAATAAAGTGACAAATGATTAGAGAAATGGAGTTGAAGTGAAATCAGAGAGAAAAAGAGCAAGATTAGTAGTAAAATCCAGACCTGTGTGTGTATGCGTGTATGAGCTGTGGTCTGCTCTTATCCAGAACGTTTTGCCACCTGCCTGAATTTAGGTGAATGATTTTGTAATTGGAGACTGATGTAATCGGATTGAGATCTCCTATACTTCTGATTAAAAAGTTAAATTTAAAACTTAATATAATGAATGAAATCTGATGAATAAATCGCTGTGGGCATTACAATGTGTGGTTTTGGTTAAGTGTTCTTTTTTCCATGACTGTTGTTCAGGTAAAATTAAGACAGAACCCAACTAATCCAACTACATTAATTTGACAATGATTCCAGTCGCAGTGTGGGATAGTAAATTCTTATTATATATAAACGTGCAAAAGATTATCATAGTAGTATTAAATAATAATAATAATAATAATAAAAATAAAGACAATAAATGTGCAATTTTTCTAGAGTTTAATGCACACTTTTTGTGTCCCAAACTGAACTTCTGGTGCACATCTCCCAAAAAAATCTCTGAAAAACAAATAACAGGTGAATTACATTGGTCAGCAAAAGGAAAGTATGTTTAGCCTGTTTTTGGGGGGGGGTTACCAGTAGAAGAAACATTACTTTGATAAAATTTAATGTGACGTAGTACAGCCCAGTGAACAAATTGTTTATTTAATTAAAAAATAAAAACATCAAAATATAAAATGACTATGAAATAAAGTCACTGGCCAGACCATTAACAAACAGACTGGAACATTTCACACAAAAATTCTTCAATGCTTAAGTTGTGTCAAAACAGCAACATTTCCTAGTTCTGTTAAACACGAAGAAAGATATTTAGAAGAATGTTAGCAACTAAGATTCATGGCATAATCTATTGCTAAAGTAGAAAATAATTTGTGCAATTGTACCAGGAGAACATTTTAAAGAATTTGGGAAAACAAACCTCTGATTGTGATTTAAATTTGCTTGATAAATCTTTGCTATCATTCTTCTTAAGGTCTTCAAAGTGGGGAACTGAGTAATTCATTAAAGATTTTTCATTTTTTAACTATCTCTTTAACTTTGGGCCAGAAGATAAAGTGTCCAAAGAAAGTGTCTATAATCCCAAGGTTTGTAGGTGTTAACTTAATTGAGATATTGTCCCTTATCTAGCTTAATGATGATAGTTTGCAGTGTTGTAACTACATTTTCAAAAGAGTGACTTGACTGTGATTTAAAATCTTTAAATCATGAGCGGCTTATTGCTTGGCAAGCTTCGGTACATTTTAAAAATGGTTTTCCCAACACACTGCCATTGTTCCGTTATGATTTCTGCCTTTCTATGTTCATGAAAGAAGAGCTTAATCTTGATGGATTCTGCCTTCCATTGGTATATTTAGTGACGGAATGCATTGCAGAAACATCAGCTATACGATAAAGTCAAATGCAAGATTCAAGTGTGCTTTTTCAATTAGCCAACACATCAGTGTTGCTTACAACACACTTAAGATCTGCATCACACCACAAGAAAGCAAAGGACCTTGACACATCTGAAATGGAAGAAATAGCCCTTAACAAACTATAATGTATAATAAAGTACTTTTTTCATTACTTTTCTATAATATTCATTATGTATTCTTTTTTCTTCCAGTCACTCTCAACACTCATGACACCAAAGCAAGACGTAAGGAATAATAAGACAGCTCTACTTGCAAAAGGATAACTGTCAGAGAGCACCTTTTCCTATTTCCTTAGTTGTTCTGTCTCTTTGTTTCATGTGCCTGATGGTAAGACGCAAGCCAGAAAAATATGCAAACTGCAAATGCACCATGACCGTATATTACACCATGCACCGCAAATAGCCTGCAAATACATTCCCCCATGTAAAAAGGAAACCCTGATTTGTGTGATATTATAATTCAAGCAGTAAACATTAATAAACCAAATAAACATGCATGCATGCACATGCAAATGCTAATCCCACAAACGTGTTATGTGCATGTGTGTTTGGACACATAATGCAGCAGTGTTCTGACAATGGCTGTAAAGTGGAGCAAATGTCGGGCCCTTGTGTGCAGGTCATCACTCCTAATGCAGAGCGTGTCATCAGTTCCCGGGACGACAACAAAAATGATGCGGCCGATACATATGAAACAGGCATCATGCATAAACATGCGCCGAGAGGGAGGGTGCAGAGAGGAATGGCGGTGGCTGGGCCTGGGTGAGGTGACGTTGCCACGGGGAAATTGCTTCTCAGGGTCTCAGCATAGATGGCTCTTCAACCCTGTTTATTATTCATGAGCTTTGGGGTGGTGTAATAAGCCACACCTCAGCTGGGCAGCTGCGGCAGGTCTGCGCTAAGTGATGGATCGTGACAGCGCTGACGGAGAATATATCACCATTAAGATCAAATGCACCTCTCTGGTGCACTTCAGACCGACTCACTCACGCACAACACGCCGGACCCTACGGTCTGTGTTATCTGACTGCATCAATCCAAGCAATCGAAAAGATGGACGCCAAATCACGTGTATCAAAAATGGTCAATGACTAACTATTGTGAGAGGATTTTTAGATATATACCTAATTCAGTACAGTGTTCTCATTAGGTGCGACTGTAGATGGCAGAGCTGCAGGTATGCTTTTGCCATCCACAGGCGGTTTGCAAAGCTGAGCTTTGCGTCAAGCATTGATTTGTCCCGGGGCGATACTGAGAAGTGCACAGAAACCACAGTCACTTGAACCTGGGCTTTCAGTAATCACACTTCTGCGACTCCGTAGATGTTCCCCATGTCTCAGCTTTCAAGTGTTTAGCGTTATGTTGGGGAATTGAGGTTGTACAAACACCTCACTCTTGTAAACTTGTATTAATGCTGGAAATAAAGCACTGGTATCAGTTTCTTTTGCTGTCTGAAGAAGGAAGCGGTGTCTGAAAGCCTTTTTTTCTTTCTTACTGTCTCTCTCTATAGTGGACTGAGCTTTATAAAGGGCCGTTATTGACCTCGCTTCCTGTAAGAGCCACGCGGTACAGCGCAGGTGAGTAGGATGACGATACTGCCCCTTTAATTCATCAAAAGCAGAATGTGTGGAAGGAGAGAAGAAAAGAAATAACAGTCCTAGCCAATGTCTACAAGCTGCATTCCAAAGGGAGATGTTTTCAATTCACTCATTATAAAAAGGTCATTCAGGGTCAAGTTCAATGCCATGGAAAAGAAGTGCTCACTGCGAAAAGCACCACCCACACAGTGTGCACCCGCTGGAGAGGGAATCACAAGAACTATGTAACTTAATTTTTGGGGGAATGTACGAAAATTTGCCCTGCATGCTATTTACATTTGCAAAAAAAGGTGAGAGCGATTTGGTGGTTTAGGGAAGGAAGGTGATAGAAACCATAACAAAGTAAACATGCTCTTCAGAGGGGCTGCTCTGTAATGATGTTATTAGTATGCATGTGGCCGAGTCCACATGTAGCCTATATAACAGTCTGTGCCCACTTTCCCCCTTCTACCCTCAAATAATGGCTTTAGACTCCATTCAGAGTGGGGACACTCACGGAGCATCGACGGTATTGGGAGATAATGCACATCAGCAAATAGAACATGACCGCCGTGTCCAGCGTCAACGCTGCCCATTGTCTGCTCTGAGAACGGATGATAGCGACTGGCGAGGACAACAAAGCCGTGCCACAATGGACCAAGCATATTAAGACGGATCCCAGACCACTGGCTAGCTGAGTGAAAGAAGTAAAAACCGACTGATGGAGAGTAGAAATATCAACATATATTCTCCACCGTCCATCATCACTACCTTTGCTTTTGCATCCATTGGCTATTTTCTTAAGGTACATTTGAAAGACTGGTGGAATGGGGAGGGCTTCTGCTTTATTTGCATATGCATGCTGTTCTGCAAGAAAGGGGGCAGGGTTGGGTTAGGGGGGTTTGTGGGGGCTTTGACTGATGCAAGGAGAAAGAGGCCATCTATAGTCCAGATACACTGCTGGCAGAAGAATAGCAAGAAAACCAAATCTTTTGAGCTTTTGTAGTAACATTATAGTATGTTATCATCATAGACAAAAGTAAATCCTTAAAATTAAGTCCATGTTAAAGTGAAGAAAATCATTGACTTTCCCAAATCTTACTTTCTTCTGCAGAAGACGATATTTTAATATATTGGTAGCCAAAAACACCATTCACTTCTATTATTACATTTATTAATTTGGCAGACTCTTTTATCTGTAGCGACTTGCCATTGTGCATTGGCCAACAGGGGTAAGGTGCCATGCTCAAAGACACTTCCGTCATAGCTTGCTGGCATTGGGTATCGAACTAATTTTCTGGTTCCAAGTTCATCTTCTAACCAGCAGACCACAACTGACCCTCATATTATAGGCCGAATGTTTTTCCAACATTCTACAAAATATCCTCTTTTGTGTTCTACAGAAGAAATTTAATTCCAAAATTCCAAAAATAACTGAAATGTCATGAGAGTTAATAACGATAGAATTTTTATTTTGGAGTGAACAATACATTCACACATGTAAACGTTTGTTTTTAGAAATGTATCAGTAACTGCTGAACAGATCTGGCAAAGTTTTTGAAGTGTTGCTAGTTACTGTACGCTAACAAACAAATACAAACTTCTTGTAAAATGTTATCATGTTTTGTTTAAAGTCAATCTAGTTTAAAAAAAAGTATGAAAAAAGAATACAGAAATATAATCAATAAAAAAACACACATAAATATACCAATCAAAGTTGAATATATATGCTTCCTTTGTTAAATAATAATAGATTTTTTAAGGGGAATAATTTGTTCATGTTTTTTAACTTCAAACTAATGTAATTCCACTGGGAGGATTGGTAAAATTGTGAAAACAGTGTTAGTCTAAGTGAATAAAAGGTCGAGACATATGTGAACTTTTTGTTTAGTACGACTCTTCCTTCAGGTTTGATTAATCGTTGTAATCTTAGAAAAACTTATTTTGAAAGTCAAAAGCTGACATTTTTGTGACATTCATTTGTAACGCTACGCTCAAAACAGAGAGGTCAGCAGGTAATTAGCACATCTAATTGCACAAACTATCTAGCACATGTATGTTTGCAAAAATACCATCTGGAAGTTGTCTACCAAGATGTCAAATTTAGAAACCAAATTTATTGCATGTTTTTTAACTATATATATATATATATATCGTTTTTATGATTCAATCTTTATGAATCTAAACATCATTTCATGCTTTATTTGTTATAGGTTTGGATGGCTTACTGACCAGGTGCCTGGGCAGAACAAGAATGAGCTTCATAAATCACCAAATTCAACTTTGTGTCTAAATGCTGATTTCACACTGCCACAAACCATCATCACAACCTATACAGTTGTAATAGTTGCATGTGTTTGTTGATGTAAAGTTCAATGCTTTCAGCCATGTCCTGATGATGTTGAGTCAGCAAACACTCCTGTTCATCATTCTGATGAAGCGTCACAGGTGCTGAGAGATGTTTAGCTCTCTGATGGACTCAGTGGGGTAACTATTGCTCCCTACGTCCTGATTCAGCTCCATGCTGAGTTGTTGTGTGACATTGTTATTCATCTCATTTCATACTTAATGGTCAGATTTTCCATTAGGCATGCAATCATCCTGCTTGTGGAAAATTTTGACTTTTGCAGAGTTTCTGGGGAAACAAGCAGTTTTGATTTACTGCTCATTTCTCCGGACGCAGCCCCGTCCAAGTCGACTGTGTGAAGAGAGAGAGCATCTTCTGCTCTTTGACATACCCGGATGAAAAGCCATGAATCTTAGACTGAGTTGGCCAAAGTCAACTGGTTAAATCTGTTATATAGTCTTGGCAGTGGGTGACTGAGGAGACCCATAAATCCAGCAGCAGCCTCTGCTGTCATCGGCCTCTTGGGACGCGCGGTCATGTGGATCATCTCCTCTATAGAAAAACCTCAGCGCTGTCCACAGTGTTGACCTTACCTGACCTGACCGCTCAAATATCTGTCTCCTGTCAAGGTTTCACAATCATCTGATGCTTCTTTCTGGCCCAAACACCTGGACCTTACCAGCCTTAAGACGACTTCTCTCCGGAAGAATTTCTTCCCAGAAATCGACCCTTTTGGAATCCAGCTCCTCCGAGAGAAGTCTTCTGCAGTTAAGACCTCCACAGCTCCGTTTGTTTGAACTAAATCTTTAAGGACTTAGCCTTTCTGTGGCTGAAGGCCAGAACTAAAAGAAAAAGAAAGAAAGGGAACGAAAGGAGGGCATTGCGGTGTGAATCAGTGTGATGAAACTCTTTGCGGCGACGCTCCGTGCAGTGTTACAGCTTAAGGCAGCCACAAGCTTCCATCAGGTTCGCAAAGTGTCACCTTCTCCAATCAATCTGATTTGCTTTTTGTATATCTGACATAAATAAAATAAATGCTTATGAATAAAAGACACTTTCTATGAGACAAGGCTCTATGGTAATTGTGCTGTAGATGAATTGATGAAATGATTACCTAAAATGGATATGTTACATATAAGCACTAACTAACAATAAAGGAAATATTCAGATTTTTGTTGATTTCTAAAATGTATTGAGAATATCAAGATAATTTCAATTTATTTGTTGTGAAAAATCTAGATTTAGAAAAACTTGAATAATTATCTTTTTTTAACATGTGTTACATGTATTTTATAATCGTATGCTTTATTTTTTAGGTTAAGTAAAAAAGCTTTGATTGATTACAGTAAAGGGGGTTCTTAAAATGTATTCCATGGGTAGATGTTGCCCTTTAACTATAACAATTAACAAATTTGGTAATATAAACTGATTGGTTAAAAAGAAATAAACAATTCTGTCATCATTTACTGTCCTTCTTTACATTTTCAAACCTGACTCATAATAAACATTTTTCTTCATCACACAAAAAGAATAAAATTTGAAGAATGTTTAATCAAATTTGTCACTATTCATTTGCATTGGTTTTGAATCCATGCAATGTCAGAGAATTTTAAAATGACAATAATGAGTAAAAATGACATTGTTGTTGGGGGCAACCCATCTCTTTCACATTTATTAGCTTTAGATTTGACTCACAATAAACATAATACATAATACAAACATAAATCACAATATCGAGTGTAAAAGTCAATATATGTTTTATATCCTAAATAAAAGTAAAGGTAAAAAAAATCTCTCTGGTCATTTATTCAGTGGGGTCACATGGCAGTGAGTGTATTGTATATCTGTGGTAGTTTGTAAATCTAAGGGTAAGATATTGTCCTCATAAAACACTGCTGACAGCATAAAAATCTCTTCTTCTAAAGGTTATATATACATTTTCCATAATATAATACACTATAGTGTGAAATCATATTCTATTGTCAAGGATTAAGTAATTGTCAGTTTACTGTAAGTGGTTGAATAGTACAGTATAGTGGAGGCCCCATGGTGACTGTATTACACTTATTCAATATTGAAGATTTGCAACAGACATCTGTCCACATTTGACCTTTAAATAGTCTGAAGCATTGTCCATATGGCAAAACTGGGGTAGGTTCAAACGATACTGTGGCCACAGGCGTACGGGTGAGATTTGGACACATCCCAACATGTTTGGCATCAAGTAAGGTGTCTAGTTAGCCTTTATCACAAAATAGATTTAACCAATGTACTGATACAGACAGCCTCTGTCTTACGTTAAGCACGATTCTTTTTATTCTTATGTGTTGAGTTAAGCAAATGTCTGTGTTTGGGGCACAGTACATAAACCCATAAATTAACAAAGTGATTCATAAATGTACTATAATAATTCAATTATACATACAAACACTACTGTTTTACACTTAATATGTTTTTTAAATCTCCTACTACACCAAAGTTTGCATTTAATAGTGTTCTTTCTATTGAAAACAACTTGAATAAAAACAAATCTAAAAAATAAAACGTGACAAGCAACTCTGGCCTGCATCAAAGTTCCATGATATTACCATCTGATATTACTGAATCATAGTATCAACACATTATGTTCTCCAAAGTCAAGTAGTACTCGAATGGGGTCTGTTGTTTTTTGTCAAGATTCAGGAGCTCAGTTTCTCCTGCTGTGGGCCACCATGGCAGCTCAATGTATCTGCATCCTGTATGAAGCTGAGAGGGTGAGTTTACACACAGAGACAGTCAGTTCTTTAACTGTAGTGCCGGTCAGTGCATTGGGATCCTGTGAGAGGGAGGGTGAAGCCCGGGTCAAAAACCTGTTTCCTGCTTTGAGGCCCGACCCTCCCTGACTGCTGCTAACATCATTTAAACTGCTAGAAAGTGCGGAGGGGAGTTGAATCACAAATGAATATTTGCTTTCCAAGTCAATGGTGGCAATCTAGTGGAAAGTATATAGGCTCAAAAAGTTATTCCGGGTCTAAGTAAGGATCAGATTATCATTTAGGCCAGGACTCTGTAGACACCACCTTGAGGATGGTTATCTTTCAGTGTCTTGCTTCTCCTCATCCAGCAGAATTTGTCAAATTGTGCTTTAATTAAGCATCAGACCCCATCACTTTGCTATAACTCTCCACATCCCTCATCTTTCCATTCATGGCACAATGAGCCCCAGCAAAATGGAATTTGTCCTTTGTTACGATTAGATTCCTCTGTTTGATCGCAGTTGAAACGGTAAGAGAATCAAAGCTTGGCACTGTCTCCTTTTTCTCTCTTACACCTCATTCTGCTCATCTTCCAGGCTTAAACATTGTAACCATGGCAATGGGAGTTTAGGATGAAAAGAACCCATAATTTTTCAGCGGGATTAATGCTGAAACATAAGATGTGCCGCGTGAAATCCTTGTCAAATCCTCCAGATTCTACGCTGGCCAACGTATCCACGGCGCTCAGCTCTGTGTACCGTGTGATTTGACAATGTGGTAGTTTTTTGACTTATTTCTCCTTGTGACACGTTGACACAAAGTGGTTTTGCAGTCAGGCAGTGCCCATATTTCAATCAACATTAACCGAGACATTGGACAGAGTTATGCGGTAAAAGCAGAAGTGACATGTACAGACACATCACCAGACAACTATAATTTCTGCTTGATGCCAGCTGGGAGCTCAAAAAGCAGAATAAACATTTCGCGTAGCGGGGAAAAGAGAGACCGTAGTCGATGGCCGAGAAAGCTGCTTTGCTGCTTAAGATCTTATTTTGAGATTTTCCATGATTATATGGAAACTACTTTTATTCGTATTATTGGAGGCTCATAACATGCCTCATCCACAAAAGAGATCATGCACTGTAGACATGACTTATGAGAAAAACAGAGTCTCGCTGCTCATCAGAGCTACAGTATGCAACGAGACCAGATATATTTCATCCAAAATAAACAGTGTTAAAAATCAAGTGGAAATCTGGATTACGGATAGTGTTTTTCCTTTGAAAGTATGATGTGGTCTACATGAACGTGTGAAGATACGCATGTGTCAAATGTAATTTCATTTTCCTGTTGTTCAGCGAGAAGCAAAGGAATGTTTGTTGTATGTTGAGTTTACACGAGTTCAGGGCTGTGCAATAATTTACACCAAAGTGATTTAAGCATTGGATTTATTTACAGTTCAACTCAATATATACATGTTGCCTATTTACACAATTATTATTGCCTTGCTTAAAGTGATCTTGACAGTTGACCAGGGCATTCCAATAAAGGATAGACAAAACAAACCAAAGGCTAATTAATATCTTGCATTATGCTTTTAAACATTGACGTTCTGAGTTATGTTTATTTGTGCATGCCGTTGCTTCCACACAAGTAATTTAATCTTGACACATACACAATAGAAGTCATTATTGTGAAAGCTTTATTGAGTTTAAAAGAGGTATTGCTGAAATGATGAGGTCAAATATGATATCCCAGTCATATTTGAATTATCACTGTGTATTATTATGCAGGATTTGAGGAAAGACCTTCCCACCTCTGTGTCACGATACAGGCCTATATGAGAGTATCTGTATTCAGCAGGAAGCTTTGGACTCCAGATATTCATCAGGCAAGTTTGGAAAGCTCATATCCCTGGGATGAAACTGTGTGTGAAGCAGCTTACAGTAGATTCAATCCTAAATCTAGCCAAACAAAGACATGCATTAGTTGTTGATACAGAACAGACATGGATACATCTTCTATTCTTAAACTTGCTTAGGGTTTCGTTCATTTTGACATGAAAAATAAAAGAAATTAAGACGAAAGGACAATGAAAAGCAGATTTCTCTGTGTTTTATTTTTCACAATATCTACAACGGTTCCATCACGAATGACGTCGGGTCATGCAATGTGGATATGGAAATAGTTACTTTAAAAGTACCATAAAGATATCAGATATAAAGAACTATCATTAAGATATTATAAATCAACAGTTATAAGAAAATGAACTGCGTTTTTATTATTAATGATTAAATAAACAATATTAACAAGTACTAAACAAATTCAGAAACAATGTGAAGATCAGATTTAAATCAAATATATCGTCATTTGCTTATGAGTATGCTTAGTCATATGCTAATGAGAAAATAATAATGCAACTCATTAATTTATTAAATATAAGGCAAAGGGGGATTTTCATAATATCAAACAAGGTTAAACAGCAGTTTTTTATTTTGTCCAAACCAGGGACTGAACTAAAACAATTGACAATAGTAGATTTTATTTAACATTTGCATTTCTAAAAAATATTTATCAATAATCTTTAAGATTAAAACATAAACAAAAGATAAGTAATAACTTCTACCATTACATAATGTACACTTGTTTTAAATATTAAAATTTATTTGGGAATGATTTTACATGTATAACAACCGTGTGCTGTTTTACATAAACATTTTTAGTTATATATATATATATATATATATATATATATATATATATATATCTCCGCCATGTTTTGTCACAATGTGACTGGTCATGTGACGTATCAACAACAACTGCGACATTAATTGACTCAGGTGTAACTGTGCGTTATGTTCGCGTGTTTAACGACATTTGAACACTTTAGTACGGAACGTTTAGCCTCTGCGTTTATACTTTATAATGACAGTTAGAAAGATGGAGAAGAAAACCAGTTTCAAGTGCAGGTCAGTCTCTTTAACTACTTACATTTCAGTTTTGTAAGTATTTATTTAGCATCAAGCTCAACTTTGGTTAAAATAACCAGTATATGTATGTATATGTTAACTTTTAAAAGTTATATATATATATATATATATATATATATATATGTAAATATTAAAATAAATATGTAAATGTATATATAAAATGTATGTTAGATACATAGTACACACACACACACACACACACACACACACACACACACACACACACACACACACACACACACACACACACACACACACAAAATATATGTTACACACACACACACACACACACACACACGGTATGCTTCATTTATTTTTAATGGATTTTTATGTAACATCTATACATTAACCATACAGATTTTGGTTAAAAGTAAGACTGGAGAAAGTCATAATTTTCCACTGACACGACAGCATTAAGTCCTGCGTTTATTTGTTAATGCTTTCTTGTTATGTTTTGGATACTTCTGTAAATTGTGTCTAACTTGTCATATGGGCTGACCAACTCATTGTAGGAACTATATAAGTTTCTGCTGCAGTCGTACAATGTATGCGAGAGTCACTGGAGACAGAACCTTCAGCTTTTTTATATTTCTGAATGGTGAGAATTGTTAAGAAAGAAGTAGACAGAGGTAGAGAGACTGCACCAGAAGACGTCTAGTAGGTGGGTTTTTTGGTAAGATCACAGGGTTACATCCCACTGCAATCCAATCACGCTGATTAAGGATTACTCTATCATAAAGCTGTGATTGGAGACAAGCAAGAGAGTTTTTCTATATTAAACTTTCATAACGGTTTATAGTGATGATGCATTATGAATGAGGCAGAAGGTCAGAACAAGAACATACAGTAAACGGACTGCTTTTCTTATTACTAAAGACCTGAATGCATAAACACACAACACAAGATCAGTATTTACAGTGTTGGTGTTTTCACTGGCGTTTGCTTTGCAGTGGTTATAACCTTGTTTATGAATTTTAAAATCTTGAAATGATAAATAACTTTTGTTTTGAAAAGTTTAAAAAGTCTGCTCTCTGTTTATTACCGGATAGTGGGTGTATTGACAGGGAATGGAGTGTTTTTGCTCAATGAAAGTATCTATATATGACCAGGTTTGAGGTCAGGTTATGAGAGCTTATGTATTCATTTTGTTCGGCCCTGGACTAATGGGGTTTTTCTCCACTGCTTTGAAGCTGGTGATACTTTGCTATTTTTGAAGTGCTTGCAATAAGCACTCAGGTCTCTTTAGACGTTCTGTCTTATTTGTGTGACTGGTTAGAAATTAATTTTCGCACCAGTCAGCTATATATGATATGAAATGCATTTTGAATTGAGCATTTGCCAAATGACTCAGACGAATGAATTTATTGTGATTTTTAGTTGCTTTTTGTGATTCTTACATTTAAAACGGTGCCTTTAAAATAACATTAAAAATTAAGAATTTTCTGTGTCTCTGTGGTTAGAGCATGGTACTTATAACCCCAGAGACGTGGGTTTGATCCCAGGGAATGCACATACTCAAAATCCAAATGTAACAGTGGATGAAAGGGTCAGCCAAATGTGTAAATGTAAATGTAATTTGTTGTAGGGCTGTCACCATTAATCGTCTATGTGATTTATGCACAGCTTGTGAGTGAAATATTACAAAATGTTTGCTGTATCAGAAAGCCAGAGGCCTGTCTTGTGCGGAAACTCAAAATAAGCGCCACAGAAGAAACCAGTTCTTAGAAATGTATACCAACATCTTTTTATCACTGTCCCTCAAACCTCTTCAGGTATTTTCATGACAATGATACATAATAATAATGACAATGATGTTTGATTGTTTTTGCTTTTTAAATGCATGTTAGTGATTTACATACAGGCTCCCCATTTTCAGCTGAAAATGGAAAGGTTTTTATGCGTTTAGCCATTGCACAACAATGACATTTCGGGATACTTAAAACACAAACTCTCATAGTGCGTGTCTTTAAAAACAGCCTCACCATCGTATCCATGTGAACTGCAAAAATGAACTTTCTTTCAGTACCCAAAACAATAATGCTGGGCTTCGGTAGTGCATTCCATTGCTGTGTATTAATTTCTTCATCAAACATCTTATTTTCTGCACCAGGAGAGACACATTATTTACATTCGCCAGACTTGAAACACACATATAGCTACGTTGACCAAGAGTATTAAAACACACATATTGCTTACAATTGTTTATGTGTACAATTTTCATGTACATCATGTATGAACAACATTGACTTTCACAAGTCTGCCATATATACTACAGTTTTATACTCATTTCGTTTTCTGTTCTGACTAAATATGACTCGTTTTAACAATGCTGTCGTGTGTTCCTGAAACTTCTAAAAACGTTAAGGAAAACATTTCCATTTTTAAACTGTTTAATCAATAGGGGGCTCATTTTGGTTCATTTTCCCAATCTACAACCGCAGTTTCTTATGCGGATAGCAACATTTAACTGGTTTGATAAGCACCCCTAACACACTCTTAGGGTGTCTACCTTAATCATCTGCAGTGTTTCTGACAACAGAGAAGAACTAAATAAAAAAATAAACTAATAAAATAAACAGACCTGCGATAATAGTGTTTCAATTAAAAACAAAGATTACGAAACAAAAACTTGACTGAATCCTTTTTAAGAATTGAAATGTTTCTTTAGGAAGTCTGCTTTGGGGATTTTTTGGTCTATATATAGAAATGTAGTTTCAACAAAATCATCAATGCGTTTATCACGTTATAAATACAACATGGAATACTATATCTTTAAACTTATAAAAACGAAATGGTAATAAAACTTTTAACTAATTTCATTAATTGGTGAAAATGTATTCTTTCTTTTATTAACATAACTTTATAGTTTCTCTCTATGCAAAGCATTCTGTTTTGTCACTTCTGAGGTTATATGTAAGTAACTGCAACCTCAGGTACAATAGAAGGAGGTTAGAATAGAAGGACATTACTTCTGGCCCCTTTTTTATCTGTAATTACATTTTGGGCTACCCAATCTTAAACCGTCTAGTACAGTGTTACAGTTCATCCGCGTGTACCCATGACTCTGTGTGAAGTCTGTCCGGGCTTGCCTGTGCTGGGCGAAGTCTCGCATGCACTCCGGGTCTGATCCGTACCTGTGCTAAAATATGCCCAGACTCCCTGCCAGGCACCCAGCTGAGGCGCTCTAAGTGTCCCAACAAAAAATGGGACCCAGTCGAAAAAAGCAATTCGCACGTCTCTTCATTTGATTTATTTATTTGATTAGCAGCGCTCTAAAGCGGGCGGCGCAGGAGGGCCAGGTATTTCAGCCGGGACCGTCTGCACTAGCAGGCCTGGCACGGGGAGGAGATTGGGGTCCTGCCATCACAATCTTCAGCTGGCGCTAGCACCGTGGGGGGAGAAGCCTTCACCCTCCCTTTTTTAAATAGAGAGAGGAGTTTTTATCCTGCTGTATTACTTTCCCTATTCCCAAATGCTGCCCAGCTGGCCCGCAGAGCAGCTCTAGCCTATGTCATTACTGCACCGTTGTGACTTGTCATTTTCCAATGACTTGATATATTTAAATGTAACCGGTGATTGCTGGAAAGCTGAAAAGAAATGGATGTATCACCGACTGATCAAGGGAGGTGACATTAATCTAACAGCACTTCAGCAGAGCACCATGCTGAATTTAAGCACAGAAACTACAAGTGGTCCTTCTTTTTCCTTATTTTCATGGCTCATGTGAGATATTACTGGAAATATTAACCACTGTTTCTTGGAGGTCATAGGTCATTGTAGTTCAACTAACGAGTGGATTTGTTCAGTTGTTTTTGCATTGTTTTTCTATACTATTTTAGGAAGCTCAGTAGGTGTGATATTGAGGAAAAATAAGAGATATATGATAAACTTGCTAATTGTGATATTTAATATGCGATATGATCATTCTTTTACTTAAATAAATAAAACATTTTAAAGTGTATTTTAAAAATATATAACCAACATATTTTAAACATTATTTTCGAAAAAATAAAGCATCAATACAACTTTTGAGAGTTAATGGTTTATTAACATGGCTTATGTAAAGACATTTCTGAATTTTCACAAACATATAAACAGATTGTTGGACCAGAGCTCCGTCTTGCACAAAAATGTTTGACATCTCTCAGTTCCAACATGACATGGTCGAAAGTGTGCTCTTACATTTAGGGAGTAGCAGTGTTAAAAATAGGTCTACAACCTAATACCACACATAATTTTGGAAGAAATAATTAGCTCATTTATTGCAATCACTTGCATATTTGAGTTATGCACATTTGCGATATTTAGAAATATTGCACAGAAGCTCAGTATCTCTCAATTTGCTGTACTTAAAGATTTGCTTGCTAATGTTAAAATGTGATATTTACAGAAAAAAAGGTAATTAGATTAAATTTATTGTACTGTTTCAGTCTATTACTGTTACAGACTGTTATATACAGACTCATTTACTAGGTGATGTGTTTTCTTCTTAGTCTTGGATCTTTCACTGTTTTTATAATTTATTATTAAGGAAAAAAACAACTAGCCTGTCTAATAATAATTTTGCATAAGGATTTTCGCAACATTACCATATCTTTCTTTGGTATCAGAGTTAAAAGTAGGCTTTAAGTTAAACACCTCAAGCCCAGCCACGGATCCCTTTTTCCTGATGACTATCTCCAGCCAAGCGTATTATACCTGACCGTTGGATAAATCCACTTGACTTATCCAAAAGATTAAATTATTTACACATTCAGAAAAGACTCAATTCTCAAATACGACCAACACCACTAGCACAGTCTCATAAAGATTTAATCATCATAATTTCTTAACTAGAGAATGGGAGCTGTGGGAATCGCCGGCAATGTCTGATCGGAATGAAGGAGCCCGTTTGGTTTTGCCTGGCTTCAAGCACATGGATGAAGCTGGGTCTACTGAGCTCAGCACAAGTGTTAGCGTGTGATTGACACAGAGGTGAAGCCCATTCATCAGAGGAATAGTTCCTGCGCTTGTCCTGTGCCTAGTTTGAAGGGCTCTTGTCACCTTGCGGGTTGTCACTTAAAGATGAATTGTCAAAACAACAGAGATGCAGTTTGTAGCCATACACATAAACAGCCAGTGGGACGGCCTTAAATGTCTATTGTCCTGTAAAGCTATTAATTTTTTTTGTTATTTGTTGTGTGTGTGTGTTTAGTCTCTTGTTGCCTCCATGTGTGCCATTCCGAATTGGTATTAATGTTTACAGTTTTTTTCTTTTCCAAACTAAAGGCCTCTCATGTCCCAGTTCTCATCATCTGTTTTCACTGGGCATGACTGAAGTGTTGGTCACACCATTTAGAAAGTGATGACTCTGACCTCTTGCTTTGCATATGCTTGCTTAGAGTCTCTGATATACTTCAGCCTGCGTGGGATTTGGTCATTGACACTTTTGAAATTGCCTCCTGAGCTCCGTCTCTTTCTCACTCCCTCTATTTTACTCTTTCATCCCCATGTCATTCTTTCATTCTCTCGAAACCACTAAAACACACACACTTAGGAATGCAAGGCATATTGCCAATTATTACATACCCCAACCAAGATTTACAGTTTGTTGTACCACCGTATATAAAGTGACTCTATTTGCAATTTTCGGCTTGCATTGTAATATTAGGACAACAAATGAATGTTAGTGCACAGCCGTGCCTTTATAATCATGTCAGCCGGTGCTTTCATAAGCACTTCATCTGAATGTGTGGGCATTGTTACTTGTGCTTGTCTCGGGTTTGGCGCTTACAGAGGAAGTCGAGACTGAGAGGCTTTGATTAAACCGTGAGTGCGCAAAGTGGCGGGATAAGGGCCGTTTTGGATCCCCGCTCGGGCATGGGGCAGGAGGGTAATGATCAGATTACACTGATTGGCTGCATGAAATAAACATGGCGACAGCGGGGCGCTTTTCCTGAGATGTTTCTGGGAAACGGTGTGATAATTCAGCTGTCTGTGCTACCCCTCACCTGTCTGTCTCCAGGGCAAAGCCCACCCTTTCATACTAAATACCCTCAATCTCTCACTTTACAAGGCTGCTAGACTTAGTCTCTATCCAATAACCCAGGATGCATTTTTATTGCTCTGCTTTTATTAGATATTCTTTTTCCTCCTTTGAATTACATGTGAACCGATTTGATGTCTTCATATAGTGTTACATATGTCTGCATCTGCATGTTCAGCTCAAGGGCATACGTTTTTATATTCTCACTGTTAACTTTTCTGTGTCTTTCCTGCCTCTCATTCTCCTCTCGACCAATGTTATTTCCGTTTTACATCCACGTGTGCACACACAGGTATTTCAGAGAGCAAGGCAGTCACAAATGAACAAAGTTCCCAGTAATAATCCATTCGTTCTGTTTTGTGCAGATTCTGGGTCTAAGCCTGTACAATTATTCAAATCCCAGCTTTTAGCTGCAGCATACAGCTCCCCATGGGGCTTTGCCTCTCTAATCTTGCCTTTGGCCTTGCATTTCAAATGGAATTAATTCTCATAAGGAATGCATATGAAGAGAACCACTAGTGGCTAATCCCGCCGTTTAAGTTTGTGAAACTTACACCTGTCATGTTGTCGTAGACGAGTAGTTGTGGGTACTGATAGCTGGACAGAAATCCATTGGGTGACTGTTTTTCTCTCCTTTTTATTTGTTTATCAGCCATTTCTTGCCAAGAAGAGTGTCACTTCCTGCCCCACTTCTCCTGATTTGAAAAGAGATGATGTTTATTATTTGTTTGATTATGTCTATTGTTATTAAGTAATTTCTAATAAAATATTCATTATTGAAAGTCTAATGTGTTTAGATTATGTTTGGTTGAAACTTTTTACTCGCATGCACTTAAATATACATTCAGTCTTTATAAAATAAAACTCCTAAATAATGAACTGTTTTAATTTCCTTTTAATGAGCAGTTTCTATATAGTCCATATAAGATGTAGCATCATTATGACAAAAATAATAATTCATCTTGATATTGTAAGCAGATAATTCAATTGTTTGCCAAACCATGTTCAGACTCCTCAGGTTGTAGTCCAAAGGTATCAATATGCCTACAAGTATATTTTTCTTAAAAATTTAAAAAATGCTTAGTTGTCTACCATCCACAATAACTATATTGTTTAAACTGTAACTTTCTATAAACAATTCTCTAATATGTTTGTATTTTTACCCTAATGTGATAAAGAACAAAAGTTTAGAATGTTTAGCAAGTTGATAAAACCAAAATCGAAAACTCCATAAAATCTTCTGAGCTATGAAAGAACAACCTCAGAGCAATAAAGTATCCCTCTAAGATCTGCCATCTTATGATCCGTTTATGCTTCTCAGGTACGAAGTGGAGATGTGGGGGATTGGAGAAAAGTGGCACACACCAAATTGAGAATGTGTTTTGTATTCCAATTCTGGGATACAAACATATCAGAGCATCAAAGTGCATTGGTTTACAAAATCTCACATCATGAGAGACATTTCTTTCTGGGAGTGATGGAATGTATCTCCTCCTGTGAGATCTGGTAATATGGATAGATTGTTGGTCATCATATGGGAGTTAGGCAGCGTGTCTGGGGAGTGTGAGAGTATTTCAGTTGCATCTGGTGTGTCTGCTTTCGAGATCTCCCGTTTCTTTCCTAGCTTTAGGCGCATGAAGTGAGGATGAGTCCAGGACATAAGCCCATCTGCACACAAGCCCCAGGTAACACAAGCAGCAGCCCAGTTCATCAGACCCACACACAGAAAAGGGACCGCGGCGACTCCCATGTGTGCCTCATTACAAACTTTTCATCTTTTCCACTTTAAACAGTCTGTTCTTCCGCCGCTCGGCCTGCCCTGATGCGCTGGGTGAGAGAATGTGTACTGGAGTGTATTGATGCCTGTTGCCATTTGGGTGCTTGGCCTAGCGGCACTGGGCGTATGTGTGTATGTGGGGGGGTAATTGAGTGAATGAAGAGGACTGGCTGCTGGAGCTTTGCTCCGTCCTCTTTAGATTTAGAGTTACCCTTAGTTTTAGCTTTAGTGCCTGAGATTGCTTGGCTAAAAGCCAGGATGCATGAGAGTGTGTGTCTGGTGTCTCTTCCCTCTGTGTAGGCACCATCTGCCTGCTTGTCCTCTAGAATGGTGCATGTCCCCGATGGCCATCTCTGGCCAAGCTTTCAGGGTGATGAACTACAGGCCGCCTGGCAGGAGGCTAGGAGACCCAAGGCTTTTGAAGTTGGGTCCTCTTCTGCCCAAAGACCTCCCCAGCACTGTGGCACTTTTGTTCTTCGAAATGAGATGAACTTCTTTACTCTGTTTAAGCAACCCTACTATAATACGGTTTGTTAACAAATATATTTTTATGCCTGATTATTGTCTGGTGTCCCAGAAGCGGCTTAAAGGGGAAGTATCACAATCAGTGTTTGCCCCACTTATGCTAATTTTGAGTAATCTTTAGTGTAGAATAGTGTTGTTCATATCTTCCAAAAGTATTTGGTTTACTCACATTTACAGAATACAGATACAGCTGTTTCTGGAAAAAAGAGCCGCACCATGAGCATAACTAATCTCTTCGTGAAGATTTTTTTCATTAGGAATGTACACTCTGAGGCTTTTGGTTGGTGCATCGAAGGGATTTTATAGGCAATTGGCCAATAATTAACTAGGAACTTTCTGTGTAATACGTCTAACAGCTTTTTTACAAATGGACCACGTTGAACATGAGAATTCAACACATGCACTTATAATGAAACAGTGTGACACTTCCCGTTTAAGGCTAGTCCCAGATTAGAATTTGTGACTGACTCTCTTAGAGTCTGTCAGATCTTTTCGGATCCACAAGTAAAATCATTACTTGGATGCAGAAATAAAGCACAAGAAATGATCCAGACCATGATTGATGAACCCGTGTGGAGGCTGAGAACAGAGCGCAGAAAAAAATAATTGTCAAACAAAGCGATCGGGATGTTTCCAGGGCACAGTTTCTGTTTGCGTCCTCACAATAATTGTAAGGCCATGTTGTTTTTACCGTGATAAGACTGTTAATTTTTGGCTGATAATTTTCAGTGGTCTAATATTCGATAAATATTAGATGCCTCCATAAAAGGTACTGACTTAACTAATGCAACTATAATAATTATAGATATTATTATTTTACTAGTTGCAACCATTTCATTAAAAGTAATCATAAATGTGTCAGTCTGAGCTGAGACAAACTCTAGCATTATTTTATTTTTATTTTGACTAAAAAGTAGAACATTTAAAAGTGATAGTTCACCCCAAATGTAAAAGCTGGGCTTTGCTCTTTTAATTTCAAACCTGTTGGACTTTCTTATGGAGAACACATTAAAAGATTTTTGAAGATATTTGGCAGCCGAATAGCAGTGGCCTCTATTACTATACTATATTCTTTCTTTTCTTAAATCTTATTTTTTTAATGTTTTATTTCTCAGCATTATAATAAATGAAGAGCTTATTTGCAAAAACAGATTTAATGTTTTTGTACTGTTAGTTAGCTGTACTACAGTTTGAATTATATAACAACAAAGTTTTCTTATTGGCAGAGAAATTGTCAAACATTTTTGTATAAAGAACAATTGGGATTAGGAGTAATTAAACATTTTGTTTAATTATTTTTCAGGAATTCATTAAACATATTTATAATACAGTCTTCAACTTTGCCCATATCAGAGCATAATATCTCTTTAAAGTGCAAGGATACACTTTGGGGTGCATGATTTGAATGTGTGAATGAAAGGTACTGACTCAATGTGTCTATTAAACATGATCGTGCTACCATTTGGTTAAAAGTAATTGCAAAAATGTGTCGGCTTTTGCAAACAAAAGCTCTAGCATCATTTGTTTGTATTCTTGGATACTTAGAAATAACACTGAGAAAAAGTGCCTTTGACCCCTGACAATAAAGCATTTCTCTCTAAGCTCTTAAAGCCAGAGGGAAAATAAAGCAAACCAATTAAACTTGGGTGACTTGTTAGTGGTTGGGCAGTAGACTGACGGGTACAGTTATTGTATTGGTGAGTCATTGAATGCGTCTTAAAGTCTGTATGTTTATAGGGCTTCTGGCGGATACCAGAAGCATTGCAGATTACGATAGGGATGTGATGGTTAACCATCCATTAAAATACATGCCACAAAATGGCCACAAACTGCACCATGCTTTGCTTAGCTGACAACATATATAAGCCACCGTCTCAGAAACGGAATACTATAAGAAAAGAAAACCAAAATTATCCGTTTAGTGCTGGAAATCTTTGTGGCATAGTTGACATCTAATGTAATGTTCTACAGTAGTTCTTATGGTGAAATTTTCTGTTTTTCTTATGTCTGTAATAGTCCTTAGGTAATACATAAAGTGCAGACATTTATGTACAGTAGTATAATATGTTAGTCATAGTTTGGGGGGGGTTGTGGTGTAAGTTTCTTATTGAGGTTTCGGGTTGATAACTCAGGCTATATTTCACTAACAGAGTGTTCTAGTGTTGGCAAAATTTTTATTTTTGGATAAGCCATCCCTTTAATTGTAATTTGACTAAGCATTGTTAAGATATGTTGGTTGAGCAGTTAATATGAGTATTTGGCCAGACCATATGCCCTCTCTTTAACTCATCATGGTGATGATCAGATATCCCTGTGTCACATTGATCACAAATATTTATTTAGGGCTTTTTAAGTAGAACTTTCTGGACGGTGCTGATGGAAGACTGGAGAAGACAGCCTGCTGGGCCTTGACCCGGCTCAAGCTTTCCAAGGCGATGCCTCAAACTGGCAGACGCACAAATTCACATACTGGCCCAGACAGGCAGAGGAGAAAAATGGCCTTGTCTGTTCTAAATCTTTTAAGCGTTGCACTTGAGCAGTTTGTGCTGGAGTAGTGCAGTCTGGGATAACTGAACAGTTAGGAAGGCTGGCGGGGTAGGAGGTCGGGGCTGGCAGTCTGGTGAAGTCCATCTTCAGCCAGCGCAGCGGATATGCGGGGCCAGACAGACGCAAGAGGAGAAATCAGACAGCCGGCTGTGTGTCACACGACAGATTGAGACGTCACTTTACAGCTCAGTCCAAGCGCAGGCCTCGGCCTTAATTTAATGCACATAAATATATCCCAGTACACACACTGGAAGCTGGCCATGACTGTGCGGCTGCTAGTTTGGCTGCTCTTGATGCAGTGGATAAACTTTTGCCAGAGCATACCCCTACAGATGAGTTGTGGCTTTTGGCCTGAGGTTTATTAGAGCTTTGCATAGGAAGTTTTATGAGTTAAGTGATCAATGTATTTACCAGGTTTGTGTTTTCTTTTGTGTTATATTAAATCATTGAAGTAAAATTTGTTCCAATGCATTTTGTAATTGTATCTTATGTTAATCATTTTTATTTTAAACTTTTTTAGGAACCTAGAGGAATTCAGATTGCAGTAGAGGGAAATACTAAATTCACCACTATCCTCTGCACATCAATTAAGCAATAAGGTATGAGGATCTTTTCATCAATGATGTATTCATTATACAGCCCGGCCTCAGATACTTTTTTGCTTTTTAAAACTGTTATTATACAATAAAAATATTAAAATCAGAAATATATATTAATTTATATAAGTTTAAAAATGTCATTAAGTAAACAATAAACTGCCTTCCAGTGACAAAAGTAGTCCCTATCTGCAACAGCTGCATGTTAACATTGCTAAGGGTACTAAATGATACACTGAACCATTGAGTGAAGCTGTCGTAGCAGTGCCTCATTATAAATACGACTACTGAACAATCAGAACTGAGGAATAGAACCAAACTTATTTCAGCCCAAAATTACAATTTACTCATTTTCCTGTAATATCAAAGTTTGTGTGACTTTCCTCTGCAGAGTACTAAAAAAGATATTTTGAAGAATGTTTGTGTCCAAACATCGGCAGAGCCATGGACTTCAATTGGTTTTGAGGGCTATACATTATAAGTGAATGGGTAAAGCCGTTGTTTGGTTATCCAACATTTTTGTGTTACCAACACAAAAATAGCACATTTTAACATAAAAGTTTAACCCAAAATTCGTGTATGTACAGTATATGAATAGCAGTGGCACACATTCGCGTCTACTGTATGGACACAAAACCAATGCAAGAGAAAGAATGCCAGTTCCCAACATTCTTCAAAATATCTTTTTTATATTCTGCTGAAGGAAGTCATACATGATTGAAATTACAACAAGATGAGTTAATGATGACATTATTTTGATTTTGGGGTGAACTATTGCTTATTTTAATTATTTATTTACTTGGTTGTTTGAAATATCTAGCCAGAATTACATTTTGGTGACATTTGAATAGCACTGTCACATGTTTGAGTATGATAGAAAATACTCTTAAAAATGCAGGGTTATTTTCTCTTTCTTTCTCTTATAAATTGACACACTCATTCACCTGTGAGAGTGTCTTTGTTGTTCAATGCTCAAATGTACTGAGAGTCCCATAGGAAGTTGCTTCAGACAGTCCGCCCTTTGCTCTCTGACCTTTCTGAGGGGTGTATGACCTGATCCAAAGCAGAGTGGCAGTCCAGCTGTGGGAACCGTCACATGTAGGCTGCTTTGACTGGAAGGATGGAGACCTCTGGACTCCTCCACCCCCCCATCTCCCTCTGTTGAAGAACAAAGTCCCCTGTCTTGTGTTATGGCAGAGATCTAAATGTCCACACATTCTGTGTGTATATGTGCAGTCTGTGACTGAGAAAGCCTTTACTGTAGTTTATGTGAGATGCATGCTACTTATTCCACCCTGCTTGGATTTAGAATGTAGTAATAAATGTGATTCTAGCTCTTCTGTTCATGATTGTGGTTAATTTTTTATTATGTTTCCATTTCTCTGTTTGAACGGTAAATCAACATTATTAATGCAAGATTAAGGAACTGGCAAAAGAGGAACCAGTTATTATTAGTTAACTTGTACATCTAATTAAAAAATATTCTGGGACCCGTACAAAGGGTAATCATTACAGCATTTCTTGCACCAAAGACTTGAATATTAATTGAAAAATCCCAGTAATTTGGTTTTCCTCTTACTCTCCTTTGTCTGGAGATCTGCAGAGTGTTAGTTTATTTGTACACTGAATAGACAGGGCACACATCTAGACTAAAGTGAAGCAAGGCCTTGTCACAATCTGGAAATCCGAAACATCTCAGAAGGTCGCCCTACAAGTGCTCACGCAGCCCAAAGTGTTGAAATCATGGGATCGTCTCAACACATGTCCTGTGAGAGGAGAAGAATGTTTAGCACTACCCAGCTCTTACAGCCCCGCTCTAAACACACTTCCATATTCGTACTATTATCCATTCTTCACGTCCAATTGCTCTGTTATGGTAATCGTCAGAAGCTCACCATGGCGTAATTACTTACAGCTGACTTAAGGAAAGGAATATTCCACACCCCCACGGTCTGACTGCTGGCTTTTTCTGCGCTATTAACCCATTCGTGTTTATTAATGTCTTCCCGCTAATGCAGAGGGGCCACTTCACAAGATCCATCATCACGCCGGCCTATTAGCAAAGTGGCCCCACACTTGGGCAATATTTCCTCAGTCCCCGTAGCTTTCGCTCTCTCCAGTCCTCTCGCACGTCCCTTTAATTACCTATGTAAACGGGCGGTGGTCCTAATAGCCTCTTGTTGCTTTGCGTTGCCTGAGTGCCTGGTCATGTGAGCATCAACAGGACCCTGCTTTCACGAATGAGTGCGTGAGGCGGGTACTTTTGCATAGCGAGTGATCACAGTTGAATGTAACGCGCTATAATCAGACATATAGGTATGTAATGAATCCTGTGGGGTTTTGCCGGTGATCAAAGTGGACCTGAATTGTTTTGCGTTGAATCTTGCGTGTAAACAAATGTTATAGCATTAGGGTGGTGTAAATAAAGCTTCAATACCTGCCTCCTTCTGGTAAATCTCCTCCTCAACTTTTTCCCCTCAATCATAACCTGAATAATTTAGTATTCACACCAATTTCCCATTTAGCACAGTGCTAATAAGCTCAGGATTTATTGCATTAGGCATTGTGGGTTTGGCTGCGGATGGCAGAGTCGAGATCCAGAGCCTCTCCTTTGATTCCAGTCATACACATCACCCAGCAATTACCAGACCTGATCTGGAAACTGTCAAGCATGACTGCTGTGTTATTGGAATTATTGCAATTACACACAGGTAATTGACCCAATATCAGCCAAGATGTTAAACTCACTGGTGTAAGTCCCTGTTGAGCTCACTTCCGTCCAATCTGTCTGGATTTCTTGCCTTCAGTCGAAGCGCTGAGCTCCAATTACGATTATGTCTCATAGCGAATATTACTGCATACGTCTGACACAAATTGCACTGTGTTTCTCGTAGTTTAATGGTTTTCTTTCTCTCACTTAAATAGCAGTATATGTCACAAAGTTTGGAGAAAATGTTGACCTGCATTGTGTCCACAGTCATCATTTTATAGCATATGACTTTATTCTGCAGACAAACAAATGATAATATGAAGAATTCCGGTAAATAACACTCAGTAACGTCTATATAATTGAAATATATGGGTGCTACTGCATTTCAGTTACCAAATTCTTTGTTTTCTGCCAAAGATGTTTTCAGCCGAAGAAATTTGATTGTAAGTAAATGAGGACAGATTTTCACTTTATTTTGAGGGACATTCTTAAGTTATACCGGATTTAAATCAAGAGTATTAAGTAGTTGCACAAACTGGCAACTTAACAATTGTTGCTTGAAAAGAGTTTATCCAAAAATAATTTCATCAATTTTACACTCTTGTGTAACTCAAAGCCATTTCTCAAAATATTATTCTTGTGTCCAGACTTTGGAAGACAATGAAGTCCAGGGTTGTTTGTTTGCGATCAGTCAAATTATATGCATTTTTGTTTTGCAGAAAAAAGAAAGGTTTGGAAAGTTCCCTTTAAACTATGTGATGATGATAAATATTGTGTTAACAGAACCGAGGAATGTTAAAATGTCAGGTGATGTGTGTTGAAAAGCAAAACTTTTAAAAAGGTGTTCAGAGCTCTTACAAGGATACTGACCATTATCTTCTCAAAACGCAGTCCCACTGCTGCCCCCCTCTTGTGCTAGCCATCCTTCATTACTGTCATACACACTAGCTGTCTCTTTCTCTCCGGTCCTCACCTCTGAGATATAGAGAAGGAGGCTACTCAGCCAATCAACTGCAGCTAACTCACATCTGAATTAAGCTGTGTAAAACAGGCCCCAGGGCTGGTTGCTAAGCAGTGAGATGGGCTTGCCGATTCCAACAGGGAACCGGAGGACAGTGAGACTTTTTTTGTCTTCCTTGTGGATGGGTAGAGCAAAGGACATTGCGAGCAGCCCCTGTAGTAATGAGACCTCACGTCCCCAGCCTAATATTGCCTGGCTCTGAGAAACAGCCGTGAATGCAGAGTGTGATAATTAATACGTGTCCAGATGCAGCGAGGGTTGTGATGTTGATAACCTCTTCTCACCTCATATGAAAAGTACTGTTTGTCGTGTCTCAGCACAGCGTCTATGTTTACAGCTCTGTTTTGTGGAGCGCCAGGGCACATCGTGATTATTTCCCGTTTGTGTAGTATGGGCCACGTTTATTATATTCGAACGAGTGTGTCACTGCAGTTTGTTTCTTCTGCTTGTTGCCTCGGCCAAGAGGCCAAATTAAGGCTATTGTGCGATCTGTCTCCATGGCGATATGTTGGTAAACTTGTAGGCCCATAGTGTGAAGGCTTTGTTTGTTTCAGGAGGGCACTTGATCCTGTCTGGAGTTTTCTACATTTAATGTAAAGCTCACAACTAGTGACAACACAAAGTAGACATTGTCGGACTGTCAGCAAACACTTGCCCATGTGTGTCCACTGAGGTCTTTCTGCTGGCGTGTTTCTTTTCGGAATTCTTTTTCATACGCTGCTTTGGGGCTTGCCACTGTTTTAACGCTCCATGCCGTAATACACCCGTGTGCCCAGGGTTGAAAAAAAGCTTATGGTGGAACACTAAGCTCATATGCGCCTGACCTCACCGTTTTCAGCAAAGTGCCTGGCATTTTTAGCCATGTAAAACACCTTGTTGGACAAGGATGGTTAATGGAAAAGAAGGCGTGTAGTTTGTTTGAGGCTGTTGCGGATGGTGTTTTTTCTAAAGTTTGAATACACTGAAAAAATGCGTTGTTGGAATTACATAATTTTTCGTGAAATCTGAAAAATGTAATGGTAAACAAATGTCATTTTATCATGTGGAACCGATGTACACAATACAAATAATTTTTTTCCAAGAGCCCATTTCTTTCAGTATCTGCAGACCACCTACTTAATTTCTTTTACATCTTTTCCGTTTTTCCCTAAAAGGACCATTTCTGCAGATCACAGAAAAGATATTTTGAAAAATGTCAGTAACAAAACAAATGTGGTAGCCATTGAATTTTGTGATAAAACAATAGATTTGGTTACAAGATATTTTAAAAATAAATTTTTTAACTTTTCATTTTTGGGGAACTATACCTTTAGGGCTTGATTTTACAGACAAGGCCACACTTTTTTCTTCTTTTTTTTTTGCAGAAGCCAAAGTAGAAGCTAGTCGTGTTCATAAAGTTATTGTGTGTGTATTTTTCTAACACACGGCTTGAAGTTTGGTGTGGGATTGCACAAGGTATTTAATACCTTTTATGCACATCATGTTTATTTTTTTATTAATTCTTTACGTTCCTGCGAGTGAATGTGACGCATGCTGATTTGATGTGATAATATGCTGTTTGTGAAGATTATCCATCTAGGCCTGTTGTTATCTGCTTGGACGTAAACAATTGTGCGTATCAATAATGCTAGAAAAAATTTTCCCACGGGGTACTTTCCCCATAACTGTATGCGCACCACAGGCACATACAGTCCTGTATAAAAAAAGTGGTGAGTGCAGGGAAACCCTGAAGTTTCTGCTGCTGAAACTATCTTCCACCTGTCTCCGTCACTCCGCATTCAGGTGATGATAATACAAACCTGTTATAGCAATGAATAAAACCCAATAAATTTAATAAAAAATACAAAAACCAGCAGACAGAAAATGACATTAAGCTGTGTTATACTGGTGGTTCAGGAAAAATTTGATGCATCAATGCACCACGATCTGGACGTGGATAATCCTGAATTGATTCATGAATGATAAAAAATCTTAAATGTAAAATTTTGGCAGAACCAAAAAAGATGGATTGGATCTCTGTTAAGCCTAGACTGGTTACGGTGTGCACACAACAGATGCAGAATGTCCATGCATATATTAAAAGCTAATAAAATGGAGGATTTTCAATTAAGGGAAAAAATTGCCTTGACAAGACTCCTACAAAACATTTGTAGAGTTTTATATTCTTATATAACCGCTTATTTTGGTACAGAAAAATGTAAATGTATTGCTCATTACACATAACAGGATGGTGTCGCTTAAAAGTCTGTTGTTTTAGATATGACATGTTGAAGTTTGCATTCATTTACTGCATTCAATATAAGGATCCAGGGAAATGATAAAAAAATAATATAATTCCTGTTGGTGCTGTGCAATACTGGCAAATGTAACCTAACCTTCCATTTGACTTGCCAAATCACTTCCGATTGTTTTATTAATAAAATATATTTGAACTTTAATCTGTGTAATCACAGTGTAATAAAAATACTTTATTTTATTTTTCACACAGCACGAAAAATGACACTCTCCCCACCAGTCCGAAAAATTTTATTCAGGTCCTGTAAACAACAACCTCCATACAAAGACTCGATAGATAATAAACTGAAATAAAGATTTGTTTGACTGCATGGTTTGTGTAAGAATTACTAATTGCAAGGCTTATGTTTACTTGTATCAAAAATTCTGCTGTAAAATCCACGGTAAGCATGAGACATAAAAATAAAACAATCATTCCATGTTTACCTTGAAAAAAAAAGAAACAGGATTTAAAGAAAATGAAACCTAAAATGAATTGACAGCATTGCAAAAAACCTTCATATCAACACAATTAGCTGCTGCCAGAGTTGAAAACTTGAGCAATTTTTTTTGTTTAAGTCATTAGAGAGGCCACAGCTCCACTCTCACTCATGTCATTTCTGCATAATTACTTTTAAACAAAATCAAAGTAGCCACTATCTGGCATTGTTCGACGTGGCTCATCGCTAAATTTAATTATGCGTTCATTTTAATAAATCCTATTTGAGATAAGAAGAGTCGTTAATACTTTTCATTAACGTACCTACAGCTTAATCATCCGTCTTGCTGCGTGGCGACAGGTCATTTTAAAGCAGTTTCACCTCCGATGTAAACACCCGGGGGCTGTTGATGAACAATGACAGAGCATTTTTTGCAGACGGTGATGTGCTGTGTTTGTCCACATTCATTTGTCTTAAGATGCTTGCTGAACAGAAATTACTTTTTTGTACATTTCTTTTAGTGTTTGTTTATTTGAAAATGTTTTGTAATGGCAACTTTTAGTAAAGGTGACAATTATTAAGATGACCTATGGTGCACTTTCCTGGACAAGGAATAGATTACGTAAGGCCTAGGCCTTAATTACATTTTTCGTCGTTTTTAAATACATTAGTAAACATCACTTGTGTTTATTTTAAGGCAAAATAATAACACTACTTTGTTTTAAGATAAATAAGTGCAAGGTGTTCTCAGAACTTTTAATCTTAAGACTGTTTTTAACCCCTTTACAAGAACCACCTCTTACCTCTTTTACTTTAAGAAAATATGTGAAGTTTGTCAGTGACTATGCGGTTCTGAAGTTATACTGAGGGGTCACTAGTGTTTTGTTTCGATGGTTTGGGATTTTTTGCTCATTTCTTTTGGTCTGATGGGGTACCATCTAAAACCTGAAAAAAAACTTCAAACCAGCTAAAAAAGCTTCTATTTAAATTAAATCTATTCATACTGACTGTATGTTTATGCATATTTGTAAAACACATGTATACATATAAAGTGGCCTAGAATAACTCTTTAGGGACTCTATATAAGGACTTGATCTCATTCATAACTTCATACACATTCTCAGAACTGTTGAGCATTCACTTGTCATTCATAATTACTTATTGGTTACTAATACAGGTTTCTGCAAGTATATTTTGCTGTAATTCTGTAACATAATTTAATAATTAAGAGTTTTTAATCCACACTCAATTTTTTGGTTGAAACAATTTACACACACACACACAAAATAAGAGTAAATTTTATAGCTTAGAAATTAATGAATGGTATTGTTTAAATTGTGTGTACACTGGATGCAAGTAAAAGAATAAGTAGATTTATTAGAGTTCACCAAAATGAATTCATATTAGGTGTATATAAAATTTTCATTCGTTAAATACATGAAACTATGAAAGTAACTTGTTGGTTTCTTATCATTTCCTTTAATATTTTCCACAGGTATTTATTGTTTTTAAAAGATTTTATTTGGTTGACATTTACTGGTAATAATTTTCTTACAGTGCATAAGGATCAAGAAAAAAAGTTGTTGTTCGTTTAGCACAGTGATTTTAACACTGGTTTATCAATTTTACAACCTGGTCATATTGTTGCTGTATTACGATCAAAAGAAATGTAAACTTGAAAGGGACTTGTATCGTAATACATATTCTATATTGGCTTGTATCGTGATGTGTATAGTATCGGGAAGTTGTTGCTGATACACAACCCTATTACGGCATGAAAGAATAGATGTCTTTAATATCTGCTGGAGACATGTCTGTAAATCAAAGGATTTTGTCATCCACACTGTCTAGCTTGGTTAGGTTTAGTAAACAAAAGCAAAGTAAGAATGTTATCATTTTGCGTAGGCAAGAATCTTTTCCAATGAATCTCAAATTATGGAAAGGCCAAGGGGTTAGTATTAACTGGTTGATAGTAAGGAAAAATACCAGTACTGACCTCAAGTCAGTTTGGGCCTCAAAAAAGAAGCCTAAACGGCAGAGAAAATCTTGTTCTGTGCCTTATATTTGCTGTATGTATTAGCAAGACTAGCCCATATAGACTTAAATTGGACTTTTTTATCATAATACATTTACATTGAAACATTGCATAATGAATAAAAGTAGTAAGATATAAAAGCTTTACGATGAATAATGCTGTTCTTTTGCAGAAGAAACAAAGTTGCCGTTGCAAATCAAAGGTCACGCTAACACAAGCGTGCATGATATGACGTGCCACGCTCGATCACCGCACAAACAGCTTCATCAAGATGGCTGCCCAGGCTGCACTGCAGTAGCAATGCTCCAGCTCCAACGACATCCATGTTGGCTCAGCTCCGGGGTGGGTGTGACTCCTGACAAAGGGTTCCTGTTGGTCACTTATCTTGTTAATTAGGTTTTCACTTCACGCCAGCTCTCCCCTCCCCAGGATCGGTGACAGATCTGCACCCAAACCCTCCGTGCCACCATGGCATTGTTTTTCCCCACATAGGGGGATAATTAATATGTCTGCCCCATACATATTTCATGTTGTTTGCTTTAAAATTGTGAAGGAGGCGAGAGATTCTCGGAGAGCCGAAAAAGACGAGTGGGGGGAGACAAGATTAATTAAAAGAAAAACGTGAGGGATCTGTCCTAGGACAGACCCTACAGCTGCCCGACGCGGTGAGCTTCATTTAAATAAAGGCTGATGTCAGAAAAGCCCCTTTATACCTGCATGAAGGATAACTAGCCGACTGTATTAAGGTGCCCGCCATCTATTCTCTCACTGTACATTATTTGTATTCAAGCCTTTTGAAATGACATTGCAATCTGATGATGCACCAGCCCATTATATTGTCGCACAGGACAAATATCCTGGCGTTTTCTCTGTAGAACTAACACAATTTTTCCATGTCAGAGGTGGGTAATATCCTTGCGGTCCGGGAAGCTGCCGGTGCATAAGGAATGATGCCATTAATCCTCCTGGGCAGCCTCTTGCTCTGATTATTAAGGAAATAAATTTGCATGCTGCATATGAACCAGGTGAATCACTGAAGGCGCAAATTATATTTTCTGACAGCGAGGGAGAGAATGGAACTGCATTGCTCACCCTGCAACCTCGCCACCCCCGAAGCACACACACACAAACGGCTCTCCCTCCGCTGTCCTGAAAGCTGCATTTCTATTCATTACCCTAGGAGAGAGGAGTCAGTGGCCGCTTTGTAAGTTTGCATGGAGTGTGTTATCTCCTGGTGTACACTGGCGCTAGCTCACTCCCAAGTGCACGACTGTAATCACAACTTACAAATCACAGCAATGATTGAGAGGAAGAGAAATAAAGAGACGGGACGAAATGAGATGCACTATCAGGTCCTGTTCAGGTTCCCCAATACTAACTCATGGGCTGTATCTGGGAGGAAAATGTTCCATGTGAAAACGGATGTGCTCCAAATCGGAGTGTGTGCGTAAGTGTCTGACTTGACAGCTTGAACTTGTGTGTTCGTTGACCCAGTGTGTAATGGTCCATAAATGCATAGTTTAATGATATGGTCAGTTGTGTCAGTGGGATTAGCTAATATCTTCTTATTGAATAAAGACCTTCTTTTGTTTTACAGCACGGATAGCTCTTGGTACGTTTTTTATCTGTGGTTTTACATGCTGTTGTTTTTTTTACACGCTGTTGTGTTTTTTCATCACTCTTATAGGATCGATGCATGTTAAAGTGAGTTTCTATTTGTATACCGAAGGAGCTAATTATACCCCAGCTGGGTGCACGCTGGTGTCACTGCGTTTATGAAAACATGTGTGGAGCCAATAGAGAGAGAGGTGTCAAACCAAGATGGTTAATTTTGAGTGAATCCCAGAATAGCCAATATCATCTGATTCATTCTCCCTAGGTTGGTACATCCAGAATAAAGTTAAGCATTCTGAGAGGAGAAAGATGTGCAATAAATAACCAATAACCAGATATGTGTCATCTGGTGTCGTGAGTCATGTAGAATGAAGATTCATAGAAATGAATGGCTTATTTTACTAGAATTTTGGCCGTTATATTCAGTGAGGGATACGCATATAGAGAGGAACCATAATTATTGGATGATGACGGAGCATGAAGTGATCTGAGCTTCATGCAGAATCAGTAATCTATGAAGTTGCTCACACATTTAGTTCTGAAGATTTCTCAGACGTGTTCTAAGACCTTGCCTGTGCTCTTTTCTGCGCATTGGAAATGCATTTGTAGTACAACACAATATTAAAAAGTATTAAAATCAACGCAATATTTGTTATGATTTTAAAACAATTATAGGTAGTTTCTTCAGAATTGTTCCTATAATGTCAAATTGTGTGAGGGATGCTCCAGTTTTTGACATATTATTTAATGATTATTATTTTTTACTTCTATTTATCACTTCTAATTTATATTCCTGTGTTTGTAGTCCCAAATATATATAAGGAAAAGTCAATGAAATATACCCCTTCACAACAGCACAAACAAATGTTTTAATTCACTTGATATATAAGACTGTATTACATTATCTTTTCGCGTTAATCCATACGTGCAAATAATGTTCTTAATGAGTTGAAAACAACACAGTGACCTTGAAATGATAAATTCATAGTCCCACTTTTGGAGCCTGAAGTTCATCTGAGAGTGTGGGAGCTATTTAATGTGGCGACTGGAACAAATGCTCCCACCATCTTGCAGTACTGAATATTAAAACGGGACTTTTTGAATGAGACAGTAAAGGACAGAGGATCTTAGAGCATTTTTAAGATCCTCGTCAGGGGCCCATCCAAGCCCAGAAGTAAGAGCCAGGGCCAGGCGCTGCATTCAGCACAGGGAGACTGGGGAAAAGCTGTGGGGATCTACACCAGCCCCTTTGCGTGTGGCAGATATGGGTCACTCTATCCAAATGATACGGGTTGTGAAGGATTATTAACCACTTTACAACAGATGTTCTGACTCAAGAAGAACATTTTGTTATTATAGGTCACAAAAGTTTTAGTTGTAACTAGTTAAGTTTAGTTATGTTCCATAGCTGTTGTTATAGCCTTTTTGTTTTGTTGTAAGCATGGCTTTGTTCATCATATGCTTTATTTTTCTTAGTTGCTGAAATGGCATTAAAGATAGAATATGACCCTGCCTGTAAAAACCAGGCTAAAATCTGAAAATCAATTCTGAGAAAACAAGCCTTAACATTTGATTTTACCTGTTAATTTCACCATGATTTCAATCTTTGACATGGTCTAAATCAGTTAATATTTAAGATATAAATGTTATATTTTCACAGAATGCTCCTTACATTGGGTAAAATGATTTTATTTATAAAGAAGGGAATCACACAAAGCTGGGTTTTTACAGGTATGGTCACAAATAAATTAACCAGCTGTGTACTTTTTAAATACATCCTCTTCCAAGAAGTTTGATAGTATTTTAGTATTGTAAGCTTTAGAGATTGTTTATCTTTATTGAACATTATGTTGACAAAAACTTTTACATTTACAGTTACATTTTGGCAGATACTATAATCAAGAGCAACTTACAAGCAGTGTGCAGTGGACAAATATCACAGAGCAAACAGGGCTAAGGTGTCTTACTCAAGGACACTTCAGTCATTGCCTGCAGGCACTGAGATTCAATCCAGCAGCCCTTTGCTAACAAGTCCAACTCTCTCACCACCAGACCACAGCTGATTGTAATTTAATTATGCATTTAATAAATAGTTCAGAATAATTTATTGCATTTCACAGTGAACATCAAACATCAAAGATTATTGTTCTAGAGACTTGAGAAATTGTGCCAAAACTAATTTCGTTTTGACCTGTTTTTAGGACCACACTGAAAATTGTAATATAGTTTACACACTCTCTAAATGTTTTTTATTAATTGTAATACATTTTAACCAATACTTATATTAAACACTTAAAATGATAAATTCTTGGGAATAAGATCTAAAACTAGCATTCTTGTGGCAAAAAAATAAGATATGTAAATGAATGTAAAATAAATGTACATACGCATATGACCCATAATGATTATCGTTATTGGCAACTTGGCCTGTTAGGTCTCACTATGACCTCAGCCATTTTAGGCAACACATACATATACTGTATGTGTGTGCATTTTGCTCCTGGCATCCTTTTCTCTCTCTTTGTGCTGGCATGGTAAATGCATCTGAAGATCTGAAATGTCAACAGTCTGACACCAAACATTATGTTTGACTCCTGCTCTCCCTCAGGCACCCACTCTGACCCCTACAAGACCCTCTCAATCGATCCAGGAACGTTGAACAACTTGCACATATTGCTTGCACTTCAAATGCCTCTACTGTTTGATCTCCATTACATGAGCGTGGTTATTTATAAAGGCGATTTGGATCCTCTAGAAAAGTTTTTCTCAACCTTGAAAGACAGGATTTGTGTTTGATGAAATAAATAGCACAACTGTACAAACCTGTCATTATTAAATCCACCTTCTGAAGTTAAGCAATATGTTGTTGTTTTTTGGGCCATGAATAAATTATGTATTGTTAAAATTTAATGAGGAGCAATGATAAAGGATTTTTGAGAGCAAAAAAGAGCATGTTAACCAACAAGTTTGTTTATTTTAAACACACAAAATAATTAGAATCTTTACCTAATATGTTGCCCCTCCGTTATGAATATTTACTTCTTTTTCAAAGAGTTGCCTTATGTTTTAATGTTTTACAGTTGCTTGCATGTAAGACCATCTTCCATCTGCTGGCTAGTTTTGGCACAGTGACCTGTCACATCGAAGCAGGGATTTAAGACAGCCTCAGAAGCTGACACAAGCAAGCACCTTTAAGCGTAAATTTAATATTTTCGAATAAGGAGCTAATGCCAAGTTTTACCCAGTGCAGCAGCCCCCAGCCATGCCGTCTCCGGCATTTGCCTGTGTGATAAGTTAACAGAAGGCATCCTTGACCATAACTTAGGATAACGTCCCCCATATTAGCCATGGCTCTAGGAAAGGAACAGTAAGCAAAGAAATGACAGAAGTGATGTGCTTTGTTTTGAAGTTGAGGATTGAGACATGTTTGCCCATAGCTAAATGTTGCACATTCACACTTTGATGGAGAAATACAGAGTGATAGCAAGAGAAATAATCTTGAAATAAAATATTTTTGACACTGCCAGTGAAAACCCATTTTTTTTTATTTTTTTTTTTATTTACATGTTTATACATGAAATTATTCAACACAATGTAAATAACATTATGTGATAATATAACATCTATATTTTAAATATTGACTGAGTAAGACTATGTCAAAGCTTGAAATCATAGCAAAATGAATAGGTAAAATCAATAGTTTAATTTTTTACTTTAAAACATATCCATGTGGAATTTAATGTAATTATAATAATTTTTTATTGTTAATAAAAAGTATGTCACATAATTATAAAGTAAATATATTAAAAAAGTTGGGCATATCTGATTAAAGCTAATTTTCACCCACAATTTTAATTTTGCTTCGTTTTATTTCTAGCTTATTTTTTTGGGTGGTGTGTTTGTAAAAATGTGTCTGTCTGACTGTTTGTCTGTCGTTGTGTTCTGGCACATGTGTATTTTCTTCTCTTTTGTCAGAGTGGTCTGATCTCTCAGGACTGACCAACTTCACGTCAATAACCAACCTGTAAATGACAGTCACCTCGGGATCTTATTTACCCATTTGACTGGGATCTTAAAAAGGTCACACTGTCCGCTCCTTTCCTCTCAGCCCCCTTAAAGTTTCCATTTATTCATTCAGTCAGTATCAACTCTTGATCCATATTCAGTTCACAGAAATTTTTTATTTTTGTTAAAAATGACTTCGGAAAGCTCAAAGCTGGAACCATTAGCATCAAGAAACACACATTATATAGAATGGTATATAGTATCAAGAATTATGATTTTTTTTAAATATGGTTATGGTATATAACATGATATATCATCATTGTTCCTATAAATGTGTCCCTCCCTATAAAAACCCGGCTAAAGTCCTTCTTATGGTATTTCTTTTTTAAACATAAAATCATTCTACACAATGTGAAGAACATTCTGTGAGAATATAACATTGATATCTTTAAGTCCAGGTCAAAGATCGATATCAGAGTGAAATTATTAGGTAAAGTCAAACTTTCTTGCTCGTTTTCTCAGATTTAGATTTTCTGACTTTAGCCTGGTTTTCACAGGCAGGTATGCTTTTGTTTTTACTCTCTCTCTCTTCATGCAATCTCACTGAAGGCTTATTCAGTATAAATATTATCCTTATAAATTAACTTAAATTAACAAAGATGTGACATCGCTTAGCAACCTCAAACGACACCGGCTCACACCTGACAGGAGCTGAGCATCGTGATGTGATGCGTTAAAGCTAAATTGTTCCCATTGTAATCAATGAAGCTGCATGACGCACTTTGCAAGAGAAATGAAGTAACGCTAATCTCTAGACCACGTTTCCTCAGATGTAAAGATTGTGAAAACACATCTTTAAAATGTTTGGCGAATATAAATGTATGTCATAATTATGTATGTTTATATAGCATGTTACACACTGTGGTCTTGCCTTTTAACAGTGCCAAGTAGATGCTAAAATGTTCACATGCAAGTGAAAATGTCAGTGTTTCCAAGATCATCCATCTAAAAGTGTGAACATCAGGGCGCTGTGGATATATACATAAAAGCGGGGTGGGAAAGGGCGAAAAGAGTGTGTTGTAGACCAGGAGAGAAAGAGAGAGACTGTCTCCTCTGCACCACAGATCAGGATGGAACAAAGAGACTGTGGCTGAGTGTGTGAGAGTCCCGCTGGCCTCTAATTCAAACCAAACGTTCACCATGAAATAGCTCTTTGACATCATTACATGCTGTGCATGTTGATGTCCTCCCCTCCTAAATATGGTAGGGGGAGGGGCCCGGGAACGAGGGGGCATTACAATTGTCACCACATGGGTGTAATGAAGAGAATGATGGGACTGCATCCTCCGTCTTCTTTTAAACAGAAACCCTCTCATTTTCTCTTGTATTATGTTTAATATCCCAAAGCACATTAGCAGGGTTTGAAGTACTTTCTGTAAGCATTATTTGTAATGTTCATGCTTTGCTCCATCCTTTCTGTACCGCAGGAATTTCGTATTTTAGACAAGATTGACTGGCTCCTTAGAGCTAAGGTTTGGCCCCCACCCCTGATGTGTGCTTAAGAGAACCCGCCTCCCTTTGATTTCAATTGGCCTGAGGTATCTGATCATACCAAGCATCTGATCCAATCAATCAAGCCTTTGTGTGACCCAGTGTTCTTGGGACGTATTGATGTCGCCGTAGCTTGGCTGGGGTGGGCCACGGTTCTCCAGGCTTGCTTATTATAGGCCGAGATCCAATTTCCAAGCCATCTTAGATCACAGGAGAGTCGTTTAAACCACAGAAAACCACAGAATATTTTGGAAACAGACAAAAGCCTGGATTTAAAACATTTGTGGACTGAGTCCTGCACAGCGAGACCCCATATTGAAACGCTTTTTTCATCTTGGCTGGAAAACACAGCTAAGAGTCTTTTGCTCACTAAGAAAATGGTAATGTAAAACCCCTTGTCAAATGTCTCAAACAATGTGCAAAAGAAGGGACAAATGTTTTCCGAACGCAAAAGTGAGTGCCCGCTTTATCATTGTACTTTAAGATTGCAGCATTGCACAACACTTTTTGTCCTGTTTTTTATATAGTCGATCCTTCTTGAGGTTGAGAGTTGAAATGTTATCTTATCGTCTCAAAGGGGGCCGGAGAGCTTCTAATCGTCACACTTTCTTGTTTAAAGTGGCTTAATTGGCCATTTGTCAGACAAATATTATACCTCATACATTTTGTCCTTCATACTTTAAGGAGTTTGTATCTTCTAATTTAAGGGGGAGAAATTTTTTGGGTACTCAGCAGCTCCGGAAACACATTTCACACAAAGGCAATCAGAGCTGGACATTTCTAAATGATCAATCAATAGACCTTTGTAAATCTAATAAAATGGAGTTAGCTGTGCTTATTTGTATTTATATTCCAAAGCAAACTTTTCATAAAAGTCATAAGTGTCTGTTAACAGCAAACGGATAGGTTTTTAGTCTCTGAGCCAGTGAATTTTAAGGAATTTAGGAAGTTTTTAACTAACTAACTGACCATCCCTACTTTCAAAAAGTAAACCGAAAATAAATATTGCTTTAGTTAGTTAATACAGAGTACAGTTAAAGGATTTGTTATAGTTTATGGACCTTGTGGGGATACATAATGCACACATAATTTGCAGAGCGGAGTAATGAGGCAGGAAAGCCAGTGTGAGACAGAGACGTGGAAGAGTTTCTCTCGGAAGGAACTAATCAATAGTGCAATGTTATTCGTAATGGACTGTGTCAGCTTTTTAACCGGACAAAACCTTCGTCAAGTCAATGAGTGGAGTTAAACCTCTCTCTAATCTGAATAATCTGTGGACATATCGACTGGCCAAGCAGCCTGCCAGAATAACAAATCCTTTGTGTCCATTTTTTCACAGCACCATTTTAATATGAAAATTATGATAGTCTTGCTCATTGATTCTTTCGTGTTTTATCGTCTCCATTTGTTCTCTTTACACAAAAGGGAAGTACCAGATGACAGTTACATGAAGACAAACAATCTGTTTATGCTCTGGCTATTCAGTCCTGCTCAAGTCATTTTCCTGTGTGCAATAGCAAACAGTTTGATCTCGGTACTGATGGCCTTTAAATGAAATATGAATTATTGACGGTGAGCACTTGGTTGAGGAAGGGGTTTGACTACGACAGCTTCATTAGAGCTGCAGTTGAGGCCTTATCTGTTCTGTTTTTTGTAAGGCAGCAAGTGGGACATTGGTGCTATATTGCCATTAAGTGATAAGTAGTAAAGTTAACTCAAAATCTAAAATTCTATCATCATTTACTTTTGCCCTCTTGTGTTTTTCAACCTTTTTGACTTTCTTCAAGATGATTTGAAAAAGGTTGAACTTGGTCACTATAAAGGGTAGCAAAGAGCAGCATGAAGATTTCGAAAGATATTCTTTTGAAGGCCCCGTTGAACGCAAAGGGCAGAATAAAAATGAAAGAAAAATTAGCCATGGACCACATTTTGAATACATCTGCTATACTTTTGCTTTGAGTATGAGCATGTGGGCGGGTGGTTGGCACGGGCGTCAGAAGAACACAGAGCATGCTTGAAGCGGCCGAACCGAATCAAGAGAAGATAAAGGGAACTTATCAGTTTGCTGAAACTGAGCAGAGAGAGAGAGAGAGTTGAGCCCGAGTCATTAGGAGGTGCGAGAGGACAGCCATCTGATGATGGCAGAAACACAAAGGTTGTAAAAAAAAATAAGGCGTCCATTGATCTGCACAATGATGTGACAGTTCAACCAGAGCTGAGAGGAATAGTTCACTGCGGTGGAGCAGACCTCATTCTCTCTCTGTGTCTTCACACATCTGTCTGTTTCTGTTCACTTTACTTCATGGCCTTCTTTGTTTTCTCTAAGATCTCCAGTTCTCTCTTTCTTCCTCTTTCTCTTATTCTTTGTCCCTAGAGAGTTTGATTTCTTTGCTCCACAGCCACTGGTTTCACGGGTCACTCCATATTAGCTTACTTGTTAATACTTGGGTGTGGGATCAATACTTAATCAACAAGTGATGGGATTTTGCAGTCATCCCATATGATCTTCCAATAAAGACTTGAATCTATCTACCAACCTTTTATGAAGGGCTCAGGGAGGGGGCGGATGGATGGGGGTGAAAGGAATAGAAGGAAACAGGGAGAGAGAAAGAGAATGGCCAGTGTGGCTCTGCGCTTCGAAGCGGATTTGCTGCTCTGATGCTTTTAGTCTGATCTGCATCTGATTAAGGTTCAGAGAAGGCAGTGTCCTTCACCCCCAACCCCCCCCCCCCCCCCCCCTTTCTTTCATCCCACTATAATGTACCGTGGCACACAGATTCATCATCTGCGGCCTCGCCAAGGCCAGTGCCCAGCCACTCAAGAAATTATTATTGTGTCCTGCTTATGCTGGCCTACTTTCTTAACTAACAAACCAATAAAGCTGTAGCCATCATTCTGCTTAAAGGAAAGACGAAGCCCGAGTCCTCTTTGGTGTCACAAAATGGCCGAATGTATCATTTTATTCATTCTTTTAAGGTCATTTATTACATCTTATTGGCGTAAAGACAGTAATAGAAGTCATCTTTTCATCACTTCCTTAGCGACCCAAAGAGCAGGTTGTGAATGCTTTTTAAAAAAAGAGCTCAGAGAATTCGCTACCTCTCACCAACCCCTTATTCGACAACAATAATGGTGAATTGCGACAAAAGATTTAGGTTTATTGGTGGTTACTTCCGGGTTTCTTCACAACGGAGCTTCGCTTTTGGGTTCAATATGGCCACCACATGAAATCAGCCCATTTATCTATAGAACACATTTTACTTATAGCACCAAAAATAGATCACAGTTTGAATCACCCCATTATCGAATTCACAAACTTGTTAACACTCTGCAATAAACACTTCCATTTAGTTATTAGCATCTCAGCAGGTCTTAATGCGATATGATACATTTCAACACACTGATATCCAATTTACAGTGACTTCTCTTTCTGTGTGTGCAATTATGATGGGATAACCGCAGTGGTAATTCTAGTTTGCCATCATACATTTACTCGCTGATGTTTATTAGGTTAATTCAGCACTGTATGATAATAATAACATCCTATTAAATGCTTTGGCTTTGAGGTAGCGTGTTGATGTTTTATTGGACTGCTCACTGCCAGCCATAGAATGGATTGTCATTGTTTCATTACGCGGACCGGGCTAACTCTGACTTGAGCATATGTAGCGCGGTAGACACTCATGCACAACTGCACCAGAGACACGCTTACATCACACTCAAAAAGACAGGGGGTCAGAAGCACTGTGTCGGGCTACAGTAGACATAGCCAAATCAGTCTCTCGCTCCCTTCTTATGTCCATGGGTCGCAATGCACAGTGTCTACCAGATAGTGGCATATTTGATAACGGTAGGGGTTTATGATAAACCGTACATTTGGACACAGAACACGCCTCTCGCTCCTGTAAACATTTCTGTGATATTGTCATTTTTCAGAGCATTAATATTCATGGCATCTTAGTAGTTTAAACACTTCCGGACGGCATGGCCATGCTCTTCTTATTCTTTGTCATTTGCATTTCATAGGCGACTTTCTTCAACCCTGAAATATTTTAAGCCAGACATTAGCATTGCTTCATATTATTTTGTGCGTGTGAGAGAGCGAAGACATTGCGTCTCAGAGAAATTGACTGTGTGTGAATGTGTGTGTGTTCCTGGCCAGTCTCGAATGATATAACATAACCTGAATAATGTCATTTTTGATCATCTAACGCACTATGCCCATCTCCTCATGTCAGATAGCTGATAAACGACAGGTTAAATCAGCCCTTATCTCCTCTCTCTCCTTCTTCCTCCCCTTCGTTGCATGAGCTGACTGTTAACTGTGGGCCCCTGCGGCCACTGTCACTTCCTTTCCACACAGGAAGTTTGGTCAGGTGTCAAGGAGTTTGTTGATAGTGTGCTAACAGTCATTTCCTAGGCCTCTGCCCCACTGACCAAGCCCCATTGAGACAGCAGTGTCCCAATATCCTGTTTCCTGTCAATCCCGGACCCTTTCTTGGTGATTTATAGACATGAACAGCTTTCGTTTTTCTTAGGTGGTAGCAGTTAAAGTCACTAATTTATAATAAATGCTTTTTAACATCCTGTTCTGTAGAGGTGCTTGAATGGTCAGGAATCTCTAGAAGTTAAAGTTTTAGTTTACCCCAAAATAAAAATGATGTCAGAATTTTTTTACCTTTTATTTTCAAACATATTTTTCTTTTACAGAACACAAAAGAAGATATTTAGAAAAATGTTGATGATGGTGGTCCCATTTACTTCTATTGTTTAGACACAAAACCAATGTAATTATCAGGATTACACATTGTTTGGTTACCACCATTCAAATAATTTTCTTTTGTGTTCTTTAAAACAAAGTCACACAGGTAAACAGAGATGTGGGATTGAATAAATGATGGTAAAATTTTAACTTTTGGGTTAACTATTCCTTTGAGTTACTGTTTATTAACCTTTTAGAAATGTTAACTTTTCAATATTTCACAAATGGGAACACTTTGTTTATAAAATACAATTTCAAATTTATTTGTCAAATATAATTTCAATATATTCCACATTGACAGAGTAAGGTCATGTCACAGATTGAAATCGTAATGAAATTAATGGCCGAAATCTAAATTTGCTGCTGATTATCTCATTATCTTATCAGAGGAATTACATGACTTACGTGTGGTTTTCACATGCAGGGTCACATTTAAGTCATGTCAGGTTATTCTTAATAAAAGGAATTCAATGCAGTTTTTTAAGTTAAATTTCATCTTATTATATTTTAATAATTTAATTTATATTTGCAATAATATTTTACTTTTTAATACATATTTTATAGTTTTTATTTTCAGAAAACAGTTTACTGTTAATCGCGTAAACACAGTCCTACTCCAAACTCCCCCCTTACGGATGCTTTTTAAATCTTTTTTAAAAATGTGTTTCTTATTTTATTTCTAAAGAGTATCATTGACCAGATTACCAGCACCACTCCAGAATCCCTCCTGTTCTGTTGCTTTTTGATCAATCTGTAATGTTGCCTTGAAGTTCAGTGAATGACTTTTCAGGGTTGAACTTCATAGATTAAACTTCCGAAGACACATTCCCCAGTGCGTCCACAGACGTAGTGTCACAAATGAGCGGAGGTCCTTCATTCCCCTCCACGGTGGAGTGGAGCTCTGTGGAAAGGTGGTATATCTCACCGGAAAAGTTGTGGGAGTGGAGACGGTACCTCAGGAGAGAGGGGGACCGTCTGACTGCGTCCGTCTGGAACTACACCGAATCAAACACGGGAAGAGGAACCAGAGGCTTTCAGACTTCAATCCCTGGTGGAACACGTGCTGCCATACCTCTGAGAGATTCATTTAACCTGAATTACTCTAGTGGATTTTCACATGAATTTTTCTCAAATAGATTTGTTAGAAACGCTGTAAGAAGCTCCCAGGTGTGAGGATGATGGCATGGGGAACGTCTCGTATTTAATTACCTTCGGTTTGTGTGATTAGCTGGATTTTGCGGTTGTGCTAAATACTGTCCACCAGTAGATTTCAATAATGAGGTGGTTTTAGATCAAGCCCTTGTATAAATGGGCAGTTTCTATTGGCAAATAGCTTAAATATTCACAATCTACTCAAGGTCAATATTGTCTCGGCTGTACCCAGGCCTCTACTGTGTGTCACACAGGCCGTTTTGGACGTGTGTGTGTGTCCCTGTGGTCTCCATTCCTTTCTTCTTTTTTTCCCTTTTCATGTTGGCAAATTAAGCAGACGCACTTGAAAGAAGGCTGAGGTCAAAAGTATTTTGGAAAGAGACATGCCCTGACCTGCTGTTCAGGTCTAGCTGCCCAGGTCATGGTCAGGTTCATAGGTCTTTCGCGAGTGTGGGCTGCCGGTGTATGTGTCAAACACAGTGAGGCCTTTCAGAAAGAAAGTGTGTGTCATAAACGGAAGAAACCACAAGAATAGGATTCATGCACGTTTGCTAGAGAGAGAGAAATTATGTTTGCATGTGTGTGTGAGTTCTAATTGATGTATGTAGCCCTCCTTCACAGGGCATGGGATGGGAGCAATGCCATTCAACCTGAAGGACAAGTTCCAGAGCCCATCTTCTATTCAAGAATAGCTTTTATCTTTGTGTAAATGCACAATGTTAGAAGGTTGTATGGTCATTAAATACTAAGGAACATTTTCCAAAATCAAAATGAGGTATTTTAGAAGACTCATGAATGTGGAAAAATCTACCTTAGGATCACCTTGACCTCAGATGACTAATAATGATAAGTGAATTAGCCATCTTACAATAATTTTTTTACTGTGTTTTACGTGTAAAACGATTAACACTGAAATGTAAAAGCTTTGAAATAAAGTAAAAATAGAGTTAACATTTTGTGTATGTGTAAGTAAGAAGTAAATACTTGATTAAAATTCACCAGAAATATTGTATATTACAAAGATATTAATATATTTGTATACAAATATGTTTGTTAAGCAAAGTCCTAAAACAATGTATTACATAAACCTAAAAATATTTGTAAATTTAAGATGAATTTACTGTTTGATTTCTTCTCAATTATAGTTATATTTTACTATTTTGTAAAATGTATTTAATGTTTTTAAAGATTTTATTATAGATTATTTTAATCATTATCGTTTTTTATAGGTTTGCATATGCAGGGCAAATCTCTAGAAGCCCATTTAAATTGCTAGAGAATAAAATACGACAAAAATAATAGTACAGGCAGACCAAAAAAAATTCTGGAAAATGAAGATAACATTTGTTTGTTTTTGCATGGATCAAAATATCTCGCTAAAGGGACATTATGGCTACCCCTGACCCACTACAGTGGCTTTTCTCCACCTTGAGGAGGTTCAAAGTGGGTCTATAGTACAGATCCCTTCTTCAAAAGTGACTTCCTTCCTCAAACACTCACAGTCAGACAGAGGTCATGCAATCTCACTTCCAAGTAAAGGACTTAGTCGGATTGACAGCATCCTTCAATTACCCAGATGTCCAGCTAGTCAGCAGGGTCGCGTCGAAAGGCACATCTGTCAAAAGCCACAGCCCTGAATTTAAAGTTAGAGGGAGGGTTAGGAGTGTTCGAGAAGCTATTTTGGGCTGTAACCTGATCCTTTACGGCCACTCTTAAATGTGGGCCATACATAAAGGTCAGGGGCTGGATTTGTTGTGTCTGGCAAGCTGCTACATCTGGAGAGGCTGTGTCACACATTCTCCCTGCCCAACTCACTTTCATCTGCGCACAAATAAACGGTCACGTTTTATTGAGTCTTTCTGTATAGGAAGTGGACCATATGTGATTGAACTTGATTCTTCGACTGATGGATGTCAATTGATAATGCATGAAGTGCCTTTAGGTTTGCAGGCTGGCCACTAGAGGCAGCATACCTTATCTTAACTACAATGTCAAGCTACCTGTGATTTAAAGTGCTTTTTAATTCTGAAAGTTCTCTTTTGCCTCATCATCCACCTTTGCTCTGCAAAAAGTGCTTTATTATCTCGGTTGAATCTAAGTACATGTAAAAACCTGTCTATTGGTGCAGTTAGCATGCTTTGGATCATTCCTGTTCCCATGTGTTTTCTCTCTTTTTCTCTCTTTTTCTCTCTCTCTATTTCTCTATTTTTTCCCACCCCTTACTTTCCATTATATTTCCCTGCTTTCTCAGTCTACCCACTTTTCCAACCCTGCCCTCTCTCTCCCTGCTCTCAGTTTTTGTGCTTTATTTTAAGACATGCAGCATATGCTGATTTCAGGCGGTGTTGAGAGAAGGACTTAGATGCCCAGCTGACCTGCCATTGTTGGCTAATTGGTAGTGTTTTCTATCCCCGACTGGCCCCAGAAGCCCAGCATTCTCAGCTGTGGCCGCATGTGCTGTCAGCTGTGCCCCTGTGACAATAGCAGCTGTAATATTTCATTCTGTGAACTACATTTTTCAAAAGATTATCATATTTATCTACCTGGTTGAGCTGCACCTCTGTGTCATCAAAAGAGTATTTTTGGAATGCTGGGTCAGAATTGTTCTTTTGTGACCTCTACAACTTTTTCCTCTTTTCTCTTCAGCTAAATGTGAGAAAAACTGTGTACGTTGCCTTAAATTTACAATATTTATCCTCCCCATTTGCATTTATTTGTAATTTTACAAGTATTTCAAAATTTTGCCATATATTAGTACTGTCAAACTAATATAATATAAAACAGAATATAAGTATTTTTTCAGAATGTATTTCAGTGGATTAGGCGTATTAATTTGTGCATATTTAAGAGAAACATCAAATATAAAAAATCAAATAAACTTTAATATATAAACATATATCTTTGTGTTTATAAAGTTAAATTTAATATGCACACTACACAGACGTTTATTGTGTAAAAACAAACCTTTATTCTGAATGCAATAAATAGTGATTGACAGCCCTATGTTAAATAAAGGTGTCTATATCATTTTTGGTTGATGATTCTCTGAAGGCTCTTTTGAAGTGCTTGCAGGTAGCCAAAGCGACATAAAAAATGTGATTTTTGTTTTTGTTATATATGTTATATAATAATTGATTACAAATATTCTATTTAATTGTAATTGTTTCAGTGTCTTTTAAAAAAAAAAAAAAAAAAAAAAATATATATATATATATATATATATATATATATATATATATATATGACTTCTTCCATTCGAGGTGAAATGACTGTTGGCTTGCTATTACATAAAATGCAGAGGCATTCCAAACATGGTCACCCATTGGCACCTCTTTAGTGAACGGACTTTGGTATCAGGCATTGTGAGTACTGTTATGATTCCCAAACCTTCCTGCATGCAGAGGACCAGTTATTGATTTGTTAAATTTTTTTCTTCTTTATTCTCATCTTTGAGCCTATCTTCTCCTCAGCCCACTGTGTTTTCCCTACCCTGATCTGCGATGAATATTTACATTTACATTTACATTTAGTCATTTAGCAGACGCTTTTATCCAAAGCGACTTACAATAGTCGAGGAGACAATGAAGCGGTAAATAGCCGATACAACAATAGGTTAACAAGTGCTACAACAATGCTACCAAGTTACACAGAGAGAGAAGTTACAAAAGGTTTTTTTTTTGATAGAGTGAGTAGGTTAGAAAAGAAGGTACTCCTAGTGAGTTAGGTGTAACCGGAAAAGATGAGTTTTTAGGTGTATTTTGAAGATAGAGACCGAGTCTGACAAGCGTGAAGCCAGAGGCAGATCGTTCCACCATCGAGGAACTGAAGCAGAGAACGTTCGAGAGAGAGATTTCTTACCCTTTTGAGCTGGTACCACAAGTCTCAGCTCATTTGCAGAGCGCAGAGATCTTGAGGGTCTATACCTTTGCATTAGTGAGTTAAGGTAAGTGGGTGCTGAACCGGTGGTGGACTTGTAGGCAATGAGAAGACATTTAAATTCAATGCGAGCTGCTACCGGAAGCCAATGTAGTTTATTTAATATTTAATATTAAACACATTCATTGCCTTTGTTATCAGAAAATGGCCACAGGATGCCAGTTGCACAGAATTCTGGTGTATTCTTGGCTCATTGATACATAATTAACACATCATGCAACTGCTCCAGCAAACACACAGATGTCTTCCCTGTGGAGCTGTCTTGCCATTGTGTTTATGTCCATTTACATCCATGTATGTGTATTATCATGAAAGACTTCCATAACGTAAATTAGATTAGGTGGGACAGGAGATGATCAGATTTGATTGTCATGTTTCCATGAGATGTACATGATGCCAGCGATGAAGCAGATATTTTATACATTGAAAGTGTTGCACATGGCAACTGCTGTCCGTGTGAACCCCGGTCTCCTGCACGCACCTCGGCGCATTAGCCTGCCGTGACCAGAGGCGCTCTGTTCAGTTCCATCTGGACCACCAACAGTCAGAGCAATTAGTAGCTATTGTCTGGGCCAGCGGTGAGTTCAGAGACCACCAGGACAGACCACTCTACCTCCCTCACAATAGTCCCTACTGCGTTAGCCCCCCTTTACACATCTGCTTGGCTTGTTCTGCTTTTTCTGCTTATTTTCTTATCAGTGTTACTCTTTCTTTTTGGTAAAGAGAGTTAGGGTCAATTTTAAGGTTAAGGTGAAGCCAATTATACATTATGTGACCCTGCCTGTAAAAACCCAGCCATTTTTTTGTGATTTACTCTTTTCTACATAAAATCATGCTACACAATGTAAAGAAAATTCTGTGAAATATAACATGGATATCTTTAAAGTCATGACTTTAGCTTGGTTTAGGTTTGGTTTCACTCTTATTCAATTCTTACTCAAACAGGTAGTTCTGTACCAAACTTGCACCGATCATGCATTAAATGTAAATCTTTTCAGTTTATTTTTGTCTTACCCTACAGAATTTATTCCTCTGTTCAATAAAGACAGTAAACTTTAGTAAGAAATAAGTATTTTATATTAATTTTCACTATATAAATGGCTTTTTTTTTCATTTCAGTTATTGTAACAGTTCACAGTTGGTTGTATCTCAGTAAAAAATCATTCTGACATGCAGTTTTTTAGCTTCTGTAGAGATTAAATGTAGAGTGTCCTGAAAAATGTCCTAAAATTGACCTCTGATGTGCTGCTCCAGTAAGCACAGGGAAGGCGTTTGACCACTTGAGAGCTTTCATTGGGTCTTGTCGCTTTATGTAGCCTCCTTAAACACACTAGTGTCTAGTGTCATCTTAGTTTTTCACACAAGGATATTTTAATTATTTTGCTATCTCATCAGAGCGCCCGTCTCTCTTTCTTTTCTCTCTCCTTTCTTTACTCTTTTATATTTTATCAGCATCCTCTCTCTTTCTTCCCCGGTCCTGTCATATCTCTCGCTGAACTGGCCCTTCTAATGGGGTCATCACAGCACCACCCCCATGTACTCTTTCCTTTTTTTTCTCCTTTCATCTGTCCAGGTTAAGAGCCCAGTGGCTGAGAGGCTCACTAGATTATTGGTCATTCATGGTCGGCTCTGTGTCTTCTCTGGCCCCCTACCTTAAACACACACACGCATGCACGCGTACACGCACGCACACAGACACACACACACACACAGTAGCCTGCCTTGTCTTTGCTCTTATGGATTAAATGGACAACTTGTGAAAGTGATGGTGGGGATGCTTTTGGTGTTTTTTTATTGTTTTCAGCACTTTTGCAAACTTTACAAACTGTACAGTAAGACTGAAGATGAAGCTTTTTATCATTGTTTTTGTGTGGTTTTAGTTTATTGTGATGTATGGGTGGCATTTTATAATTGAAAATTTTGGTTTATTTACAGCTTGTACATTCAGGCTTGTACATCTAGTTGACTCTCCACCGTTCACTCCTTTTCTATTAGAACATTGTTTTACAATCTTCCCTCTGGGACCTTTAGGTTTATGATGTTTCATTAAGAGGTCAGATTCTAAGACATTTCATTAAATCATTTGATACAATAATGTTGTTTTATGTGTTATATCATGTACATATTATATAATATATATACTATATATACATGTATATATATTATATAATATACTTTTTTTATACTTTACAACATTAACATTTAACAAACACTCCACCCAAGGAATTAAAATTCTGCCTCAACCTCAAGTTGTTCCGTGCCTGTATAAATGTCTTTGTTCTGTTTATCACGAAGATATTTATAAGAATGTTAGCATCTGATAATTCTGGGCCACCATTTACTAAAAAATGGTAGTCAAAAATTCCCCATAACTGTTTGCTTGTTTGAATTTCCTAAAATTTTTGTTCTTTTAAAAACAAAAATATTCAAATGTGTTTCTATACAAAAATATAAGGAGAAATCCCAGTTACAAACAATCCAAATATTTTTCTTTGTCTTCAACGGATGATATACATAGGTTTGGAACAACTTCAGTCTTAGTTTTTTGGGGTTGAGTATCCCTTTAAGCTTTCACCAGAACCATGTATTCTCCATTTAACAGCCCTCTTTTAAACCTGCTGAAAAGCAGTCCTTCATGATGTTACATGCTAGTGATAACAGGTGTATTAGAGTCCTTTAAAGCAGCCTTTAGGGTTTCTCATATCTGTTCTTCTCTTCTTCCCTCTCCATCCCTCCATTCTTCCACTCAGGCCATTATAGAAAGAGGGTCAGGGAAGTGCATGTCTTATGCGTGCCATCTGAGCCACTGGCCTGGCAAGTGAAAGAAATGTTCGAAATGTTGGACCTTATTTTTAGCCAAGAGGATGACCTCGATATGCTTTAAAAGGGCTCACATACTTAAAGGTGCATTACAAATTTTACACTAATTCACTGTGATAGCTAAAGTGCTCGCCACATACCGCGGGAGAGGACCAGCGCTGGAGGATTCGGCAGGGACCTGGACATGACCAGATAACATTATTCAGCATGAATGTTGAATTCTCTCCAGACCTTAACATGACACATGAGAAAGAAGGGTAAACCATTTGAATACTATATTAACAATGAGCCCATGAAAGTGAGTTGTGGGAAATATGGCGCTCTTGTTGCAATTTTTTTTCTGTTTTCTGTTTTCATGTTGTGTGCAGGAAAGCTGCAGGATGGGGGCTGTTTGGGGTAAATAACGCTCCTTAACATGCAGCAGTGGTCTGAAGCTCTATGGGTGGAGACCTATTTTCATTCTTAACTAGACTGTCATAATTTATTAATTCACATTTGAAATAACAATTGTAATGTCAGAAAGGATCAAGCCCAAACCTTAATTGCAACAGAAAGCATTCTTAATATGAAAGTTGGCCTCACTGAAGTTTTCAGAGTGCCTTGTGTCTTGGACAGTATCGTGGACCGTCAGGGAGTTTCTCCTCGGAGGTTAGAGAGTTTCTCCTTACTCCTCTTTTACTTAGTAAATGTTAAGTATGTTGTTGCAGGACATGTGCGATTGCTTTCAAAGCTCTCTCCTGTCTTACATTCACTCCTGCTCGTACATTGTTTTACACTCTTCCCTCTGGGACCTTTAAGGTTTATGATGTTTCATTAAGAGGTCAGATCTTTAGACATTCCATTAAATCTTATAATGATCTTGTCCACACTTCATATCCAGAAATGACTTTTTATGTGAAGAGCCAAAACTTTAGCTTATAAGGCAATGAAAGGCATGCATTCAAATCTCTTTTTTGAAATCTATAATTGTTAAAAAAATTGGAGGGTGGCTTATGCAATAAGATTTAAAAAAATTAATTGTTCTGTTATCATATACTCATTTCAAAATGACTTTATTTCTATTTAACAACATGAAATAAGATATTTTGAAGAAAGTGAATAACTGAAAAGTAGTGGCAACCATTCACTTTTGCCATATGATAACAGATCCAAAGCCAACGAATAGGCAACATTAACAAACTTTTTCCAAAATAACTCATTTCGCATTACATGTACACTGTAAAAAGTTTACACATGGCTTTGTAAATATCACATAATATCACGTTATGTTAACTTAATATAATCTTTTGAAACCATTCAAAATATTTTTGTATAGATCATTTTTAAACAATTGAGTGAAATATTGTTTTTTTTTAACAAATGGTTATTTGTAATACGATAACATTCTTGGGAGGTTTAGTAAATTATTTTTTACTTTCATATCCATAAAATGTAAACAGGGTATTTAATTCATATCAAAGCTATTAAAAATTTCAGAAACTTTTCTGTATTAACTTTTTAGGTAAAAACTACATTTTTTGAGTGTTGGTTTAAAATATCAAGAGGGTGAAAAATTATGGGTTTATTATTTTTCGGTAAACTATCCCTTTCGGTTTGTTATTTTTAATGGCAAGAACTTGTGTTCATCATTTCTTCTTTCAGATTCCTCTTGTACGTTTCCATTTTTATACCTGAGGAGTGTCGTAGGTATAAGGATCTTTATTATGACACGAGGACACGCACGCACGCACGCACGCACGCACGCACGCACACACACACACACACGCATCCAATCCCTCTCATAATTCACTTCACACTGCACATCTGAGAGAATTGTGCTCACTTCTAACTATGTTCCTCGTTCTTTTATATTGAGGCTAGCTGCACTCATATTTCATGTCAAAGACTTATTCTTTTATTGAACATCAAATCCGTAGCGTCTCAGTCTACACTTTTTCCAGCACATACATATTCACGAGCTGGGGCTACTTTATGGCTTCCTGTACAACGTCCAAAATTGTGCACATTAGGACTGTAATAACACTACATGAATGGAGCTCCCATTCTATATTTAGAAGTTAAGTCATCTGTGAGCCTTGACACACAGCATGTTTTTTCCATCCCCGGTGTCTGCGCTCAGCGTCCCAAAACCTACGCAGAAGGACGGCTCTGCTCCAATATCACGCCGTGACACTTTGCATACTCGTTTGAACTTTACAGCTGACGCGATGCAGAATATATGTTTAAAAAAATAAATAATACTGTAAATCGTATTTTCAATGGCTAACTATGCGCCTGACTCAGAAGGATGCCACCTCTGGTTGGCTGTTTTCCATCCCGCTCACACATACAGTCCCGAAAAATAGACACGCAAACAGGCCCACTCCAGTTCTACTATGGCATGTCAAAATATTGTTTCAGTATATCCCCACTGTTTCTGGCCCGGAGTCAACTTCCATCTCATCTAATGAAAAATGCAGAGCGTTCACTGGGGATTAACGGGAAGGCTCTTGCAAAAGGCATGAGGGAAGAGAGGAGAAGGGCTCTGCTTTATGGCAACACAACTCAATCATTTAGTACCTGCAGCTGACCATTTGACCCACTGCTTAGAGTTTTATTCTTCCCAAATAGCGGGGCAGCTGAGAGGGAAGTGCTTGAGTTTGCGTTTTTGCCGTCGTTTTGATAAATATCTCTTGCACCTCAGCATGTGTTCCCATTTATCTGAGTAGGAGTCGGTGCTGTAGATACATTATTAAGTTTGATTAAACACATGCACAGGAACTTGCGAACACGGAAACACTTCTGTCGTTTTTCATCCACCCCTCCCCACCCGTGAGCGCACGCGTATTTAAACACTCCAGAGTGTATAATTGTGGACTGGTATTTGTGAGGTGAGCGTTGTCGGCTTAGAATTTCCTGGATGGGTGATGGAGAGGAGAACAAAAATGAAATTATAAATAATGGTTTTGTTTGAACAGTAAACAGAATTTGCCTAAATGAACCTTTTGTGATATGAAAATAAGGGGGTTGAACTGTAACAGGCCTCCCTGGGACAGCGCTGCTCACCTGAAATTGATCAATTATTCTGCTTTGGATATTTTGACTTGGGCTGAGCAGTCCAGCATGTCTTTTGAACTCTGCCGCATAAATAATGCACACAGGGTGGTGTATAATTTATGTAAGTGGACATGCAATCACCTCAAATTAAAGTGCATGAGCGAAGGTCGGGTTGCGTGTTGTGCGTGTATGAGTATGTGTAATTTGCGGACAACCTAGTGTGTTAAGGGGCCGAGTGCATCTCTCTCTCTTTTGCCATTTAGCTTATTCCTCTCCGTCTCACTCAGACATAAATATAAAAGTCTAGTTACTGCTGGCTTTGCTTGGGTTGGAGACACATGGCTCACCAGTGACTGAGACTCACAAAGCAGGAGGCATTAAGACATCAATAATTAATTAAACCAACAGGCTCTCATAGATACCTACAGAGGAGGACATCTGGCTGAAAGCATACTCGGTCTCATTAAAACTGGGCTCCAAATGGGAGCTGATTAATCCTTTCCAAATGTTAATTGGTGGGTTAAAGTCTGGATAGCTGTCAGTGGCGCTGGTCTATTTTGCCGGGCCTCAGCTATGAGCGGTGGGGATGGAACAGGCTTGGATCACAGCTCATCCTGTTCCCAAGATGCACTGCCCAGTTCTATGCAAACTGGCCAATAGAAATCCCAACTCCTGCCTCCTCTCTCCCATTCGCCATAATGGTTATCACAGAACATGGGGGATTGCTCCGTGTGTTTGTCTTTAAACATATTTCCCCTGTTTTGGCGGGTAATAAATTATATTACCTTGAGTTTGATTGATTTGTGTACTTTATGCCTGGACAGAGTCACTTTTATTGCTGTTGGTCCCAGTAACATTATCATGGCAATCCATCATGTGTACGGACAGCAGAGATGTCCATTTTAAGCCCGTTCCAGGAATCGGAGCGTTTTTAGCCAACGCTCAGCAGCTCTGTGTGCGTACGTTTGTGTGTGTGACATGTTTATGAATGTCAAGATGTACTGCGGAGTCACGCTGCTGTCCAGCAGCTCAGTGCATTAGCTGACAAACTCTCCCCCTTGTCACATGAGGCATTGACCTAAAACGCGGCAGGGTTCAGCTTTGTCGGCTGTCTCTCTCTCCATTCTTTGTCCTGTTCTCGCTCTCTTTCTCGTGTCATATTTGGTACATCAGTTGCAGCAGGAATGCTGCATCACTGAGCATTAAACTGTCCTTAGAAACTGAAAATTGCCAAGAGAATAGAAAAAGAATGATGAAAACCTTCCTTTGGGAAAAGTGTTTTGCTAGACTACACCTTGCGAAGAGAAATAAGGAACAAATGTTAATAAATTTTCTGATTACATTTGTATTTATTTGACCCCAAAATAAGGATCTCAATAAGAATGCATGTTTTATTCATACAAATGTTAAAAATGGGTTGATAAGTAGCAACTAAATAAATATATATTTTTATATTACAATATTTGTGACTTTTTCTAACAAACTGATTCACTAAAATGAATTCAGACCTACAAGACCATTTACAAAATAATATATATATGTATAAATCTGTGAGTCGGTTGTAAATGTTAGTGTAAGTGCTATTATACAAACATAAATGAAACATTCTACATTTAAAAAAATAGAAATTAGAACATATTATTAACAGTAAATAGCAAAGCACTTAAAAACAATATAAATCTGAATATTAAATGTACTGTTTCAAAATTTGTGTGTTTATATTTGGTTTCAAAAATTAATAATTAAAATATTTTTATTTATGCTCATGTCTTTCAAAACCCGTGTTTTAACACAAAATACGATACTTTAAGAAAAGTATCAGTGTTTAAATTCAATACAGTGGTGGTCATTAAGAGCAAATGGTGTTTGATTACCAACTTTTTTCGAAATCTTCCTTTGTGTTTTATAGAAGTCATTTATACAGGTTTGGAATGACATGATGTTGAGTATAGAAATTTTTGTATCAAATAATTTACCACATTTGGTTTAGGCCCAGTAATATTTTTATTTCGATCTAAAGCAAAGCTGCAGGCACGGCATGGGAAATGCAGTTTTTCATCATTATTTCACAATGTCAGGAACAATTATTTAAACTGTTTTAGAAACTGATGAGCTATTGTCACACTACCATAGATGTTAATCTACAGTAGTTTTTAGATAACACTGATACTCTTAAACCTAAGATATACCACTTGGTTCTACACATTTGCAAGAAGTTTGCCAGCTAAATCCCTTTGCTGGTCTCCTGTGATATGTGTTAGACCATGTAGCCTTCACAGCATTCCGCTGACATGATTTTGTTTGAGCCTAAAGTCGAGCTGTTGTTTCATTTAAAGCCTGACCTTGTGCTTCACTTCAGAACATCTTACCTCACCTTCCTCCCACAGCACACAGCTAACACAGCACAAAACTTAAGTGCAGTTTTATACTGTTCCAATCTGCGTATCAGTGTGGAAACCACGTATGTGTGTTCACCTGTGTGAGAGTGGGGTCATAGCGTGCCTGTACGGGCCAGGTTACTGCACAAACAGCTTGCTTAATTAACATGAAGAGATATCTGTTATAGGGTCATTAACAAAGTATGTGTATGAAACATAGCTTCTAAAGATACCACCCATCAGAGTAAGAGGCAGCTGGATCATTGTTGTGTTGGCTTCTTTTCAATAACCTCTATTGCAATTATTTCCTTTATGGTTGATCTTTCATTATCTGCCTTACTGTATGTGCAGGTGTGCTTTGGACAAATCTTACATTGCCTTCAGCATTTTAACACTGTCATGATGGAGTACATCTTAGAATATGGCTATAAATAATCAAATCTTTCTGACCGATTGAAACTTAAATGTCTTTCTAGTAACTGTTTCCGTTATTGTTCATTGTGGTTATAAGAATGGCACACAAGTGAAGAATTGTTGTTTTTTGTTTCTTTGCGATGTTTAGTTTATTCGTTAGTACTTAAATTCTTGAACATTTAGCAAACCTACTTGCAATCTGGTCTTTCTGCTACTTACATTACGTTTACATTTACATATAAGCTGATGCTTTTATCCAAAGGGTCATAGAAGGGAAGTTTACAAAAAAGAATGCAACAAAGCATACAAAAGTGAAATAATTACTAGTCCTGATTAGGCACAAGAAGTTGACAAGCAACATTTACTATCAGTAATCTGTGCTATAATAGACAATATAGTTGTCTAATATTGTGTCATTTTTTGTGTGCTTTAGGACAGCAGGAATGAGACCATATAGGGTAACGGCTGCACCCTTTGAGAAAACAAAGTTAAACGAAGTGTTTTCAATGTGAATTGAATATAAAGACGACATTTCAAGCTTTCAATGTATATATATAATATCTATATGAGACATTTTATTTACTTGTCTTAATTTGAGACCAAAAGGCCAAAAAGAATACATAATTTTGATATTAATGGAGTATATACATATCAAAGAAGACTCCTTAGAGATTCTAATGATGTATTGATCGTATCTGTATGATCGAAAATGACGGAGATATTTACTGTCATTTCCACGTTAAAACAACAATGTGCCTCAAAACTCGCCGTTGGTTTGTCGACCCCTGAGGGTTTATACAACAGGACATGCCTTCAACTACCCCGCAACAAAGATTGTTCCACAAGATTAAATAGAGTTATTTTAGCATGTGTAAGAGCTGTTATACAAACTATTGAAAATTGTAATATATTATTAACAATCTGAGCAAAGTATTGTCTAATGTAACTGTAATGTATAATAAACTGTAATTGGCTACAAATGTTGGCTTGATGTCTTCCTTTATTTATGCTCATGTCTTTAAAGACTTCAAGTTTTATTTGTTGAACCCAAAATAAGATATATTTTGAGATACATGGATGTCCCTACAATGATCCTCAAATGGTGTTTGATTACCAACATTTTTCAAAATATCCTAATTTATCATTTACACAGCTTTGGAATGATATAAGTACGAGTAAAGAGAATTTTTTTTGTGATTTAACCATTTTACTTTAAAGCCAAGTATTATGTAGTAGGTATAGTAGTAATAATGATAATAATTAATTATTATTTTAAAAAAATTCAAGAAAACTTAAGGCTTAAGAAATACTATTTAATTACATACATTATAAGGCATTTTTCTGTATGCATTAAACTAAATTTTATGTTGTGCTTTTTTTCGGGATAATTTACATGGATATGCAATTTACCCCCATGCATCCTGGTGTGAGATCTTTTCTTGGGATCATGTGATGGTACGAACACAATTGTTGAGAACACAATTTCTTTTTTTCTGAAATGCTACTCGCACAAAACACACTTGGAGAGACGTGACTGTTTGCTCTCCAGCACAGAGCTACTGTTTACAAGCACAGGAAGCGTTCTGTTGTTTCTATGGCTGAGCTGCCACAGGACCCATGTATACAGAACAGGGTGATGGTCTAGCTCAAGATAAAAGTGCACCCTGTCAACAGTGCCTGTCCTTACCATGCAGGCCTTCACATTTTGTTTCACCTTATCAGATACAGCAGCCCAGCGTGTATGAATGTACCACAGAGAGAGATTTACAGAAAGCTCTAATGTGATCAAGTCCCATACCTCACACCGAATCTCATTACACGAGCACCAAGGGACACGTGTTTAATACATCAAAAATCTCAATTATACCACCTAATTGATATCCATATTTGCTTAATTGGTCAATTTCATCTCCCATCCCCATCTATGAAAGGAACGTGGAACCAAGTTTTTACAGTCTATGTACTGTCCTGTTTTTTGCTATCGAATGAACAATTTATATCTTTTAGTTCAGCTGTTTTAGCCAGATTGGAAAACATAATAAAAGTATTCTCATCAGCTTAGGCTCAGACTGACTGTGAAATTAAACCAATCACCAAAGCAATTACAGCAGGGGAGGAGAGGGTCAGATCAATAGCAGCCCATTATGAGTAGCCGATAAAGAGAGAGAAAACACCCAGGATTCAGGGGATTCCTGGATGTCTGATTGAGTGATTGCTAAGCAGGGGATTCTGCAACCAAATGGTAAATGGCATCAGTAGCTCACCGCAGTCTATGGGCTGTTCATTATTTTTAAAACCGTATTTGTTACTATATTCAATCATTCTAAAGTTATGGGATTCATAGTTAGGAATGCTCCGAATGATCAGCCGGCGATCGGTATACGACGATAATAAAAATTTTTGACTCGATCTGTATTTTCTAAACATGGGCGATTAAACATTTACACCCTTACATCATGAGTAAGGGTGTAAATGTTTTGGCGCTGCGGTCATGTCATTGTCGGTCTCGATTGCTATGCATAAACCCCATTGTAAAGCCATATTAAAATGTTCACTGTGTAATGAATACGTTTTTGCAATTACTTAGTACAATAGTTACATTTCATGCATTACATAATTACAGTAAAATGTAACAAAAATATAACTAAGGCAACATCTTTAGTATTAGTTCATCTGAAAAATGTTGGAGCTTACATATTAATTATATAAACTTGTAGCATTGGCAGATAACCATTTAAAAAAAATCTGTACTCTGTATCGATTGCAAAAATCCTAATCTGAGAATGTTGTTGATGCAAGTTGCATTATGCCGTGTTCAGACTGAATCAATTTGCATGCTTAGATTACATCCAGTCAATACAAAGACGTGAATATAGGGTACCTCGTCACAGACGATATAAATAATGAGAATCTGGCGGCGCGATTGCCTCAAATGAACATGATTTGTGAAGTTGATAAATATAATTTGTAATATTATTATGCATTTCTGTAAATAGATCCTCCAAATTGTTATGCATTGACCCTTTAATTTACTTAATTCACAAGTGTTTTAGTAATTTATTTGAACTTTGATAACAAATAATACAAAAATGAACTTATTATTATGTTCATGTTGAGTAGAATGCATGATATAAAAAATACTTCAAATTTGTGTAATGCATTTGCTGGATTTACTGAAAGTCTGTTTGCAGAGTTGCTGTGAGTTTTTTAGAAATAAATAAAGAGTTTCTTTAGAAAATAAAAGTTTAAAATAATGCATACTTGCTCCACTGTGTTATTATGACACTTTAAACTGCATTGGTTAACACTCTTTTCCTCTATATGGTTTCCATAAAATATTGTAAAACAACCCAAACATGTCTGCTGTTCTACAGCCTATGCTGGCAAACGGTGACCTGGGTCAAGGCCCTCTTCACTGTCTTTCATCTCCTCTGTGTAGATTCACCCACATGTATTGATTCCTTATTGACCTGAAATGTTCTCTGCTTCATCCTGCAGTCCTTTTCTCAACTCAATGTAAGAAACACAAGTGTAACACATCGATTTTTTTCCCTCTTTTATTTTTGCTTTCTTGCTTTTCTTTCGTGCAGGTATGGTGCTGTTATTTTAATACAAGTCCTCTTTGCTTGGATGTAGTAAAGTAAGTGTAGTAAGTGGACTTTGCCTTGAATCTCGTTTTAAAAAATATAAACAAGATATATTTCTCACTAGTACGATAATGATAGTTTATAGTGAGTATGTGGCTTAAAGCCTGACTGTTTTTGTTTAAATATAAACCTGTCTGTCTTAATTTGTAGTGTACCTGTTTTATTACCTTCAAACTATTACTTGTGTATTGTGTCTGGTTAACAATAACATAAGCGTTTGACAATGTGTGTACATTTTTTTGTAGAGACTAACATTATCTTACAACTTGTGTCTTACATATATAAGTGATGAAAAACAATTGTTTTGGTTGGTACTAGATGTGATCACATGCAAAAAGAGTGTAATAGAGAAAAGATAATTATTCATTACTTTAATGAACCCCCCAATACACACGCAGGCACGCACACGCACGCACGCACGCACGCACGCACACACACACACACACACACACACACACACACCAGATCGGTGAATCTGTAGAGAGCTCTGCTTTTATGATTGCCCTCTAAAACAAAAAGTAAGAAATACAAAGAAATAAACTTGAGGGAAAAATTCTCTTAGGATGTTTCGAGTCTCGTATTGTTTGTACTTTTATTTGTTTATTTGTTTGTTGACTTATCTATTCGTTTCATTATTATTGTTTCCTTTTTTCCATATCCCAGTTGTGTTTTAAGTTCTAAATGGTTTCAACTTTTCTTTTGATCTCGTTTAGAGAAAGAACAAACAAGGAAATGAAACCGCCTTGAAGTTGAATAATGCATTCTCTTTTTACTCGTGCCACCATATCAGAACAGCACCACTGTATCTGCTGTATATATAGAAAGAGCATTAAAGTGTGTTCTATGTGTTTGGTCTTTTATATTTGTTTGTATAACTGAGAAATAACACTTATTAAGCATAACATAAAAATACAGTTCTTGAAATAGAGTACGTCATTTTCTTTTTTCTGCTTTGATGAAGACGTACTGTGTAATAGGGTTTGACCGTCTTAGTAATCACTTCTATTGAGCGCAGGGTGCTATGTAGGTCCTAATTCTTGAGAGGTTTGCATTTTTTGGGAATTTTCAGGAATTTTCAGTTAAAATCAAACTCTTAGGAGAGAAGTTCCGATTGTATTGAGCTCAAAACAAATTGTGTTCTTGGAAGTTTTGGTGCTTTTGTGGTAAAATAGAGGTTGACTGGGCCTTTTGTTTTATCAAAATTATGAAATAAAGAAGTATATGAAAATATTGAGAAATGTTTAAATCAAATTTGCATGAGTTTATATTAAGAAAATATTTATTTGCATTTATTTGTATTTTACAGTCATTGCAGTAATGGATAAACATTTATTACCTTTTATGTTTTGTAAATATATAAAAAACAGTAAAATAAAGTACAATAAAAACTTGTATTCTATTTATATAAAAGACATATCTTGTCTATCAGACAACAGTGCTGTAAAACGTGCTGATATTGAACTTCTACTACCACTGGAGAGCAAAGGACCTCGATGCACAACCCTGAACAATGAAAGCCATTATGATTACAGAGAGCTGATAAGATCAGTTAAAGCAGCGATAACACAGATTTCTCTTCGTTGTTTTTATGACATTTTCATTTAGTCTCTTAATCCACGTCCTATGGGCAGTAATTAAAGCACGTGCTTGCTGAGCTCTTTCCTGGAGTGAGGGAGTATTACATTCTGACCTTTTCAGATAAGAATCCACACGCAGGATTTGTAGTGCCGTACTTCAAGTGGTGCTTCTGAAGATGCCAAAATTGATTTATTCCCATTACCGGAGAGCTAGTTTTGGTGTGCGGTGTTTAGAGAGACGTGTTTTCCGTTAGTCTCAGGTAATTTACTCAACTCCATGTGCATCTTTGTGGGTCGGACCCAACATTTTCATTTATGTTGTAAGATCTTGTTTGTAGGGTGTGATTAATAACTTTAATTGTGGAATTGCTAAGCCGTTTGTGTTGGCATACAGCTCTAACATAGTGGTTTAGAGAGGAGCACACGTTTTGTGTGTGTCATTGAAACATCAAAACTTTCTTGGCAAACATGATTTATTTATTTTCTTAAGTTTTAGAGGCGGGTTTCTTCACAAAAGTTAAACCCCCAAGAAAACAACTTCATCAAAGCAAGTCATTTTGAATTGTGTTCCGTCCATACTACAGAGGGGTGCGCCTTCATGCCAGTAAATAAAATGCGCTTCTCCAGCTGGAACAAGTTAGAAAGACAAAAAGAAATTCTCAGGTTCACCAGGGAGTTGTTTTATTTCTACAAACTCCATCATCTCCATAACGCTTCACTAATTTGTTTTGACTCTCTTGAAGAGCTTTGAGCAGGAGAGCGACTTGAACATGAGCCTGCCCCAATGCCAAGCTCGCATTCTCCTGCATGATTTGCTCATACAAATGAAATGTGTGGTTTGGGTGACAACAGAACCCCTCACGTTTAAACGGAGCATTGTGCAGAATTCCAAGGGGTTCCGAAGCGGCCCGGCCAACGTTTGCGAACCGATGGAATTGATTTCAACAAACCCTCTTCACACGCGCTAAGAGTGACAAAGAGCTTTTGAGCAACGGGGGAATTAATAGAAGGTGGTAAAAGGCAACAGCAAAAGGAAAGAAAAATAGATTTTGATTGACAAACACAGGATGCAATTAGCAGAGCGTCTGGGTGAGCGAGAAAGGGAGAACAGCGATGTGGATCCATGCTCGGGTGGTGAAGGGCTACAGCGGTGGGTAACGCTGACTGAAGACTCTTGTGTCTTCTGCCATATGGTCTCCTCATAGCTCTGTTTCATTTCAGGCCCACAGCTATGCACTTTTTCAAGCAGAGGTTATACACAAAAACACACACCATCTGACTGATGTTTTGCATCCTGATATATCAAAACAGTTTGTGCGTCTGAGGTATCGGCTGTTTTCCCAGAGGGAGCTTTCTGAGAGTCGACCAAGCAGTTGTTAAGGAAATTAAGAAGAAACTCAATTAAAAACTACACTAGTCAAGAAGGCTTTCGGTAAATTGCATATGATCTCATTTATCTGGAATCCCGATAGTTATTAATGACCTGGGAGTTTTTGTTTACACTGTAGAGTTCAGTGTAAATAAATGAAGTTGGTCCTGGGGTTGATGGTCAGGGTGAGGCCTGAAGTGGGCTCTGTCCTTTTGTACCTTTGGATCTGTGTAATCGCAGGATTGACCTGCCAGCTGGAAGTCCATTCGTCCTGTCTGTTTTTAGAGCAGCGCTGCAGGCTTGCGTGCAAGTGATGGATAGAGAGTCAGGACAGAGCCAGAGGTCGACACCGGACAAGGTGGGATCTAAACCGAGGCCTCTGCCTTTGAGCCCTTAGCCCATTTCTCTCACTTACACACAGTCAGGGTTTTGCCTATATGCTGTTGCAACATTGGTGGCTTTTTCTGGACATTTGAATTAACCTGAAGCAGGCACAGATTGCCCAGAATTTAGTTTACCTTTAAATGAGTCCTCTCAGTGGTCAAGTAAGAAAGTAAATACTGTTTAACAGCAAAGTCGGTTAAATAAATCAGCTTTGCCTAGCCAGTTTAATAACTTAATCATGTTAAAAACACAATTTGTTCTTTAAACTGTTTTTTTGTCATGCAATACACTATTAAAGAGTGAAAATTGTGATACCCCATTGACAAAACTATTTAGGAAATTTTAGGAAAAAATTTTTGCTTCACAAATGTTGTGCTCATAAATTAGAAGCTTTCAACCTTTAACAAAATTGTTACATTTGTACCCTTTTAAAAGGGTAAATTGTAATTTTAAATATTTTTGGTTGCACATTAGACAGGTCAACAAAACTGAAGCCACTGCATTTTCACTTAGAATGCAATTTAAATGTATTTTAGCCATTCCCGGCCAATTAATCAAACATCAAGACTGACAAAGTTATCCAACATAAATATGAAGAACTGTCAGCATGAAAACCGTGATAGAACTGATATTTTAACTTTTCCTTAATTCATTTGCAATTATTACTGTTTTATTGCTTAAAATTACTTTTTGACATCTGATTGATATTGAATAAATGGTCACAAAATAAAAACAAATATGATTTTACCTAAGTATAAATAGTAAATTCAGGAAAACTGAAAATGGTCTTAGATATAGTCGCTTGTTTTTTTGTCTGCGACCATATTTAGTGTTTGACCCTGTGATTTTGATAGTCCACATTTTCTGAAGGTCAAGCACCTTCTCACACTTAATATGCTTTGACAAAGACTTAAAGACATCATTTTTAAACCTTTTTTGGGCCCAGGTTCAATTTGTGGAAAGTGTCAATTACAGCATGACATAGTGTGATCTTAAAATGTTGCTTTCATATAACCCTGTTACTCATTAAATGTCTCTCTCCCTCTCCCTCCAAAGATGATGATTAGTATGTGGCCATACGCTTTTTTATTTATATTAACCTATATCGGCTATAAGAAGTATCACTGACACACACTCTCGCTTTCGCTCTCCGTTCTCACTCTCACAGTTACATCCAGTTCATTCATCGATGCAGAAAATATTGCTGTCTAGATATTTGTCCCGGGGCTGATATAGAGGGCATTGTCTTGGGACTTACTCGGGCCTCTGAGCTTGTAGCTGGGCACGGCAGCTGCAAAGTGTGCTTTGTTATGTGTCTGAGGATTGGGGTTCAAGACCTTACTTTTTCTTGAAATACTAGGCAGATCAGAGGCACGTATGTTCAGAGGGGAGCAGGGGTTGACGCTTCACTGTCCAATTTTTCTCCATTATTTATTTATTTTCATTCCCGTGTTTTGTATCCTTTTTTCCCGCAACATGATTTCCAGGCCAGACCCTTAGACTGTCCTACAGAATACCGTGGCCCCGGGGGCTTTTCTCTCTCCTATTGTTCTCATTATCCAAAACACAGTATTTAACCTACAAACATTTAAAGTAAAACTGGGAACAGCTGTCACATTAGAGGGAGACAGCGCTGGCAGTAATAACCAAAATACTGTAATTGAAGCCGTGATGTAACGCGAGCGCAGGCAGAATAAACAATAGACTCGCTTTTGTTTGTTTTTCAAGCCTGTTAAACAGTAGTGAGTTTTCCCTCAAGATAACTGGAGTTATTTCTCACAGCAGCACTCAGGGATGTTGTAAAAGAAGAGAGTCTGTGTCTGTTTGTTAGCATTGATGTTGTTTTGTGTCGCTGCTGCTGGCGGTTCTTTCTTTCTCTTTCTGACTGACGCTTTCTGTGGTCCTGTTTCTGCAGGCCTCTAAACTGTAGCAGAAGGTAAGTGTCAGATAGTGTTTGGTTTAGTGATGCCACGCTTCTCAGATGGACTCCACCCATCAAGTCTAAATGTAAAAATTAGTAAATCTGGTGCTAATTCTGGTGCCATAGTAAAGCAGAAGCCCACAAAAACTGTAAGAAAACCCTTTACACTCTCAAAACGTTTCTTAAAAGGTTCTTCAAAGCGATGCCATTGGAGAGCCATTCTTGGTTACACAAGGGTGCATTTAGTCTTCAAAGCACAATCTTTTTCCTGCCTTTTCATAATCTCAAGAGTTTGTGACACCGAAAGGTTCTTCAAATGTTAAAGGTTCTTTATGCCACTATTTTCAGTTTTTTGCTTCATGAAGCACCTCAATTTATAAGTGAAGAATAATAATGTACTGACATACAAATGAAACGGCAAAAACATATATGTATGATATATTATTCATTCATCTATAATTTGATGTTAATATGGTTTTAAATTTAACATTTCATTTGGCCAATTCCTTTTCGTTGTTCATAATCCATCAAATTTCATGAACATTAATTTTGAGTACAATATAATTAATTATTTTAACTATCATTTTATTGTTTCATTGAATTCCAAACGCTGTAATATACGTGAAGTATGTACAGGTTGGATTTTGAAATTTGTACTTGTCAAATATTTTTATTTAGTTGTGTGATTAAACATGAAAAATAAGTGTTGGATAATAATGCTGGGCTTGATTTATGCTTTCAAAAATGAACTTGACAAAAAATATACATGGGATTCTTTTCCTTTCACATATCTAATTAAGACCTATAAAATTATTGGTGTTTTTAGTTTTATAATTGAAAATGTTGATTTTATGGAAACGCTTGGAATACATGGAATATGGAATAAAAAACAGCATGTATCATATGGTTGTTTTAAGAGTGAAATTGTCACAATTTTAAATGAAGTATTTTGACTAGCCATGGTATAATTCATTTTTGAGTAGTTACTCCTGAATTATTACTCTTGCTCCTATCTCTGTAAGGTTGGGAGTACTAGTGCTACAAAAAATAAGCCTTTATGTTGTTTACTCAGAGAAACTACCAAAAAATCTAATATTTGCTAAATTTTTCACCACAATGATGTTTATTAATATTTTATAACCCTTTCAGGGTTTGCGTAGCTTATTTAGATTTATTAAGTACTGTTCTTGATCTTGACTTGGTCTCCTATAGTTGGTCCTGACAGCACTGGCATATTTAAATCTCTTGTTTATCTAAAGCTAGAGTGCGTGTGTGCTCAGCTCAGCATCTTTAGAATGTATCCCAGTCTAGAATGTAGTCCATTTGCACTGGCAGGCTGGAGAAATATGGTCTCTTAATTGAAGAATCATGATGCGTCCTAGTAGCCATGATTGCCACCAAAGTGAAACAGTGAGATTATTAGCCATCCCGCAATGAAATGTATTATGATCTACAGGGCTCTGTGCGTGGAGAGACCATTTCACCTCAGCAGGAAAACAACAACACTGTCCTTATTAGTCATACTTCACTAGCTGTCAACAGCCACAAAGGCGACTCGTGATTAAAAATGAACGGCCCGCTCATGTTCGGGACGTCTCGTGTTCGGTGTCAGGAGCGAAATGTTGGGTTATTTGTGCGCTTTATTGATGAAGCTGCTTTGAAAGGCCAGACACAGTTTTGAAGTATCTGTTAATTTTCATATTGAAGGAGAGAGAGAATGAGAGAGAGAGAGAGAGAGAGAGAGAGAGAGAGAGAGACAGAGAGACAGAGAGAGAAAGAGAGAAAGAGAGAAAGAGAGAAAGAGAGAAAGAGGAGGAGGGGCTGAGGCAGAAAAGATCACCGGAAATAAATCTGCAAGCTAACAGAATACTCAGCTTCATAATTCTGTGGAAAATGTGGGGAATGAAACCTCCATTACAGAGGAAATTGAAGCCCTTTGTTCTTAAGCATTCACTTCTTCACATATTTCCCTGGATGGAGTTGGAGATTTGCTGGGCCGGAGTTACCCAGATGAGACAAACAGGAATTAAAACGCCATATGCTTGCAAACGCTACCTCTGCACTGCTTAGATGCCTTCGAAATTTCTTTCACTATTAAAGGGGATGCGTCAGAGCACCTCAACGATTTATTTCACTTTTCGGAAATGTGTTTATTCTGCCACATTTTCACTGGTTTCTCTCTGTAGCTTGTTGTTAATTTCTTGTAGGATTTCTTGAAACCCCTAGCGTAGATGCATATAAATCAGGAAGTGTTTGAAAATGTCTATGTTTTGACCAGCTCTTCTCAAAAATCATCTTCACAAGGGTCCTGAGAGAGTCAGCCTCTATGAGTTCATACCGCCGGGTTTCAGCAGGGTTAGATGGCTGGGAGCCTGGGAGACCCTGCTTTGATTTGTAAAGCCGATGAGATGTTTCTTATTTGGAAGCCCAGCTCAATCTCAATCTAACGGTGCATTAGAGGTGCTGTTCCCCTACGCCCCACCTAGCTCAGTTAATTGTGTGTTTTCAACCCACTGTCGGAGGCTAATTTAACTATAGATTGAAATGAAACAGCCCTGGCCTCACATTTTCTGGCAATCAAGACTCCAATTTGACTGTGTTTTCTCAGCAGACATTAATGATTCCAAAGCTAATACTCATTGTTTGAGGTGACATAGCAGCCCTGGCATTTACTTAACCTTTTGTCTTATGTACAAGTCTGAGTCAATGCAGAATCTACTCTTAATTAATATCTTTTCTTCTCTCTGCCAACATTCATTTCTTGAATATTCAGGGACAGTCAAAGTAGACAAAGGCGGATAATTCAAAGATAAAGGATGGAGAGAACATTTTATTTAATCAAAAATAAAAAGGAAGAACTTGTTTCTGTTATATGTTCTATGAGATCTGTCAGGCATAATTAACATCCGGAGCAGTTTTTCCGTGCCAACAAAGACATGCCCCAGTCACCTTGAACCTGAACTGGTTTGGGATTAAACCTTTTTCTGTAATTAAACGTAATTCCTCTGTCTGTTTAGCAGTAAAAAAAAATCTGAAAGTGTAAGTCACTGAAAATATTTTCACTTTAGTTACCGAAATTAGTTTTTTTGTCAGGGTTGCTTTTATTTCAAGAATTAAAGGTGGGGTAACCAATTTCTGAAAACGCTTTGGATAGCTGAGTAGGGCCAAGTAACAAAAGAAACTTGTAGCCAATCAGCAGTAATACACAAACTTTTGAAGACATTTTAATGAAGCAGGTGAATCAAATGATGCAAACCTTGCATCAATCGCTTCTTCTGCATCCTCAGTGTTGGAATATTTCAGCTTGAGGGGAAATTTGTGCAAAGACTTAATTTACACCAACTGTTTAAATTGTACAGATACACCCCATTGTGTTATATTTTTGCGTAATTACACGTAAGAAATGGACTTTCCCGCGAATGATAAAGAAAGTTAAATGCATTCAGTGTGAAGAGAGCAAGAAGAGAGCAAGCAGGCATAAGGATGACTCTAAAAATAAGTAATGACGTTTAGGGGTGGAGCAATACTGAAAGAGACGTGTTTATTTTTGTATTCGAGTTAGTTTAAGTTACCAACCATTTTCAGAAATCAGTTACCCCTTAGCAAAGTTTGGGTCTACTGAGAGTTAAACATTTTGGGTTCAGTCAAGATTGAATGTTTCTTGTAATCCTGTTCGCAATGATTTCAAATCTGAGCCAATCCAAGCTGTGCATTTGAGCTCTGCCTGTGATGTAATAGCGTAGTGTAAACAAAGGAGTGAACACTACATAAATGCTTCATTCTCACTCCCATTTGCAAAGGTCTTTGTTTATACAAAGTTGATGTGTATTTCTTTCAATTCAACTCATTTCCAATGATGAGAGTAGAACATACCCAATGTTCAGCCCCCCTATTCTCTCTCTCTTCCCGTTTCCAGAAAGGCCCCTCTGTGTACATTATCCAGCATACACACGGCGCGCAAGTTGCACGGGTGTTTGAAAAGTGTGACAGAAATCATTTATTATTCCGCGATATTCAGAACAAATAAGGTTATGAGGCAGCACAGCAAGCAGAGGGCCTTGAGCTCAGAGGCTATTTGATTTGTCACAGGCCTGTTTTATGTCTCTCGCTCTCCCTCACTATCTCTCTCCTTGAATGTTCCCAGCTGAACTTGGCTGAGGTCAGTGTCCGGTCAAACGGAGTCGGTCTGTGAGTCTGCAGGGGGGGGGGCAGATGAAGTGGTCAGCGGCGTGACAGTTAAGGGAGATTCTGACAGCCCCAGCTCCAGTGTGGATTAGAGGTGAGGAGAGCAAAGAGAGAGAGAGCTTCGACACTGTGTGTGTGTGGTGCTGTGATGCATGGAACTAACAGCGCAAAGGAGAAAGGGACATGCCCTGTATACCTTACGAATCCTATCATTGATACATTTTCCATCATGTGTAATCTCGCATAAGGCCGTGAGAGATTAGAATGGCGGGATAATTACGGCGGCGCGGGAGATTCTCGCTGTGTTTGCATACACGCGTGGGATTTGTAAGCTGTGCATTAGCCGCACGGTGCGGGACACCACTGAGAAGGTAATTTAAGGAGAAAATTCCGCTGGATTCTCTCCCCCGATATCATTACCGGTCGCATATGCTCTATCACGTCCGTGCGTAGCTAACCCCATGCTGTAGATGAGCACCATAGCAATTAATTGTTCTCGGTTTGGTTTTATAGCTTGTGCGTTGACCGAAGCTCTGGGAATGGTTTGTTCTAGCCATTGGTATCTAAATTAAATTGTCTTTATCTGCTGCTAGTGAAAAAGGGAAAAGGGGAAAAAAATTAATTTGTTAGATCAAAAATATTAAATTTTTCAACACATCAAACAAACTTTCATTCAGTCGGGGTGTACGGCGGCGGCCCTTTTTTCTTAATTAAGAAAGCATTCTATTATTAAACCAGATGAAAAGAAACATCAATTCAAACAGTACAGTCATGTTCGAAGACGACTAATCTTTTAGTAATTATTTTTTAATTGAATCTTTTGAACACAAAAGCCCCGAGCAGATGCTTGTATTACTGGAATCCCTCATCACATCCGGCACTATATGTGCAGAGATGATGCTCTTCTGTGTGTGAGCAAAGGGAAGCGAGAAGTTGGGTAGAAAGAGAGAATTAAAAACGAGAGGGTATAAAGACAGGGTGGGGGTGCGACCCAGTGGCATTCTGAAGAGTTGGAAAGTTCTGCATAAACGAAAAGCTCAGCAGCGAAAGTTCTTCAGATGATCACAGACGTACGCTGCGCACACGTACAATGGCATGCACACATGGGGCCGTGGTGCTTTTTTGCTGATATATACAGGATTTTTAAAAATGAAGAGGTGGTCTGAACTGAACACGGATCCGTGTGATTTTATCGCACATACTCCTCCCGAACCTCGCTTTTTCTAGACTTAAAAAGGGCTGGACAAGCACTGCTTCCAACTTTAAGTTTAGGGGAATGCTGATTCTTGGAAGTTCCCATGATAAATCTGGAGGAAACATGCTTTAAAAAAGTATTAGCCAAACCTGGTACAAAGTTAGAAAGGCTTTGGGAGGAAGAGGGGAAAAAGATGTTAAAGAATGGCAAAGCTTGATTTTTTTGACAGTTGATATGCTCCCTGTGTGGAAATTTGTGAAGAACTCTCTAAGACTCTTCAAAGTACTTAAGGCGGTTGGTGGAGATGCAAAGAGGGGCTTATGAGACGGGACTGTGTATGTCTGGACACTTCTAAAGAGACATCCTTAAGAGTATGCAGGAATGCAAGCGGCAATCAGACCCGGCCTGGTTTCGGATAAACCTGGGAAATCACATTAAACACGCATTATGCATGTGGCTCCAAGATGGAAAGACGCAAAAGGGCTCCTACATCAGCTCAGACGCTTGCTGCATCAAACGTTGTCAGCATGATTTCTGACAAACATGATTTACTGGACTACCGTCTTAAATACACAAACACATACTGTATGCAGTATAAACAGATGCAGAACGTTTCAGATGTAGTTGCAGAAGTTTTTATGTTTGCTATTGCAACCAAATTTAAAAAATTACTCTTCCAATATGTTGAAGTTTAGCATATTTCCTTGAAGAAGTGTGGGCCTCTGGATTAAAGGTCGGATTGAAACCGGTAACATATGTCACTTTGTCCATCAAAATTCCCTTTTTTTTTATTGATGGCTTTAGGCAGATTCTTGATGCCTTAAAAGAAGGGCTTTCTTTAAAAGCCAATGCTTGTTACCGACTTTCATGGATGCTGAAACATGAAAATAGAGGAATTGAGACAGTAAGCTAGAGAGAAAAAGTGAGAGAGTGATTTCTTAGCAGAAGAATGATGATAAATAAACAATTACATGAATAACCTTCTGAAAAGTCACCTGTCCTCCATAAGGAGGCTGCAGACAGCTTGTCAAGGGAAATTAAAGGTTTGTCACCATCATCCGCACACAGAGCCAACAGAATGGAGCTCTTTGAAAATGGAAGTGCTTTTGAGAATATAAAAGGCTTTTTATTCAGGATGGGTACAGATGCGGACGGTAGGTTTCAGTCTTTCAAGAAGTGTAGAAGCACTTTAAGAGCAGAAGTCAGAAACCACCAAGAATCTAATAATATTTTGAGCAGTGTTGGAATTCTAAATGATATAGATGCATTGTTTTCTTAATTTAGTTATCATGTTAAATATTTTGTTAATTCATGTTCCCCTCTTTGCCCTCTTGTCTTTTCAAACCTGTTTGAATTTCTTTCTTCCACCGAACACAAAGGAAGATATTTTAAAGAATGCTGTTTACAGAACAACGGCAGTACACATTCTATTGTACGGCACAAAACTAGTGCAAGTGAACGGATACTGATGTTGTTATTGCTTTTTTAACATTGCAAATCCTCTTTATTGGACAACAAATAATAAATAACTTTTAACTTTCGATTTTTCTTTGATCTTGTAATATTTTTTACTTTTTTTTGAAAAGGAAACATTCCTCTCATCTCCATCGAGCAAACACCTCTAATTTTAATACATAACCAAAGCAGTTTATCATCGTCCAGCACCAGCAGAAATCAATCAATAATCTTCGATATTTCATTTCAGGTTGAAATTTTAGCCGTAAAGGTATTACTGAGCATAAACAGGAGAGGGTTTCTATTGCATTCACAGTAGGGGAAGTTTTGGCACACAGTTCACGCTGAGAAAAGAGGCCACATGCACAGGTTGAGTGGGCAGGTGCTGGGGTTTTGTTTAGGCTCCAGGTGTGCCTGTTTGGATCAGCAGTATAGTACTCTTTGAACAGGTCCTTAAGATAAAGTGTTAGCCCCCGATCACCCTGCCTATGAAAACACAGCATGTGAGATGAGCTTTTACAGTTAGTCTGACTTATTTGGGGTTATTACAGTGGCTTTTTTATTGCAAATAAACAGCTCTGAGCCACTCATAGAGTTGCATTTGAGCTGTCTATTGAATTACATGGTTCTTGGAGTGTTATTTCCTGTCAAGAAAGGCAATTTTTACACGCTGTATGATTTAGTTGGTTGCTGAATTGCAGTGTTTTATTTATAAATATGAGCCAGACCTATTCACTAGTTTTGTTTTACAGAAAACAGAATACCATATAAAAAACACTAATGAACTACAAGGGAGAGATAGCTTGGAACAAAGGCATCTTTACTCTTCGTTCAGTTATTATCTTACCAGAGTAACCTTGACTAGAATAAAGAATAAAAATGTTCCAGTCTCTCGGGGTTTAGTTTACTGCACAGGGAAATCATTTCACACGACTTAGAATGTGAATTCAATGTTATTTTGACCCAAAATGAGGAGATTTACAATTGTGTCATTATTACTTGTACTAAGAATATGAGGTGGTCTTTGTGAAACACAATTTGTGAGAGAGGTCATGGCACATTTCCTTATATGCCAAATCTGGATAGCGAATGGCACACTTTTTGCCGAACATAGCCATTTACAGTACATTTGAAATTGACTTTAAATGCAAACAGGCAGAACTCTAGATACCTCAATCATTTTTGCGGAGAAACCCCTTTCTTCGAATTTCACACTGTGTATTGTGCTTGGATAAAAATGGAGAGCGAGGAAGAAAAAAATCAATAGAGAAGACATTGCTGGAGGCGTACATATTACATTTTGCATAAAAGTCAGACCTAATTTAGCTTTGATCATCATTCCCAAAGATGACTCACTGGAGCCACTATCATTAGCCAATCCTGGGAAAACCCAGACACTGAAAGAGACCAAAGCCTTTGAATCGCACTGTCTGACTCCTTTTGGCTCTGTTTTTGGGCACTGATATTTGCACGGTGACTGAGAGGATAACATTGAGGTTTATTAAAGTGGACACTATAGGACCTCCCATAACAGAACAAAATGTATGGGGTCTTTGTAGATGGCTTATCTTATATATGTACAGGATTATGTATTGTCAAACGTTATCAGTTCTTTTATGCTCATATTATTAGGATTAAAAAGAGAAAAATTCTCACTTTACATCTCGCGATAAAATATTAAATCTATATTTATCAGCCTTTGAGCTTAACAATATCCATATCAATAAGAATAGGTTGACAAAAAGTCCTCTGTTGTTTAGGAGAAGATAACTTTAAACTTCAAAAAGAACTCGCCCTTGATTCGTATCGCTCCTGTTATAGAAATGTTTTTGTACAATCAATCTGAATCAGATCAAGAGACTTTGGTTCACGCTTATAAAAGTATGTTGAATAATTTTTAAGATTACATTGCTAAGTGGCAGCCCCTTATTGAAAATCACATTAGGAGAAGATGTGAATATTATTAACGGATTGAGGAAGAAAAAGGGAAGAACTTGTCTTCACTTCATCACACAATGGCATTGTTCCTGGGACGTTCCGATGTCACTTCATTATTAATAATACTCAGATCTGATAGTTCTTTATAATTCTCACAGACTTCTCAAATCCCCTGTATAGACGCACTACAGCACGGCACCCGTGACCAAACCTTAAAAATGTTTTCACAGCCTTGTGTAATTGCTTCGTGATTTTAAAACATAGTGTTTGACGCTCAGTTGTGGTTACGGGACCACACCACGCTAATATGTGCCCACAAGCGCTGGCAAGCTCCCAATAACACAAGGTGACCATTGAAAGATGTGCTGGTGGAAGCCTGAGGCAGATGTTGAGGCTTCTCCTCCTCCACCCTTGGCCTCAGAAAACGACACATCAGTGTCAAAACTGACAAGAAATGTGCTTATTTGGAGGGTTTTCCTAGATGTCTGAGGGGAAGAATGCTGTGGAATGGGGCGCTTAGCCTTAATAGTCTAGACTGGGTACATTACACAAAGATTTGGTTTGGTGTTGGGTGTAACTTTATAGGAAAACATGTGAAGCGGTCTTGAATACCCAAATTCAGAATTGGCTTGCATGTCCACACACATGAAAGCAGAGTAAAGATGCCATCACGTGGGAGGGTTTTTATGATTAAAAGCAGACCTCTGCAGTGTTTTCGCTGGAGATTGTGAATGCAATGACATATAATCTAAGCAAATCCAAATAGACGCCTGAGTCACCTGGCAACGTGTTAAAAGTCGATGTAGGTGACACGTGTGCAAAACATGCAGTGGGTCAAAAAGTGGAAACTCAGAAATGTTTGATCTAACAAAAGTTTAAAAAAAAGTTAAATATCATTTAAAGATTAAACAATATCTCTAGTCATACACATAATGGTTTTAGTGGTACTCATTTATATCTGTGCTTATGCCGGTGACGGAAATAAAACAGCCATGGGAAATCACTGCTTCATAATGTAGAAAATTATAACCTCTTTCTTCAAAGTGGTTTTACAATAACAGAAACATTTTCATATACATGACAAAGTAAAACATTTGGCAACAATAGACCCTGGATCATATTTAGTAAGTTAAAGAAGGTGCCAGACGCGATGAGAAAAGAACATTTCTGCTTCATGGAGATTTGAGAAATAATTTGAGAAATTTGAGAAAATGAATGATCTCTCCCTAGTTATTTTTCTCTTTGTTATCAGTCTCTACTGTTCAACTCAAGTTCACAGATGCGCTCGTATCTAGTCATATCTAACTATGATAGAGTAAAGACCTCTCCCGTTTTAATTGTGTTTTAATTTACTTGTGCTTGTTTAATTACTTGCAGATTTGCACAGCAACTCCATTACTGGATTTAGGTGTGAAGTGTCACTCAAAGTTCTAAAGGAAAAGTCCCATGTTCGAGTCTGTCGGAAGCATTATTCTCATTGGCTGCAGCCTGTGAATTTCACTGACATGTCTTTGTTTAATGTAGTGTTCTTAATGGCACTCTTCTCAGCTGGGTTGAAACGGAAATTTCTGTCAAATGGCATGTTTGACAAGATGGCTATTGATGCAGGGCTCAACCAGCACACTCTGGAAGGGTTCAAGCGGGGTAATGAAAGTGATACTACATTAAACGGCACTGTAGTGATTTGTTAGATTTTCTTGTTTTTTATTTCACTTTGTACATTATTAATGTGAATAATGTACTAAAAAATATCTATATAGTATAACATATGTATGTAAATGAACTACCAAAGTAACCTCCTTACTTTGGCTTATCATGGAGATAACCAGCAAATAAAATATAGTTAAAGCATTAAAGTCCCCCTATGGTTGATAAATGTAACTCTTAAACCATCAAAATAATGCATTAAATTATTCCTTATGCATGTTCACATTCAACTCTTAATTGACAGTACCATATGCATGTAAAAGAGTATGCAAGCAGAGTCCAATTTATCTCATGGATAAGACAAAATAGGATTATAATGAAATTAAATGACCAAATATTAAGATAGAAGTAATATTAAGAGAGGGTTTTTTTCATAATACACTTTTTTATTAAAAATACCCATGTATATGTTATCATATACATTGAAATATTGGAAATTGTTCTTATAATAATACAACGGATATACATTTTATTAAACTTATTTATTACATTTTACTAACCTATTTATTTAACTCTACATTTATTTTCCCATTTTATCATTTTTATTTAAAAAGGTTTTAAAGTTGGGTAAAATTAACTAGTTTCTATTCATGTCCTATTTCCATGGCTGATCTTGGATTTACCAGCAAAAAAACTATTCAGTAAAATCAAAATTTTTTGCTATTTTTTTCCCCATAATTTTTTTTCCTGCCTTAAAAAAGCTTAAATGTAACAACATCAACATGCCAATTTCCTTAGGTTTAAGCAGATATATGCAAATAAGCCCGGCCTTCACTCACACTTCTGACGCTCTAAGTGAAAAAATCTAAGTGTAACTGAGAGCTTACACAACAGTGATGCAATGATTGTTTAGTTTGCAAACTTTACGCAATCCTTGTTATTTATTCTCTATGGCTCAAACTTCTTATCCACACTTTTTTGACATCTTTAACCCGGGCACTTCTAACCCGCATTTTCAACCCAATTGGTAAACTTCCGTTCACAGTTAATGTGTAGTAGCATTTTCTGCCAGATTTACTGTCTGCTGACACACCTTCCAGTTTACATAAATGAACTTTATGCTTTAAAATCTTTTCGTTCAAGGCCAGTTCTCAGCTAGAAACCCATGTGTCTTTGTCAGAGAGCGTATCAAGTAGTGTAAGAGCAGAGGAAAGATGTTTTTTTGGCTGATTATCCAGGGTTCACTACAACAGAGGCTTAAGAAAGACTCTTCACGCACACCGCACCTCGGGGAATTGTTAAATGATTGGCCCAGCACTTAATTCAATCACTTAGCGCTTTCTTTCCTTCTTTCTCTTTCCGTCTCTCTCTCCCTCTCTCATTCCCACTCCTCTCCTCATTGATCATGGTCATGGAAAAGTGATATTTTGCATATCTGGTTAAGTGCTCTTAACAACCTCAGCCCGTGCTATGTTAAAAATTAATAAATAATAAAAAGGGGCGGGGGTGATCTTGTCTGGGAAGTAATTTGCTTCTCTTGAACCAATGATGGCTTGCACTTTATGTAAATTGGTGTCTAGGGACAACAAAATCCCTCCTAATATACATGCAGACTTCATAACAAAACGGTGTGATGAGGAAGGGCGAACGGTGGAAGAAAGCAAAGAGAGGTGATAAATGGCAATGCCATACGTTTTTTTTTGGACCGAAATGATTCAAACTTTGCGTATCTTTTTTTTTTATGGTTATAAAATGTTCACTGTAAACTGATTCTAAAATGCAATGTCCCCTTACCATAGTGGGTTCAGTGAGAGAGAGATAAATTGTTAGTCAGTAGTGTCAGAGTCAGAGGTTACATGCTGGGCTTGTTGCTGACAGCAAGCAGCTGAGGAGTGCTGTGTTCGTGCCAGCCGTAGATCTGAATGAGTGAATAAGACAAGACGTCTGCTTGTGCCACCACATGGCAATATCACATAGCACCCTGACCACGGGTTGTCTTCATCAGGCTCGTGGGTCAGGCACATTTTAATTGACAGTACTATTTAAATACCAATTCAGAGAATGCAAACAGAGTGCAGAAATACAATTATTTGGATTTGGAATTATAATGGAATTGAATTATAAGATCAGTATAGTACATTGTATTGTATAGTACAGAAAGTGGACTGTTTAGAAATTTGTTTTATTAAAAACAGTAAACTGTTTTATTTATTCAGACAAAAACATGAAAATGGTATCATATAAACTGTAATATTGCAGATTGTGCTTATACAATAATTACGTTCATCTACATTTTAATCCCTTAAAATATTTTTTTTTCTCCATTCTTGTAGAAGTACACTTTATTTTTATATTGTATTATTTTTTAATTGAAACGGTTGATTTTGCTTTTTTGTCTGATTATTAGATTTTTGAAATGTTTTACACTGAATTTAAAAATAGGGGTAACACTTTTTTATAAGGTTTCGTTCTTAACAATTAGTTAAGGCGTTAGTTAACATGAACTAACAATCAACAGTACTTGTACAGCAATAATTAAACTTAGTTCATGTTAATCTCAGCATTTACTAATATGTGTTTAAAATCCAAAGGTGTCCCTACTGGTTAATGTACCATGATATGAATACTTATGTATTTATGTAAGTTTACATTAACAAGGATCAGGTTAGGAAATGTTAAAACCTATAATGTTCAATGATAATAAAAAATAAGAGTTATTTTAAGAAAAAATATTGTTAAGTAGTGTATTATATCATGGCATACTTGATAGAAATTTCACAATAAACTGAAACAGATATATTCATTGTATTTTTAACACAAGAACCTAATCCTAAATGCAACAAACAAAAGGATAAGAAATTGATAAAAAAATATATTTATATTTAAGACTTAACATTTAATTAAATAATAACTAAATAAAATTGAAACATGAAGTGTTCCCTGCCATGCATCAGAGCTTTGTGCTCCCAGAGTGACCGAGATGGAAGCATCAGATTCATGAAAAACTCTGAAACATGTGTCATTATGCAGGAAGGTGACGGAACTCTAGTCTTTTATCATGGTAATCCTGTGCATTATTTGTGCGAATATTTTTTCATGAAATGCGCACGATTCCCATGTGTAGATCTGCACGTGTCTTTCATGTGGCACCGTAGACATCGTCCTTCATGCACAACTCCTTTTGTATTGTTTTATTTTTTATGCATGGTGCCCACAGCTTTAAGAAGGGGGGGGGTAATTCATATTCAATCTCTGCCGCATCTTAAGCAGACGTTCAGTTCCAACATTTTTCATCACAGAAAAAAAAAGAATGGAGGCAAAGAATGTAAAAATACGATAAGGCGCTGGAAGTTCGTGGTATGTGTGTTCAGAAGCAGACGAAGATTAAAGGAGTAAGAATCGAATGAAAGAAAAAAGAGAAACAATGCAGTGGAGCCAATGGAGATTTTTTTGTTTTCAGAATCTCAAAGCCTATTAAATATAGATTTAACTTTTGGCATGTAAGAGGGGAGGGATCTGGAGGATTGTTGCAGGCAATGAGGTGCTCTTCTTAGCATTTAATACACCATTGACATGTGTGCGTGTGCATGCTTTTGTGTGTGATTGTTAAACTAGATGAACAACCCCAAACCCCCCCTTATATGAACTGTGGTCTTACCGCCATGCTGTGTGGAATGTTGTTCTTGATTGAAGAGGGTTTCACACACACAGTTACAGATCAGTCTATTTTCGTCTCCTTTCTGTAGCTTGCAAGATGCATGTGTTTGTCAGCTGGGACTGCAGTTCAGTATATAACTGCATAATAAAGCCCAATCAGCAAATTATAAACATAGCAGGTGGAATATGAATATTACAGTTTTGTGAATTCCTAGTTGCAATAGTTTACCTAGTTTACCAGAGTTATAGGAAGAAGTAGGCACTCTTATCTTACTTTAAGAGATTAGAGTTGTATTTTCCTGTACTAAGATTCTTTATATGCTTGGAATTTCGACAGCATGTTGTGTATTGAAATGGTCACAATTGTTCTTATACGTGCATCATTTTTTTTATGTAAATTAAAGCTTGTGCTTTATTGGCAAAACTCAGTACCTCTTTGCACTATTACTGTCAGAATTAGATTTAATGTAATCAGCATGTATATAAGGGATGCATCTTATAACCAGGCATGTTTTGTCGATTCAGTTCAAGTGGTGCTGCTCTGTGCCGGATCATTTATTTAAATTGCATCTCCAGGAAGTAGCTATTAAGGGATAGTTGACCCCAAAAATGAAAATTCAGTTGTCATTTACTTTTCATTTTAAACGTCAATGACATTCTTCTATAGTCTAAAAGCTATAGAAAAGCAAAGAACAGTGGGATCCATTGACTTACACTGGTGTTCATACAATAAAGTGAATGGGTACCACTGTTGTTTGACAACAAACATTCTTCAAAATACCTTATTTTGTGTTTTTCAAAAGAAAGAAAGTCAAACAGTTTTTAGAAAAGTCAAACAAACATTATAATGCTAAATAATTGTCTTCTAGAAACAATATGAAAGACTATCACAAAAAATGACAGAGTTCAGAACGCAATCTGTTGATCGATTTATCATACCTTTGTTGAAATTGTTCCAAAATTATTATGTGTAAAAATTAAGTAATTTTCTAAGAAACTCATATTATTTATTTATTTTAACATTGATTGCTCATTCACAGTGACAAAGATTGGAATTTGAATTGGGATTTAAAAACTCAATTTTTCCTTTCATCGTGTTATTTTCACATTGTCTGTCTGCTCTTAAGAAAGACAGGAAGGAAAAAAGAGCGAAAGTAAAATGGGAGCTGTCAGAGGGAGAGGCAGGGGTTGATTTGTGCTGAAAAGTAAAACAAAAGAGTTCAGTAATGGCCGAGCTCGGAGCAGCTGATTATCCGCTGTCTTGTCAAGATAATACCATAGATCAGAGGTATTTCTTTATTCAAATGATATGCCTGCATCTGCACTCAATTGAAGGCCATCCGCTCTCAGCTAGCGGGCGGACGACATTGAGCCCCCTCCCCGGGTCAAATGAGCTGCCTTCGGCTCACTGTAAGTGTTGAAAAAGCTTAAGCAAAACTGATATGGGAGTAATGCCCTGTCTCCGTCCTCTATGTCAGTCCGAAGCACTTCTGCACCCCAAACTGACAGAGTGCCCAAACCCCAGTGCGCTGCATTAAGACTCCAGCTATCTCACCCAATCAGTGTCAGTATACTATAAAAAACACCCTCAGCTCCAGCACTAGGAGCTGGATGAAATACACACAATTAAAACAGAAACATATGGTATAGTGCTGTAATCATGGCCCGTCTCTGAGTATGCAAGTGTGTGTATATAGCAAAATGAGGGGAGGGTGTTTAGACCTATTGTTTAATCTTCAAGCCATATGTTCATTTTAACTTAATTTACGATAGATGGTCATTTGTTGACTGGAGAGGTTATGAAAAGTATGTTCGGTGTAAAGCGATATTTCCTCCAAAAATGGGAATTTGATCATTAATTACTCATCCTCCTTCGTTATAAGCCTTTATGTCTTTCGTTTGCAGAACACAAAGAAGATATTTTGAAGAATGCTGATAACTTGTTAATGACTGCATACATTTACATGAAATAGTTTTGGTCCAAACAATAAAAGTGAAAGGGTGCTGCTTTGGTTACAGATATTTTTTTAAAATATCTTCTTTTGTGTTCTGCAGGAAAAGGAAAGTTACAGTTGAGATAAAAATAGAATTTTCGTCATTTTAAAATGAACTACAAATTTATTTGGCTTCCGATTGCCTTTTCTGGACACATGCACAAAGAATGCAATGCATTAACTGTTCCTTGAAATTTAAAAAACATTAAGCCTTCAGACATTATACCAGATGCTGAACTTTTAAAGCTACTGTAATTCCTGGCTTTTATGACAAAAAGCCTGATTCTAACTACATGGTTTAGTTCTACATTAGCACTAGGTTACGTCACTTAGCCTAGCTAAGTGTCACACATATGCCAGTGGGCTGAACTGATCGCCTACCTCTTGTCTTTTAGAAATGTACAGGAAATGAAAATAAGGAGTTAAAAATGTCTCTGTAGCATTACAAACTAAGCTTATTGGAACACTATTGACGGACTATGTATTTCTGCCGTACCTGAGGCTTTCTGTCCTGGAGGATTTAACCTTTAGAGATGCTTAGATGAAGAGAGTGCTATTATTCGCCATGAGCCGTGTCTCCTCTGGGATTTCAAACCATTTACTCGGATGAGTCCAGTAATGCAGTGCAAATATAATTTAGTTCAAAGTTAATTCTGCTGCATTACTTTTTAATAAAGAAATGATCATTTATATGCGCCTCTGCAGTCTGTTTTTGCTGCGGTTTGTTGTGTCTTATTGAAAAAGAATGTTATTTTGGTGGAAATTTTGCTGAAAAATAAAATGAGCAAATTAAGTCGTTGCTTATTTAGTGCAGATGAATTGAATCTATTGAATCTAGTTACGAATTACATGCATAGTGTTATTTTCCAAAACATCAAGATGGTTTATTTGTTAAGCTTTAGTAAATTCTAATTTTCTAATTAGTTTTATTCAATAAAATGTATAAAGAAATAATATATTATATATTATATGTTTTTGGCGGACAAAAAACTTCTTAAGATTTATTCGAATTAAAATCTACAAAGCAGAATCAAAAAATATCCAACAAATGGACAAAGGATAACTCTTTATAGATCATCAAATAATTACTATTTCTTTATTTGTATGTTTCTGTTTATGAGCAAAATGTAGCGTTATAGATATGACAATCCTGAAAACAACTCTAACTTGACAATGAAAAATATTGCCCTTAAAATACAAAAAATTGTCTAAGCATTTTAAGAGAGGCCTTAAGTTGGTATTTGCACAACCAAATGCTGGCATCTGTGCTGCAAGTATATTAAAAACCTAATTTTCGATATTTTCAGGGTACGGTTGACATTTTCACAGAATTTACCATACAGTTAATATTTCATTTTTTGTAAACTTCTTGAACCTTTGAACCTTTTGAAGACAGCATTGATTTACAATAATCTCCTCGGCCTCCAGCCCAGCTGTATTACATGCAAATACAGGTTTGGGTTCAGTTTTTATTTGCATGATCATATGCAAATGTACTAATTAGCACATTGTCTGGTTTGCTTTAATAGTCAGCATTTCTAACAGCATTTAAAGAGGGTGTTTATTCTGCTCAGGGTTTGGATACTGGCTGACAGACAGAAGTACCAATTTACCCTGAACTGCCAATAGACATTACAGACCTTTTTCCCTATTATAGAGAGGCATAAGAATATTTTCCCTTTTACTTGTTTACATATAAGTATATCGTGAAATGTTAATCTTGTTGTTGTTTTTCTTATGTAGTGAAATTCAGAGGTTACTATTATTCTACCAGGTTAAGGATTGAACATACATGTTTAAACTTAACAAACACAAAAGAAGTATGCACATTTTACTAAGACAAATGATCAAAATGATAATATTTCAAGGCTCATTTGTCAGATATGAGAGGTGATTGGTTGATTAGACTTCTCACCCCACTGAGGATCTGTTTTAATAGCTTCATAATGCTGTCATAGACTAAGATGAGTAGAACTCAACCAATTAGAATTGTATAAAGACTAATTAAGAAAAAGAAAAAAGAAAGGAAAGACAAGAAAAGTGGGGGTTTATAAGAAGTAAGCGATGACAATCTCGATAATTAACATTTTCTCTTATTCAGGGGTCTGCGCTGGTTCATAATTTATGCATGTCTTTGAGGCATCACAACACATGTCTCATCAACAACCCCCCTCGGCCCCCCAAAAACTGGAAGCTGAGGGCAGAGTTTTTTTTAAATATATGAATATCCATGTACATTTTCTAGAAAAATCAATGCACACCAAAATGCTCCAGGTTGCCATTTTGTAAATTATCAGTCATGTCAAAATTTCAGAGTAGAGAACAGTCAAACATATGCAAATATACGGTACACATTATGGAGAGGAACAAAATGCATCACTGGTTGAGACACTGCCAGGAGTGGGCACACATATCACTGCCATGATGTTTAAGTATCAATTCATCAATAATTTGCAGACATTTTTTCAGTGTTTCCTAAACCTCAGACTGTTCTGCTAGGTGCCTCGGGTCATTTCGAAATTTCACTTAAGGAACCCTGAATACAGACCCAACACCATATGGCACACAGCGAAGACTCTCTCTTTCTTCCCACCTCTATCCTTCTTTACACTTTCAGCACAGACAGTGTGTATGTGTGTGTAAAGCATGTAGACTTGTTTTTTGACCTGACATCCCAGTGCTCTCAGCCAGGGCCTGTCATAGTTTGAGAGACGGCAGCGAAAGCAAAAGCGAACAAAAAGGACAGCAGGTAGCAAAACATCCCCTGCAAGCGGAGCTAAAGCCACCGGGTCGCTTTGCTGGTGTTGCTGCCATATGGTAACCTCAGGCAAAGCAGGCTTTCTGTTTACCTGCTCTATGCAGGGTCATGTCAGCTTAATTTCTGCTTAACCACGACATGCTTCTGGTGCCAACCTGTCCACATCATCCCCATGAGAGTCTCGCCCCCTCCCGAGCAAAGGATTTTGGGTGAAACAGGGCACGTGGAAAGATGCATTGAATACTCAGTTTTCCAGCATGTTTTTGGCTGTTTTCATTATAAGTCTCTAGGATAACTGAAAATAACCATTCCTCAATACCAAACTGAGAAATCACAAAGACATACTGAGATGCTGCCTCCGTTATAGGTGTTTACTGTCCCTCTGTCAAGCAGACATGTCTATATACAATTTAGGTTATTTTATATATATATAAGTATTTGTACCCCTTTAACTACCATAATAGGGAAATTACTTTTCTTACACTGTTGAAAACAAAATAAGGTATTTGTAAAAATGTAGGACAGCAAAAAGTTATTCTGTGGGGTACCTTTGACTAACATGAACGTTGCTAGTGTACTAGTGTTGTCAGTGTGGTCCAACAACTGTTTGGTTACAAGCACCCCCAATAATAACAAATCACAAATTAAAATAATAATAATGAAAATGTTAAAATAAATATAAATATAAAAATTTAAAACAAAATCTTCTATGTTTGAATCTTTTCTATCAAACATAAATACACAAATGTTTCCTAAGCAGTTTTATTCCAAGTGTTGCTGACTGGGCCACTTTCATCTCAGGCTAGCTCAGAGGATCATTTCATGCTTTTTTAAGGTTAAATTTTAGTGTATTTTAATGCTTTTAAAAGGATAGCACAGTAGAGATGTGACAGCTTTGGGTGGTTTAGTGGGAAAGAGTTTGAAAGAGAACTGCTGAGACAGGAATCAAACTTGGGTCCTTCATGTTGGCACAATTACCACAGGGTGATGTTTAAACATGGGTCACAGCAGTGCTGCAGGATCGTGCAAGTCTGTTGATCCAAAACAGCATTTAAGATTCGAGTCCAATGTCCGGCGTGTTGTTTTTTTATTTTAGTAAAAACACCTTAATTATGTCCAGTCTAGCTTCAAGGGTCACTGTGAATGCTGTCAAACAGTTTGTGTCGTTGCATATGCCTGTTTGGACATATCTGCCAAATGTCACATCAGTGAAGTCTTCGGAGGGTGAAAAGCCTTCTTATTGGGTCACACACAATCACAAGTGACCTTTCTTCCCTCTCCGATGCCCATGGCTCAACATAACAACATCAGCTTCCATCAGTCAACGGTACTGTGGTGTGAAAAATCCAATGGCATGTGACGTGGGATCATCTCATCATTAGACCGGTTCAGGCTTCGGTTAGCTGCACTCAAGATGGCAGGGGACGGTTTTCAGGCTGTGCCACCGTGCCCATGTCATGATGATGTCCTGGAAGGGATATTTGCCATGTCTAGAGCCGCTGGAATGAAATTACATGTTATTTTAGCTTTTGCTTAAGCGATGGTTCTTTAAGCTTTTCTCTCATTCAAATCTTAGAGAATTTTGTATATATTTTAATTTACACTAATATGCCAAAAGTATTCACTCACCCACAATCTAGCTCTGAACGTTTCAGCATCACAAGACATTTTGGACAATTCCACGCTCCCAACTTTGTGGGAAAAGTTTGGAGCTGGTCCCTTCCTCTTCCAACATGATATCAGTGCACAAAGCAAGGTCCACACAAACATGGATGACAGAGTCAGGTGTGGTTAAAATTAACTGGTCTGCACCTTGATCCGATAGAACACCTTTGGGATGAATTAGAGCGGAGACTGAGATCCAGGCCTTCTCGTCCAACATCAGTGTGTGACCTCACAAATGTTCTTCTGGAAGAATGGTAAAAAATTACAATAAACACACTCCTGAACCTTGTGGACAATCTTCCCAGAAGAGAAGCTGTTATAGCTGTAAAGGGTGGAACGACATCATACTGAACCCTATGGATTAGGAATTGGATGTCACTTAAGTTCAAATTTGAGTCAATGCAGATGAGCGAATACTTTTGGCAATATAGTGTACGTAACTTGATCTTGGCTTGTTTGGGAAACATTCCAAAAGTGTGCAGAGAACTGACAATCAGATGCATGCAGGTTACAAATACAGCTTGACTTTATCTCACACATCTTTGGTATTTAAACACTGATTTGGATTTTGGTCTTTTTCTTATTTTTCGGATTGAGCAGTGCTACATAAAATTTTTGCATATAAATTGATATTAATTGGGGTTATTTCCACAATTGATTCAAAAGCTAGTGACATAAGAAAACATACAGAATAAGTTGTAGGTAACGAAATCTCTTCTGCATACAGCGGCAGGAACAGGTGTCTGCATGTTCCTACTGGCATCGTGCCACGCCACCCGCCATCTTGGCTTCTGCTGCCACTGAGCCTCCTGTCTGTAATGGCTGGCTCTCAGCGCCTCTAATTGGTTTACTAATCTCTACAAAGTGGCCTGACAGAATTCAGCTGGCTTTACATATACACAACCGGTTTAATGTTATAGCTTCATTCACTTCCTGTTTGTACCTTGTGCCACTTTTGAAACATCCTTTCTGATCCTGTAATGTTGTGTAAGAATGTGTTGTATTTGACAGAGGTATCTTGTAAAGAAGACTCTGGTCTCCCCATGTGCAAGAAGAAGATATGGTCAGAGGGCAAGCAATGTTCAATCTCGTGGCGCATGTGCGCGCAAGCGTGTGCACGCTCTCTGAGTGAAAGGTTGAGAGACCATGTCCCTTTAACGTCAGAAACGACAGCCTGACACCCACCCGCCCGCCCTTTTTCCATTTCAGATGCAAAGCCGGCAAGCGACGCATGCATATAGTCACAGCAGCAATCTCATCTATGTCCAATCTGTCATGGCACTGCTTTTCATTATTCTTATTTGGAGATAGGGAGTCATTTTTTATAGCCACTTGAGCTGCAGAGCGCGGCCGGCCGCTCTCTGGTCAGGCAGACGTGTCACTTTCCCTGCGTGAAACTAGGTCAAGGCGAAGGAGAGAGAGAGGGAACGCGAGAAGGAGATGGAAAAGGGCTCACGGCATTTCTGTGAGGCAAATGAACTGATGAAATTATTGAAATTCGGCCTTAGTGTAAGAGGGGGAAGGGAGCAAGCAGTGGTCAGTCTTATTCCTTACCCAAAACCTGTCTATTTCTCTCTCTGGCGCCAATGTCTTACAAACAGACACAGACAGCATGTGCAGAAATGAAGGCATAATCAGAATCTTTACCATTAAAAACCTACTGAAATCTAGAATGGGGAATGGAGGGAAGGAGTCTCAGTAATGGCCGTTTCCTCTGCCGGGAGATCAAGTTGCTGTTTTTCACACTGGAATGATGTCGTCTTGGCCACGGCGTGAATTTAACACACATATATCATCTGCATAAACACTCTCGGATATTCAGCTGGCAACTGCGGAGGTGGCCTTGTGTGTGCGCGTGTGTGTGCCGCATCCAGATGTCACTGTCAGGAGGCAGCAGGGGTGGGTTTAAGGTGACCTGTTTTAAATATAGACAGTGTCATGACAAGATGCCACGCTCGACTTATAAAGCACATTTGCATAACATCCTTGTGGGTTTTTTTTACAGTCCCATGTACATGAAGGACACAGATTCCGCTCGTTCTCCTTATGGGGATCACATAAATTTTTTTTATGTCAAGATCAGAACAATTCATGAATATCAATGGTTGTTTTACTATGACATATTTGGTTTTTGTGAATAGATTATATTAAATCATTTTGACCACCAATATTGATCAACTAAGTTTTCCTTAATTTCTATCTATTTATGATTTCAAGGTTCTCATTTTAAGGGTTGATGCACTTAAAAAAAAATTAAACTGTAAATGATTACAGAACTATAATAACAATTATAGAAATATATAAATGTTTTTTTTATTACTTGAGAGAATTAATTAAAATCCCAGCTTTAGTATAGTTTGGGACAATGGCCTTTCTCTTACTTTGCATTTTACACTACAATGGACCGTACATAGTAAAAAAGTAGTAAATTAGTAAATATCACAAAAATAAAAACTTTAATTTACTCAATAAAACCCATTAAAACTTTATTTTTGTTTCAGTGCAAAACTGAGTAAAAATCCAACAGTTAATTTCTTTAAAATGTAAAAATCTTTTAGGTTTTTAATCAAAAAAGTATTTATTTACTAAATATGTATTTGTAATATACACTAGTATATTTGATGAATTCTAATAGAAATATTTGCGGAAATGAGATTTACTTATTTGTTTTCATTTACATATACACACAATTTAATCCGTATATGAGTTTTATGTTCAATTTGCACTTTTTTGATTGGTAGCCACAAAGGCCTTTATGTTTGGAGCTTTTAAATGACCAATTCTTATGTATTTGCTTGCACTGTAGCACCATGTTTGTCATGAAGACCATCCAATCCACCATTCACTGCTCAACAGTTTGTTTTGACAGAAGATTTTCTCATTTTGTAGAAGATATGAATTGATCCGCTGAGTTTGTACACACAGTATCACATCAGCCTGCTTCATAGAGAGATACATCACAGATCCAATGCAAACCATTCTGTCTTTGGATTGGTATGGTCTACCAATCATGTTGGCCCTTTGATTATGGTTCCGTCCGTCAGTCATGTTTGACAAAAAATAATGAATTTAAAAATGTATAGCTTAAAAGATCAATGTACGTCATACTCTGTCTTAGTAAAAAGTGCTGAACTGGTCTGGAAGCCTAAAGCAATGCTCCAGGTCAGAGATCACATATTACACATTTAAAGCCCTGCTTGCAGATCAGATTTCATTCAAATATTGCTATCAAGAAGTCTTATTAATAAGTGTTAGCCTGGCTGCCTCCGGATTCAGATTACGGCAAACCCGAAAAATAAGAAGGACAGTTTATTGCAAATCACATTCACATATTTATTCGCTATTTCTAGCTTTCAGCAAATGTAAGACACAACAGAGTCACGTTTGCAGTCTAAATTCTATTTGACAGCATGATTAAAATCCTGGCATTATATCATGCATAAAAACATATCAGCTTTCCATTAGTGAAATGCAGACAGTTTGTCGGGGTGTTTAAAACACTTATCTCTTTTATAAATGTGTGGAGCGCAAATATACTCAATTTTATATACATCATCTTGACCTCAATTCCATTAACTCGTAAACAAAAGACACAAAGTAGTGAGAGATCAGCCTTGTTAGCCTATCGTGAAGGTGAAGTTGCAAATGTGCAGAAAGGTCAAAATCTACTATTTCTCTGGGCGCATACACACAAATGCATTTTAGTAAATTATTTATGAAAATCCTTTGTGGCCTTCTTGTAATGACATGCTCTGCACTGGAACAAAATGAGAGGCATACATGTTTCGTTACTTTTACCATGGGGAGAAATACTGAAATAAATATGTTTTGTCAGAATGGTAGAAAATATATATAATTTAGACTTACTTTTTAAAGAGACTAATTTTTGCTCACCAAAAAGAAGGGTATCTTCCCATCACCAGCAGCCCTAAACGGACACAGACCCTCTAGCACTTCTTCTCTCTTGTCCATTGCATCCCTCTTTTCTTCGTCCTCATCCATCCCACCCTTTCTCCCTCCCTCCTTCCCATTCCCTGGTCTGTCATCAATCTCTCTAAAATGACAGCCGACAGATGTTAGCCTTTGCAAAGATCAAATCCATGGCTGGAGGGCTGCTCACTGTGGAGAACGGTAGCCACTGAGACGCAGGGCCACAGCGATGGCACCAGCACACTCACACACACATTGCCACTCGGCCTCTTCATCCGTCTGTGTCTTGATTGCCCTCGCACACACCTCACCAGAACCAATGCTTAAATGTGTTGTGACATGAGGCTAGGGTGGCACACCGACAGGGCTGTCAGGATGGGCAGCTGGAGGGGACAGTCATATTAACTAAGCTGTGTTGAACTTCGGGAACAAAGTAATGTTGATTTTTTTGCACCATTTTTTACCGTCCATCTTCACTAAAGTCAGAAATTTTTAGGTCTGTTTGTATATTTTAAAAAGCAAAGCTTGAATATATGTTTGGACGTTTATGTGTATTTGCGCTTTTATATGATCATGTTGCAGACATTACAGGGTTCCTGTCTGTATGCTTGTACGCTGTACCTGTCTGGGTGCAGTAAGCTGCAGGCTAGTATGAGTGTTGAAAGGCAACAGGTCTTGGTCATGTATCTCATTTGAGCTTTGATGACTCAGATGGGTCAGAGACAGGACCAGTGATGACCTCATCTCCTCGCGGTCACAGACCTTCAGCTCAGAACGGATCAACAACATCATCTGAATGCGTGTGTGTGTGTGTGTGTGTGTATGTTTTTGCATATCATATTCACAAAAGAGAAAGGAGTTAAAAAGAAACTACATAATTTACAGTTCTCGTCTTCTTTGACATCAGTGACCACCTTTATGTGTAAAGATGGATCACAATTAACTACTATTAATAGTTTGTTTGTGTTAAACAGTATAATCACGCGAAACATTTTTTATTGTATTTTTACGTGAAACAACTTACCCTCAAAGAAAAGAGCAAATTTAAAAGCTTTGAAAACAATAATTAAATAAATTTTATAAATAAACTCTTAAAATGTTCTCCATATGTAAGTAATAAATTAATTACTCCAATACATTTATATGTAATGTATGTAATACATTTTTCCAGTAGTATTTTACAAAAAAGTTGGTGTGTATTTCAAATAAATATTTATTAAATAAATGTTTTTTAATTACATAAGCCTTAAAAAAGGTAATTTGAGATTAATTTACTGTTGGATTTAAAATTAATTATTTTAAGATTTTCCACTGGAAAATATATTTAATGTTTTAAAAGATTTTATTAAGTTAAAACTTAACACAGTATATTTCTGTGATATTTACTAAGCAACATGACATATTTTTTTACATTGCAGGTGTCAGTGAATCATGGGCTTTGTTTAACATATTGTCAGTCTAAGGTGACCAGACAACTTGTACAACAGAAATGTCTTTACTCTCTCTCCAGTCTCCTCTTCATTAAGCCGACAGGCTTGGTTTGACTGTTTCCTAGTGAATGATGAATTTTATTCATGTATTTTATGACCTAAAACACTATCAATGACAGTTTGACAGTTATGACTGCTGCCTTTCAAATAACTTCATAGGACAGGCTGCTATCAAATAATGACAATTTATTCAGCATCCGGTTGGAGCGGTAGGAAGAAACCAAAGAGCACATTTACAACAGCTTTACCCAGTAGGAAAAAAAATAGAATGAGGTGTTCCTAGCATAGATATCAAACAATATACCAACTTTTTTGCATGATTCTAGAACAGGTTTAGAAGGGAGTGGTTTAGGATCCCAAAGGTGTATTTGTAAATTTCTTCATCATTTGAAAGATGCATGGTTTGTTAGGAAGTCAAAAAATGCTTGAATGTAGATATTGCAACGCAGATTACTTATGAAGAAAAGAAATGAATGCTCTTTATTGGTTGCTGTAATTACCACTATAATGATGTTGTGGAGAGTAGTAGAATTCTGGCTCTCTGTAGGTACCAAACTTGAGTGCATCATTCCCTAAACACTGTGATGTTTTATATAGTTAGTTAAGATTGTTAGTTGTCACACAATACAAAGATAATTTCAGATGAAAGCATCTCACACTCAGAGATCTCACCTAATAATTATAACAGACGCAAGAAGTCTGGCACTATTTCCATATTCCGCAGTCCTATCTCGCTTCAGGTCATGAAAGAATGATAATGACAAGTTGGGCAAACACTTTTCTTTCCTTTTTTCTAATTATACATGTACCATTTTACAGTGTTCTTTTGTTGTCGTCATTGAAATTGCGTCATAACATTCATTGCTCCTTATATGACAAATTTTAAGAGAGTTCCTCAAAATTTGATCAGAATTTTATCGAAGGACAGATTTGATCGCAGTGACTGTTAATCGACTTTCATTGAGCCTTTCAAACTAACGACCAAAGATTTTGACGTGGTATATCTGAAGTCGGTAGGATTTTTCAAAATATTTCTAAAACAAAAAATCTTGACCAAAATCTCAGTGTTCTCCCAGTGGACAGATGTAGTGAAGTTTTTGGGCATGTTTCTGTCCATTTTTCTCACAATTTTGTTGCATACACTTACGGAAATTTTGAAAAGGTTTTAATAGATTTACATTAGAAATTAACAAAATATCATAATAGAACCTTATCACTACATATCCTATAGGGTATTTTTCACAAAGAGGAATAAAAAATAAAGCAAATAATTTTGACTCATTCAATATATACCTTGCCATTGATAAGAATATACCTTGCATGGTTTTGGGGTCAAGGGTCATGTATATTGCAGTTTGTATACTGTATAAAATACCTAATTACTTGTTTCATTTTTGCATTCACACACACATGCTCTCCCATAAACAATAAGCACCAGTATTTTCCTAAAGCTTGGACAGGTTTGTACAGGACGGGAATGTCCAGGAATGTAGGACCTGCCTTACCTCAGTATGAGTGTTAAACCTGTTTAAATCAAGGATTCTTCCCTGTACCATAGTTTATGTTGCTTTCTAAAAGCCTAGTGGACTGTTGATAAATAGGTTCACTATGCATTTTCAATGCATTTCTGCTGAGTTCAGCTTGCTTTGCATGACCAAAATAGGATCAGTACTGAAACTCGTCATGCATCAATGCTTCTACTTCACTTAAGCAACACTAAAGTCCGTGTTCCTCGTGTGGGCAGAGTGAATTCAGTAACCTGTTAATATAGAGGCTTTGGATAAATACACAACATTTATGTGTCTTGTATGAAACAAGCTTTAGAAAAGTCACAGAAGACTAAAGGTTACTAGTAGTGTCTCAAAATTAAGAACAATCCTAGTAGTAAAACCATAGTGACCAGAAGACGACATTCTGTGTAAGTGCTGGAGTGTCTAGGCAATGTTAAGAAGTATGGGTACATGGTTAGGGTGGGCTGTGGGTGTGGGTGTGATGTGATTTAGCAGGGGGGCAATAGACGAGAGGGGCAGGGGTGTAAAAGACAAGAGGGGCAGTTCCCAGCAGATGTCACTAAGAAGCTAGTGTTGTTGTGTCTACAGCCCAGGGCAGTAGAGACAGGAAGACGCACATGATGCTGGTAAACACAGATAACTTCAGAAGGTAGAAGGAAGTAACCCTATGCATTTTAAATGCACGTAACCCCCAGAACAAACCAAACACACAACCTTTCAGCATCGTGGTGGTCACTTCTCAGGTTCACGGTAACTACAAGACTCCCTTTTAAGCCTATGACACACTACACCTGCAAATGTTGAGTTCGGGTATAATTCACTCTTTTTTGTTTATACCTCTTGTTTCGTCTTTCTGGTCTTGGCTTGTTGGTCTGTATTGACCCACATGTGAAAGTCCTGGTGATGTTAGCACAGGGAAGGTGAAGCCAAGTGCAGGAGAGGAAGGAGGACACATGGGACTAAATATTGATTGAGCTCTGACATTGATTCAGCTCTGCTTGATTCACAATACCATGCATATATAGATCCATACGTGTCTGTCCCAAAAGAGAAGTCCCCCCTCTCACTGTTGTGAGGGAAGAGGAATAAGGGGAGCCCCCCTTTAGCCTCTACTCTTTTGTTTACTGTTGTTCTTTTGTTTCTTTTCATCGTTAATCCTCAGGCTCTGGTCAGGGGATGTCATGTTACTCTCTCTTACTTTCTCTCTTTCTCATCCCAGTGTGATCAGACCTTGAAAAATGTTTTTTTTTTGCTAACAGGTCGCTCTTTCATTGATCATAAGCCTTAGTCTATGTTCTATGTGTTGTTTTTGGTAAGTGTAATTTGTTTCTTTTATAATCTTTATAAGGACAAACAACTGATTATTTCTTTATATTCCTTCTCCGTAACTCAAAAAGGATATTTTAAAGAGTGTTGGTAACCGAGTTATTGACTTGCACTTATTTTGTGTTCATTAAATAAAAGTTAATAGGTTACCAATATTCTTCAAAATATCTTGTGTTCTGCAGGGGAATGGAAGTCATACAGGTTTGAAATGACAAGGATGTGAGTAAGTGATGAGAGGATTTTCTCTTGGTTGAACTATCCCTTTAATGTCCAAAGGCTTCAGTTTTATTGTCCAACAATACTGATCACAGCTTGACCTTGCCATAAAAAATCAAGTCAACTTCAGCTTAGTCCAGTAGTTGATCATTGTGTTCCTAGTATTAAATATAGTACCTTTTTAAGACATCAGATGATCTTATCTGTCTCTGTCTCTGGCTGTTCATTAAAGCATAACCCTTCTGAGTCAGGGGGTTGGGAGATTTGGAAAAGGAGGGGATGCGGGCAAAGGGAGGGGTTGACAGTGGGTTAAGTTCAAGGGCAGAGGCTAGAAACACAGACTCATAAACAAGCCCAATGGTATGCAAGCAGTAAAGACGCAAAGGTTAGCATAGGGGCACGGTCTATAATAAACAGCCCCCATTACCTGCTTTGTTTATACAGAAAAAGAATCAACTGTAAAATCTTTGGATGGCGGATGTAACGCTCAACTTCTTCGAGGACAGTCGACGAAGTTGGGGGCTCGAGGGGTTTGGGGGGATGGCTGTGGGGAAATTATGAGGTGCTCTGAGAATTGCCAAGTAAAAAACACAAATCGTTACTAATGACATTTACAAGCTCAAGAAAGCATTGTAAGCAGAGGCTTCACGTGCACTTTGCTAAAATGAAGAGACGAGAGAGAGAAAAAACAAAGACGCAGAGTTGTTTTAATGGAGTGCTACATCACTTTTTAGTGGAGTAATGGAAGGGTAAGTGGGACTATTCTCTTTCTTTGTGGACCTGCAGACAAATATGTCTATGAGGTTTTTCATTAAAGGAACTGAAGAGACAGAGAGGTCAAATAAACAGACATGCACGCTCCAACACACCAGTACAACTCCTGACATGATCGACAGGTTTAAAAGAATAATAATACTCACACCACCGACAGGAAGTTTGTTAAATGTTAGTCACTGTATTTATTTCCAAATGCATAAATATAAACAACTGATGAAATTAATAATGAATACAAATGGTTCAGGTTTTATGTGTTAATAAATGTAATGTAATGAAATACATTCTAACTTTAAATGGACAAGTTTACAAAAAAACTTATTTCTGTCATTTTTTCCCTCTCCTGTCATTTTAAACCTTTTGTTCAAAAGCAAAAATCACTATTTTAAAGAATGCTGCTAACAGCATTGGTCCCCACTGACTTGGATTGGATGTGTGCCTGGCAGAAGTGAATTGGCACTACTGTTGTTTCATTACCAACATTCTTCTAAGTATCCTTTTTGTTTTCTGTAAACGAAAGTAGTTGTTGAAATGGTAAGAATGATGGGTGCACAGTCCCTTTGAGATATAAGAATCAAACATGTAATAAGAATAACGGGAAAGACAAAAGAATGAACAGAAAAAAAGAAATAAATGATCCATAGAAAAAAGTTCTTCAGGTCTTTCCTCACTTTTTCACTGTCAGTGTTGTAGTGTTGACAGTCGGCGTGTGAACGCAGCTCCAAGGCCTCAATCACTCAACACAGAAGTAATTTATAACACAAGCATTTTCATCAAAACACCGACATTGCTTTAATACCAGCATGTTGTGATTTAAAAGTAGGCAGAGCTCTGCTGGGTCAGGTCAGGTTTCTTCTGGCGGTGGAAGTTAATAAGTGTCCAGTGTATACATTAATAAGGTGTCAGGGTTCACTTTAGCCTGCCGGAGCGCACGTCTGCCCCCAGCTGCCCTCTCTGCACATATGGAGCTGCGCTATCAAGATGGTTGCCATGCCAGCCAGAGAGATTTGCATGTGTGTTATCTATTTAAATAAATTCTCAGGGTTTATAAGCACTATAATGCATCTTGGCCGGGCTCAGCTCATTGCTAATTTATAGGCAGTCTACTGTGTCTGGGGCTGATGACACCATCTGAAGCATGTAGTCTAGACGACATTGAACCCACTGTCCGTGGGGTAATTGTTTTATGCAAATGAAAAAATCCAAGGGTGACATGTTCCTCGTGCATCCGTGTAATTTGATTGAGGTGCGCTAAGACTGCTGCCAGCCCGGTATGCCTTTACTTTATTATTATTGTTATTATGGTGATTATGATTGTGTGCGAGCTGAAGGGAAGAGGGTTGGGTTCTGCTGCTGGCTGGAAAGGGAGTGAAAGATCTCAGAGCCCTCGGGTTGCATCTCACCGCCCTTGTGTCCCAGATAATGCACGGCCTTGCACATAGGATGCATGTGGGCTCCTCATGCTGTATTCATGGGTTGATGGATTTTTCCAATATTACATGGTTTTGTTTGTCTCGTCCATGACAAATGCCAATGAAAAATGCATAACGACACACAGTGGTGATTTGATGCTTCTTCTTAAGTAAATTCATTGTCAGGTTTTCTGTGTTTATGTCTGTGGGAAAGTTAAAGACGGAGGCAAGGGCCCCTTTTGACTGTGGTGTGGCGTCCTTGAGACATGTTGGGCTCGTGTTATGAGACCTTCATACAGTAAATTGAGAAGTTGGGTGGGAGGCCCACAAATAAATAATATCACTTATGATTAAAACAGTTATCTTAAACTTATAACTAAGTAATCTTTTTTACAGAGATGTAACAGTCAAGATAAGATGACAGTATAACATCAGTTGAACATAAAGAGGGTATCAAGCCAGATTTTTTCTGTTTTCATGTATTTCCTGTAAAACTTCCTTTATATACAAAGGTTATTGGATGTATGGAATCATTTTCATTGCATGGCCACGTGCAATGTAAACATAATTTATGTTGTTTAAAGTGAGTAAATGATGACAATAATACAACCATAGGAAGATTAAGAGACCATTTCAAAAGTCAGGTTTTCTTAATGTATTATTCATAGGTATGTGTTTGGGTAAAATTAAAATCTAGTGTTTTTTGTTTGTTAATAATATCAAAAAATATTATGCGTTTTGTTTTTCTTTATTTCAGTTTGTCACACTGAAATTCGACAGACACTGAAATGGAATGACTACAATACATCTATCTAAATTAAATACATCTTCATTTTGAAATTCAATTAGTTATATAATTTATTTTCACAGAGATATTTTTGGCTGAATATATTTTGCAATTCACATGCATTCTTTCATATTTAATCAATTTCTTTATTTTTTTATATACTTTAAAACCAATATACTAACCCGTTTCAACTTTTCTTAAACAGTTTGTCTCTTTCAGATGCTAAAGCAGAGAGTGACAGCATGGCTGTTTTATGGTTGAGGTGACCCTGTTTCTATCGCTAGAGGTGAGAAATGGCTGGGCTGTGTGGTGCCTCCTCCTGACCTTTCACGCTGCCCTGCTCTGCATACGCATCTGACTAATAACGACCCCTTTAATTATCAGAACCTAGTGTATGCGGCAGCCCAGACTATCATAAATCTCAGCTAGAGACAGCACAGAGGCAAGGACACCCCAGGTACACTCTAAGGTACAAAACAAACTAAAGCACTATCATTATAATACTCTATTCTATAGACTACAATAATAATAATAATAATAATAATAATAATAATAATAGCCTTTTTACACTCTAACTTCACCAATCACATCCGTAGTTTTCTAGTTTGCAGCATCTGTGTTTATACAGACAATAACTCCCTAGAGGTGGACTTTTTGATCTGTAGTCCTGTCTGCTACACATAGCATAACACAACTCTTGTCTTTTTGTCTCGCCCTGGCTTTCTGTTATACACATGGGGGAAATCACATTGTATTCACGTGACAGCGAGGTTCATCACTACAGAGCATGACCCCGGTGTCTGGGAGAGAAAGCTCTTTGTTTGGACGACAGGCGTTTCAGTGATGCTCTATTGTCAAAGAGACAGGACTTTAAGAAGAAAGGCCATTAATGTGCACAGGGGGCTGACTGGATCAGCTCCGCTGACGGCTTCTCATTTAAACATGTAGAGACACCATTAATTACTGTTTAGGTCAAAGGAGGAACGCTGAACATGAGACATAAACTTTAGTGCTAAATTGTCATTCAAGTTGAACGAGCAGTGATGGTTTTATATTTGTCATCAAAAGCAATTAATAATGTATTAAAGAATTTCAATAATGTTTGATAGAAAAGCCATATTTATTATTATTACAATTATTATTATAATTATTATTATTATTCTTATTTTTATTATTATTACTGATACAATATTATACTTATTTTTTTAAACAATTATAGTTTTTATGATAATAATTGTGATTAATGTCATACTAATATTATTATTATTATTATTATTATTATTATTACACTATTATATATCACAGATATGATAATAATTATATTAGTGATGATAATAATAACAGTTATATGGAGATTTTAAAAGTCCAAGTCATTGGTTTAAGTAAGGTAATATGTGAACAAGAATGAATGAGTGTCAAATTGCTCTGTAATTTATACATTAACTCCGTAATGAATTTCCTGTCAGAAGTGTATGTGTCTTTATTAAGCACTTAAGAATGGTCTTTAGTCCATTAGTCTCTAGGGACTAAGGCTACCTCGAATAACTCAATAACTCATATATGACTGTATACTTAGACATATACTACACATATTTATATAGATGGATAAATGCGTGGATATATAGATAGTATTCTTCCGAATTAAACTGAACTGATTTTAATGGAGCTTGTGCCTTCTAAAAGAGACCAAAGATCCGACTCTTCGTTAAAGTATAGACAGTGGCATTTCTCACAAGGTCATGGTCAACCCCAACACCACACAGCTGACCCTAAGAGGTCACTCTGTTCAGCACAGCGTGACGGTTGGGACAAGAACTAAATACTTGCACACAGATACAGTCTACTGGGGATGTAAACTCAGTATGTTTATTTTTAGGAAACATTGTAGTTGTAGTGAGTAAGTCCTTCACTTAATACATACTAATGAAGCTCTTCCCATGAGTTGATTTATCACACATCTCAGCTTACAAGTGTCTGATTTATTAGTGGTTTTAATGCTGGGTGTTTTGTTTAAAGACTTCTATATCTCTGTTCAATCGAAAAAATGTTTTCCTTTATCCTATTTTTTTTTAGCACAGGGTAGAGATGACAGGTGACCCATGTCAAACTAAATCCTGGGTTTTTAAGAGCTTACTGTACAGCCTACAGCCTACTGTCACAGCCATAGACATTGAGTGAGTTTATACAGGTAATACCTGTGGTTCTCAAAAAATCTGTGTGTATCCACAAGTTCAAGCATGTATTACATTATTTCCCACAATTGTGATTCTGTTTAAATACAGTAGGCTATCAGGGTACTTTGTCAAATAATTTCAGCTAACTATAATAAAATTGTCTCATAAGAGAGGTTCCCTCAGTCCCGCAGTGACCAGTGCATAGTACCAGAGTTACGGATGACAGAATATAAAACAAAGTAAAGACAAAAGAGGGACAAAGTGAGAGGTGTGGCCAGCATGTAAGTGACAGGGATGAATAGCAGGTCTGTGGGGTGGGATGGGCTGGCCTCCTGCTGACCCTCCTCTGGCCAATGTGTGGATTCAACAAGACTGGGTAAACACACTGCTGGCCTTGTCAGGGAAGAGGCCCCAGCACTGGCTTATATCAAACACACACATCTAACCTGCTGAGAAAAGAAAAACATCAGGGAGTACGCAGATCATTATTATGTTTTAAAGAACTGAGGATGTATGTTTTTTAAGATATCGGTTCGTACTTTCAAAATTAATCTTCATCAAGGAATTCAACTGTTTAAAAGTACCGTTGTTCATTTCAAAAAGCACTGTACACTAGTGTTTTCACTGTACCTTATCTTACGATAAACATATACCAGCTAGGGTATCACGGTACCAAGTAGTACAATTTGAAACAACTGAAATAAACTACAGATCCAGATGAAAAGATTTTGTGTTAACTATAGTGTACTCTACTATATCAGCATACATAAGATGACTATAGGAACTGGACACATCGTAGCAAATACTTTAGTTTACCAATTTTTACCATGGATAGGCTTAAAAACACCAATGATTTAGAACTGTATGCTTGCTTTTGAAATGTGTTGAAAAATTTCAGTGAATCATGTAGCCGATTCGTTCAAATTGACTGACTTATTTAAGTGTCCTGAAGAATGAAGCGCTTGATAATAAGTCCTTCAAAACACTGATTTAAAAAAAAAAATACAGCCATAAGTTTGTTCAAATTAACGTTCATGTGCATATATAACCATACTTACAGCATTGCAGTGCTACCGTTTAAAAAATGGAGTGCCATTGACAATATTCTAAACTTTAGAACTGCGATGCTACTGTAGCACAGATGCAAATGTAGCAAACATTATTTTTATTTGGCATTCACAAATATAGCTTAAGATATTTACATTTTCTCAGGCACATCCATTTGAATGGGCTTATTCAAGTTTTAACAAAGTGTACAGAAGTAGGAGGTGCCAAATTGTTTCATTCATAAACGGAGGCCGATTTTTAACGCAAGTTTACAGTCGTTGTTGAGGTCTGTCTGAGGATGGTACGTCCATGCCCAAGTCATCAAACTGACATCATCGGAGAAGATCTGTCATTTCATAGGGGAGGAGTATTGTCAGATTTTCATTAAAGATTATAAAGACAAACTTTTTTTCAGAGGATTAACCAGCACGGATTAATTGTTCACTTTAAGACAAACAATATGCAATAACAAAATCCATTTGTATGTTTTGATTCCACACGCACTTTAAACTCAGCTGTTGTACTAAGCATTTCTTTTCATTCTTTTCTTGAAATAATACCGCCACCCTATGAGAATCTAATTATATTTCAGCGAGAAAAGCTTCCTGCAAATGTAATCCTGTTTTTCTCTGTTGCCGTGTCCATCTCTAGTCTTGCATTTCACCTCCACTATTTTTATATCCTTTCTGTCTAGACATCTCCAAGCAGAGGTAAAGGAGGATGGCCAATTACAGAGGTTACAAGCAGCGCAGCAATTAAGGAAATGTACAGTTCAGCAGAGTTCAGGGATTAAAAAGGCCGTCAAAACCAGAGAGCCCTGTAAAAGAATGACTCATAATTTTTGCACAGTAAAGCCAGCGCAAATGGCCGTGTCGGTGATAAGGCGGCTTTTATATGTTGAGTGGGCCAGAGCCGGTGTGAAATAATTTACTTGTGCGACAGAGCCGTAAACAAGATTACATTAAGGTGATTGTTTAACCCTTTCTCTTGTCACACATCTGCAAAACTGACAGCGGAAAGTTTGAAGGGGCTGGATAAAACCACAATTGATAGTACAAACCGCTTCTCATTCAACGCAATTGAACACACGTGTCGTTTCCATTCAGAATTTAGGAGTGCGGATGAATGGGTCGGGGAGGTGGGCCAAGCGTTAACAGTCTTTAAAACCTTGAGACGGCCAAGGGAGGATACAGGTTATGATCTTAATTTCATCCGCTTCCCTAAAGCTGTTTCGCAGCTTGCCGAATGGTTGACTCAGCGTTCCACATGGGCGTCCCGTGACAGCGACAAGATGGAGAGCTCCAGTAGCTTTCAGCTCCTTAAAGAACGGAGTTCTGTTAGATCCATTGACCTCTGCTGGACAAGGACTCTCTGTCTACACATCTCCCCTCGTGCTAGGAGAAAGAGGGGGAGGATGGCAAGTAGGAGGGAGACTGCCGGGTGCCCTGGGAGAGGCTGGTGGACAGGATGATGTATTTGGGAGAGCGGAGCAGATGTCCTGTTGGGCTGGAGTGCGGTGGGTCTGGAGCGCCGTGGCCTCATAAAGAGAGGAGTCTGCCCCCTGACATCTTAGTCTTTCGCAGATATAGAACAGAGATACACTGCCAAAAAGACACACATGCACAAACACGCACACACACTGTCTACAGCGTGATTAAGTTACAGTTCAGGAAAAGAGGGGTTATGGGAGTGTGTTTATTTTCCTGGAGTTTGTGTCTGTGCTTGCCAGAGCACTGTCTTCTGCTTAACCGCAGGCTGTTTGCTACTTCATCTATCCGCGCTCTGCAGTGTGAGGTCAAAGGTCACATAGCTTCATGGGTGGGAGGTAAGGTGAAGAGTGACAGTAGACTTCACTGTATCCGGAATGGTTTTGACTTTTGGTTTATGCCCACTGTTTTTATTTAGATTTTGGTGATGACTTTCACATGGCTTTCACTTTATGGGTTAACGTCTTTTTGCTCTACCAAAATTAGTCAACTTAGAAGTAATATCTTTTGATTCTGATATCGATTGTTTGATGGTAAATTTTAAAGATTAAATTAATATTACCTACCTATTGAATGTTTTTAATTCATAAAATGACTGATCATCAGCTATATCTAAATCATTATATTACTATATTTTATCACTGGATATTTTTAGGGATTTATTTTTGGGACGTTTTGTCTGTAAGAGGACGGGACAGAGGAGATGAGAGAGGAAAGCATTTGGACAGAGGACAGTCGATCGGCATAGGACGTTCAAGACAAGAATCGAACTTGCGTCCGGCCTGAAAGTGCACATTATATACATGTTACAGAACTTGGAGTTCTCAAGACACAGTCTTGTATTATATCTGTTGTTTTTAATCGTTTGTTAGTCCTTTTAATATGGTAAGTGTCAGATTAACTTGCTTCACTTAAATTGAAATATAATGTTTTACATAATCGTTGATGTTGATTTATGTTTTAACACAAATGTTTTTATGTCTCGATCCCAGTGGTGAAAAGCGATGTTGTTTGTGTTTAAGTGATGTTTTAATATTCTTTAACACAAACCATGTATCATTTAATCACTGGTGAGATTTTTCTATAAGACAGTACTAAAGAACTGAAGTTTAACAAAGACAGTTTATAGTCGGAAACTTTCCCCGGTAATGATGTCATAAACATGTAACCAATCACATTAACTCATCTCACTGTGGATCCTAATGATGCTGAGGTGTAGAGTTATATTCAATTCATTTTGAAGCATAAAAAATATGGTTGTGATTGTTAAAGATTAGTTAAAGTGATACAATTATCAACCATGGGAGACTTTAATCTGAGCTTCAGCTCCAAATACAAATATGTTTACCCTTTCGATCTGAAATATATATGTTACATTGCAGAAGGAAACAACCGGCTCGTCTGTGTTTGTAAACACTATGAGTGTGCCAAAGAGAGGCGCAGGGACATGCTCCCATAAGGCCTCTCATTAGAAGCAGCACTGTCTGGCAGACTGGACCGTAAACTTTAGAGAGGTCACAATCCCATCCTGTTCCTCTGCACTGTAAACAAGAAGAAAGGTTAGTACTGTATCCATCTGACACTGTCTTTTCTCATTAGAAACAAAGGACACGGCGATAAGTGTACTGACAAGGGCGGTCATATAAAAGTGCTCTCAAAGGCTCCCCGCTTTGCCTTTCCAAGTGGTGTCCAGCGAAAAAAATATATTTTATTAAGTATAATCCCTCAAAGTGCTTAATGTGACATCATAAACACATGATAAGAAGTGGTCGCATTATGTGCCAATATACACATGTGTTATGTAAATGTCCTATTGTCCTTTTTATTACAGCCAGTGGTGAAGTTAACACCCTTGTACTTGTCCCCTTTCTTATAGATTTTTTATCCCCCAGTTCTGTCTTGTACAGATTCACTTACCCGTGCAGAGACACGCTCACATACAGTTGTACTTGTCACTTCTGCGGTAAGAACGGCTCATATAAAGACTGTCTCTGCTAAGTTTCTCTCGGCTATAGATTCATTAGTTTTGGGCCTCCTGCTGCCTGTCTCTTGGTTTGCTGACTGCTAGTGGAAAAAGCCATTTAGCCCACTGAATGTCAAGGTTAGTGCACATTGTCCTTGTCATCAGTCTCCGCGGCAGAAGGTCAGGGATAAGCTTTCCTCAAATGGGCAGCGTCAAACAAAAGGCAGGCTGACTTAACTGGCCTGGAGAAAGAAGACCTTCTCACTTAGTCGATAAACAATCCACTGGGCAAATGTTCTCAGCAGTGTTAACCCTTACAAAACTAAATTCACTAAACAGTCTTTTTTACTAACCTCATTCTGTCTGATTTAAACAATTCAAATTTTCAGAGTATATTAAGAGTTTTATCTGATTGTTTTGGTGAAACTATTTACACTGAAAAAAATTAAATGAGTTTGAATAATTAGAATAAAAAATATTGAGTTTAAAATGAATAAATGTGCTGTTGGTAAAAATTGGCAAATCTGAGAAACTCAAATATTTCTATAAACATTCACATGAAATATGAAGTGTATATGATAAACATTTAATTTAATTAATAATTTTGTTTCTTAAAAAATTTTCTGAATATTTATAGAAATGAACAAAGGTTTTTTACCCATTTGACAACTTTTTGACACATGTATTTTAAGATAATACAGTTTTTCTTTTTGTGATATTTACCAAAGCCACAGACTTGTTTTTAATATGTGTCTTAAAGTGATAGATCACATATTTTTACTTCAGCAGAACACATTAAACGACATTTTGAAGCACATCGATAACCAAAAAGCAGTGGCAGCCATTCACTTCTACTGTATAAACACACTTCTATTGTATGGATGCCAGTTACAAACATTCTTCAAAATATCGTCTTGTTTTCTTCTGAAGAAAGAAAGTCATACAGGTTTGATATGTCACAAAGGAGAATAAATGAGGATTCAGGGGTAAAATATCATAAAAACATGTAAAGGTCTCAGGAAAGTGCAAAAAAGCAGCTTTGTTTGACGTCCGTTTAAAACTTTCATCAGTCAAATGAAATGATCACCTTTATCTTTATGCCAGACACCTAATTCTGCTGGTAAAACAAGATTCAGTGACAGAGAAAACCAAAATTCCGTTGTTGGCTGGGTGAATATATTTCCCTCTATCAGTTCGATTAGGTAGAGAGACATGTGTCCGCCACACCTCTATCTAAACAGACATGGAAATGTCATCTCCCGTGTGGTCCCGGCTAGCTCAGATCTCACTCAGCCAAAGGCACACTGCGGGTAGACGTAACATATCATCCTAAATATCTAACAACAGCCAAAATGGCCAAAACCCACAAAGGGATGCTGTCAAACATGGTACATCACATTGAGCCAGTAAATGTCCAGTCAAACCTTTCTTTCTTTAAGTGTTATACAATGTTTTGTTTTTCAGTGTCCCTGTAACTCAAATGATGGAGCACAATGCTTGACATGTCAAGGTTATAGATTTGATTTTCACGGAGTTGAGCGCACACACTTATAAAATGTATACCTTGAATGTGCTTTGTGTCCGTTTAGGTAAAAGCATCCGTCAAAAAATATGAACAAAGGTAAAATAAGACATGCATGAGAACCGCTGCCCATTTAATGTCGATTTGCATGACCTCATGATTGTATTTAGTGTATTTTAAAGTAATACAGACTGAGGAAAAAGCCGCTTCCAGAGAACATCAAACACTCCACATTCCCTCATGCAACTAAAGGACTTCTGCTGTTTTTTAATGTAAAGTCTAATTAGATTGTAACCAGCCCACATGCACACAGACAGACTGTTGTGGTCTTACATATAACTATTTCACTCTGTTTGTTGTTTTATTTATGCATAAATTTGACCTTAACATGGGGGAAAAGGGAGCAGATGGCAATGCCATGTAAATACCTGGACCAAAGAGCAAGTGGACATGTATAAACAAACATGTCATTATATTCTCCCATTAACTTGAAGATATTAAATACCACTTAACGGGGAGTAGTTCACCCAAAATGAAAATTATTTTAGCATTTTAACCAAACCACATTGGACTGCATTGACATTCATTGTATAAGCACAAAACCACCACATTTCACAAAATATTTGTGTATTCACCAGAAGAACATTGACATAAATCTATATTTTAATTTTGGGTGATCTGTTACTAATTGGCACAGCATAAGAGCTGTGATGTTACAATAAGCAGTTCAAATTGCATCATCAGATTTTTTCCCATCAAACTCTCAATGGTCTGAGCTTGTCATTGCGCCCTTGGGGAGGTGTCTGAACACACAGGTCGTGGTAATCTCTGCTATCTCCGAGGCTTATTCTCCAGATCTCTCTAATGGCTTGACAGTGTCCACATGGGCAGGAGTCATCTAAAACGGATGGAGGCAATTCCAGTGGCGGTCACGTAGTAGTGTATTCCCAGTGTCACCTTGTCATTTGGAGCCTGTTTGTGCAGTACTTTTGGTAAAACGGAGGGACGTGTGCGCGGTTCTCTGCAAAAGATCGCTTTGACCTCCTCTTTTGTCTTCGTCGCAAAGGTCTAAGCAAACAAAACTCACCCCCCTTCATTAACCTTCCCCCTGATCTCTTTGCATCCACAGAATCGTCTCTCCAACTTTTTGTTCGTCTCTTTAGCCTCTTACAAGGTTAATGTTTGCAGAGAGGAACTTAATTAAGGCTTTTTTCTAAATGACTTTGGGAGTTTGTGTATTTTAGAATTTTTTAGGCAAGACAGGATTATTATGCTTTAGGATCCGGCCTAATGTAAAGCAGTGAAGCTGAACTTCCTGTCTTGAGCAGGAGGATGATATTAGAAAGAGCGTTTCTGTTCTCTAGGTAAAACAGATCATTATCAGGTAATAGGATAACAGAGCAGGAGGTGTTTGTGTTATCGGTACCATAGGTCTATTTGAATATATTTCCTTTTCTCTTAAAGAATGTACAAATATTTTAATATACGTTGAATGAGGGAGGTACAAATTAAAAAAAACATTACTATGATAAAGTTTACTAACAGAATCAACATGCTTTATTGTTTGGATTGTGACAGAAGCTCAAGTCCAACTGTTGCTTTGTTTATCTAAAATGAAACTTTCAAATTTACGGAACTTAAAAGTTACAGATCCGTGTTGTATTTGAAAATCGACCATTCTTTATATGTTTAGGGCCACTTATTTTTATATTATTTTCCCTTAATTAGGAACAATTATTTTATTTTAATTTACTTAATAGGAAGTGATGAGATTCATATGATATGAGATATATGATATGATATATGACACAGTACGGTATAGTAAAACATAAGATATGATACTCTACGATGCAGTGTAATATATACATGACATGTCGAGTATTTACAATATAACATTAAATTCTTAAAGAGATTAAACATTGTAACATCAGTTTTGTGTGTGTAAAATAAAAGTCAATGGGTGTTGACGTTCATCAGTCTCCAATAAGAAAGTCGTACAGTTTTGAAATGAAAAAAGTTTAGAAAAAGATGGAAGAATCTTTATTTTGGACAAACTATATCCCTTCAATATTTATACAATTCAGAAATCTAGAATACCCAGACATAGGATAACTATCTATTGATTCAGAAAGAATTTTCTTGCATTCTCTCAGTGTTTCATAATCTTCTCACAGGGTCTGTGACCACACCATGACCTCTCTGAGATGCTGAACCGTTTCAGTATTGAAGAAATGAACAGATAAATAACACTGACCTTAATGATGACAAGGTTAGACTGAGGTTGAATCATGTGAAAGGCCCGAGCAAGAGTCACAAGGCTCATCTGAAAGCCACAGTCATGCCCCGGGGAGACCTCTGCCTCTCAGAGTCTCTTTTTAAAATGAGAACATCTCTGTGCTATTTTCTCTTTTCCTGTCATGCCTTTAAGTTGACTTCTGACCTGCTTGAAAGAGCACTTTAGGGTGGCAGAAGAAGTGCTTGTGCGAGCGGCCCTGCAGGTCACCCGGCTCAACGTTACCGTCTTGTGGATTTCCCAATCACATATTTAATACCAGTTCCGAAATATGCTGACTTGTACGCGTCTGTGATCTACCCATGAAAAATGCGGCTGTACTTAATGTGTGTCTTGATCATTTCATGCTGATTTTTCTTGTTTTATTAAAGACTGTGCATGGTGAATGGCTGAGCCACTGGCCGCCTCTAATGGTTTGTTTGTGTTTATTGTTGTTGAAGTGAGAGAAGCCTCTGGATGATCCATGCAAGAGGAGGTTAAATGATCAGTCACTGGAACTGTGCATTAATTACTGCACCCAGGTGCCAAATTTCACTGTGACGCACTCTTGCCCTCCTGCTCAAACATGTGACTGACCAGAGGTCGAGACAACTCACCTTTCTGCCCTCTTGTCTCTTCTTCTCTCACTCTTATTTATCTTGTTTATTAAAGGGATAGTTTACCTCAAAAGTTGAGGCCTGTTATAATTTTCTCATCCTTTATTCTTTTAAACCTGTATGAATAACATAGTATTTGATATCTGAACATCAGCAATACTTAATTGTTTGCATTGGTGTTGTGTCCAATATAAGTGAATAAGCCCTGCCATTGTTCTGTTATCAGCATTCTTCAAAATAACTTCTTTTGTGTTCTGCAGAAGAAAGTAAGTCATACAGATTTGACATGACAAGAGGAAGATTTTTCATTTTGGGGTGAACCATCAATTTAATGGATTTTTTCTCTGCTGTCCGTCTGAAACCTCCTTGATTTTTGTTTATTTTTTTGCCTTAAATCAACCTTTTTTACTCGGTTTTACAAAACTCTAACCAATATTAAGTTTTAAAAAGCACTTTTCATTTTTGTAAAAACAGTATTGCTTTTTATTTTAAAACGTACAGTGTGGTTTTCATATTTTGACAAAAGTGAATTTGGATACTCAAGGATTCAGAAAGACAATGTGGCAAATTCCCAAAAGTATGGGACTGCTATTGTTAAAACTTTTTGTATATGCCTAGAATTACATTGTTGTTATAATAAGAGTTTGTTAAAGTTGTGTGCCTCAAATGTCGAAATCTTTAGGTACACATATTACAAGGCATTCCTCACAGCTTTTTTATTCTGAGAGATTTACTCTTATTTCACCACGGTATGATTTTAACAGACAAGTCAAAAATCACAATTATTTTAAAGGGATTTAGTTGCAGTATTAGCACAAAAAGTACAAACGAAAACGGACATACGTTGCATGTAGGCATTTGTTTATTACAGAAATGAGAGCCGTACAGAGACCGAAAGAGACGTGTGTGGCTGCAATAATGGTAGCGACAGCTTCAATGCCTCGATCTCATCTGTTCCAGCTCATGCACTCTACAGAAACTCTTTAACTTTCATTAGAATGTGTTTGATTTCAACTCAGAGAGCCGACACAAGCTGCAACACTCATCTGCTTTCCTTCATTCCATTGGACTGCTTCAATACAGCGTCGCTTCTTCCGTAGTTTAAGTCTTGGATTCGCTCTTATTCCTTCTTTTCTTTCGCTCAGTCTGAGCTTCCTGTTCCTTCTGTCAAGCCTTTTCTAAATGACTAAATGACAGTCCTTTGAAGCAGTGGTTAGATTTCGTTACGTCTTTGTACTTGTTCCATAGTGTTGAAACAGTGATTCATGTGCAGCTTGCCGAGCCTCCATTAATTTCATGTAATGTAGCTTTTATCTCGCTAACTGGGACGACTATCTCCAGCCCTGTCTCTCGTCCTGGAATCTTGCTCAAAGATGATGTTATTCTCTCTCTTCCTTTAACTCTTTTCTCTCTTTCTTTATCCCTCTCTCTTATACTTTCTTGCCTTTGCTTTGTTCCTCAACCTAGTCAGCTGCCATATTACTAACGTTTGTTGTTCTCTTTAGTCCTGGTCTATTATTCTTATGGATCAGAATCATTACGGTCCAAAAGTGTCCAAAAATAGCCAACTTCCTGATTAACAGTTAATCAGGGACTCTTTTTTTTCCCGGCTGAATGAAGGCTTTAAGTGATGTTACAGTACAGAACGTTGCATTAATGCCTAGTTTTTCCTTTCATTTTGTTTGTATGGTAACCTTTTTATAAAATTTATTTTTATTATTCATGAATAATAACCCCTCTATTAGTTTTATATTCTTTTCATATTAAAAGTGTATACGTTCATATTCAAGGAAGGTTAATGATAACATTTTATTCCATCTTTGGCATTGTGGGTTTCTTAAACATAGTAAATATTATTAAATAAAGAGTTATCATTTATTTTTATAAATCTTTAAAAAAATATTTGGGGACATGTAAAATTAATTAATCAAAAATCCAACTATTAATTTCTCTAAATTTAACAAATATTATTTATATTTATTTAATGAATGAAAAAGTATTTATTTTAAAATATATACTTTTAATATACTGCACAATTAAGATTTTTGATCAATATAAATATTTTTGTTCATCAGATTTAATTATTTTTACTTATATATTTATATAGTCTGTAATGCTTTTAAATAAATCAATAATATTCTTATAGATTGCACTGACATGAATGTCATGGCATGCATGCAATGCTACTTTAGAATATCCAAAGAATATTGAAGCAGCATTAAAACACAAACAGCTTTTCAGTAGATCATGGCACACACTGTAGTTATTTCCTACGTAACCTTAAATGTTTTAAGGAACAGAAAATATGTCTGTCCTTTCCTCTCTGATTCTTCGGGCCTTCCTACAGCTTCCTCCGGTGGGTGTTTTCTATTAGACATACAGGTAGTAGCAACTAAAACCTCAATTGGAAGTGATGTGAAATGTGGTGAAGGTGTTGAATGTAGCCTGAGGGCGAGTCTTTCTTTATTTCCGTCCTGTGCGCTTCGGCGCAGATTCCATGATTGGTGGGAGTTTGGATCAGAGACGGAGCTAAGCAGTCACAACCAGAGACGGTTCGCCTCTTCTAACTTACAGTGTGTTGCGTATTTGACCCGTATTAACAGTGCTTTCACGGAGTGTAAAACAGAGTGTGGTTTCGTGAAAATGTGATTATTAAAGACCTAGTCGTTTCTGCTTTGTTGAAGACGGCTGACAGAAGTCTGCTCCTGGTTACGCTTTGCGAACTGTCACTCTCTCCTAAGATAATACCTCTGCACAGAGGCTTGGAAATGCCAAGGTTCAAGTTTACAATTTAAAAGTTTAAATGCAGAACCATGGGTCACCGTGGGCCACAGTAAAGGTCAATGCCATGACGACGGCTCCAGGATATTGTTCCACGTCCCCTTGAGTTACATGTTCTATCTTTATCTGTCTTTTTAATTTCTCGCACAGCCGTGTCTCCAAACTAGAATTCTTTTATGCATGTCTGCTGGTCAAAAAACAATCATTTCGTACCAAATCAAAAGCCTTACTAGGTCGTTGCAGTTTTTCGAATGAGTAATATGTTATTTGCTGAGAAAGCCATGCATGAGGGCATTTCTGATTCTCTGTATTCTTATGAGAAGCTGGGCGTTAATTATGGGATGGGCAATTCGGCGTGATAGTCACACTGTGCAATGTTCATGCGTTGTTTCTGAGTGGGCATAGCGGGAGAAATAACGACACCTGTGTCCCAGCAGGGACTGAACCCCTCTTCATTCTCTCCTTCTCCTTTCTGAATAAATCGGTTTCTCTTGCACCATATAATGATAAAGTATCAGTGTCTGCAATGCCGCAGTTAAGCCAGAGAGGCCTTTAAAAGCAAGCATATTGGCTGTGCTCTGTGCCAACGCGCACCCCACTCCCCCTTCCAGGCCTCTGACGCGGGCTCGCTGGTAATGCTCCTTCTCTGCAGGGGGCCCCGGAGCCGGGCTTGTCCTGACATCGCTAACATATGTAAGGACACCTGAGCTACGGCCTCCAGCCTCCCGCCACCAAGGGTTAATTTTCCACCCAGCCGCGCGGCAGCCAGACTTGGCCAAGTTTCCTGTCGCCCACAGTGCGCCACAAGCTGTGTTTGGGAGCCGGCAAACAACATTAATCCTGCCCCTATGACGGATCGCATATGCAAAATGTCTGCCACCCCACGCGGTCACACAGCCGGGCAGGTAGCGGAAACACGAGGAAAAGACAAGGTAGTCGGACAGAGAGGAAGAGAGATTGCAAGCGGGTAGGGGGAGGGAGGAATGCAGCAGATTGTACTTCATCACTCTACTGGAAGTTTCAATCTTCCTTTTGTCTTTAACATTTCAGGTGCCGATGTGTGCAATGCCAGGAAAGGTCAGGAAGATGATTTACTGAACATTTATGGAGGCTTTATCTTCAGTCCTTGTCACAAACCCGGGCGATGCTTCATAGAGGGGTGACCAAACAGACACAGGGAAAGAGAGACCATCCCAACACCACTACCATGAGTACACCAATGAAACAGTAAGAGAACGAATTTTGTGATATTGGCATTGTTATTTTGCAATGATGATAACTTTAGTAAGGATTTATATCATCTGTCTTTAAGACCTGAATCTGAATTTGACCTTCTAAAAATGTTGCACTATAGGTTGAAGGCCATTTAGTGTCTTAGTAATGCATATTTACCATCAATTCCAAGACACAGTTGAAAATCTGTGTGCCGTACTAAACACACACAAAAACAATGCAAGTCAATTAGTGCCGCAGCTGAATAGTAACCAACATTCTTCAAAATATTTCTGATAAAGAAATTAAGTCATGCATGTTTAAAATGAGAAGACGGTGAATAAATGATGACAGCATTGCCGTTTTGGAAGGAACTATCCCTTTAAGGACAGCTTTCTGTTCATTAGCAAATCACTGCTGGGAACTCATCCCATTCCCTTCATCGGTGAAAAAGCAAGAGCAAAGTTCTGTTACAGAGGTGTTTCTCCACAGGGTTTTCTCTTTCCATTGTCCATTAGGAAACCCCAGCGTGAGAGTCCCGTTCATACGTCTGTGACTGTTCCACTGAATTGAACAATGCAGTTTAAAGTGCAACTAAGTAACACTTTACCTAAGTTTGTTATTCTGATATATTATCTATACAGTGAGTCTGCAGTTCTGTAGGGACCGCTGTCCATTTTTCTGTGTATCTCATTTGTCCTACCCAGCATGTTTCATCATTTCGCCTTAAACTGCAGTGCCCAGAACCCAGCAGGCCCCTTATTTTTCTTTTACCAACTTTTATACTCATGTCAGAACCTGGTTTGGCCTGCATCACATCATTTATATTAGATTATGTCCTTGTGTGGTTTCTTGAATCTGTTCTCATTATAGCCGTCATGCAAACCCTGAGTAAAAGTCTGGCGTAGGTTGAATTATTTTCTGGTTGTTAAGTGGTATTTATTGGGCAGCTCTTAATTCAAAGGCTCATTTAAAGCTTGTTTTCCCATCCCTGCTCGCATGTTTAATTGACATTACAAGGTCTGGCTTATGGCGACCTGTCATTGTTGCGGAATTAGCTTTTTAAAGATTTAAAACGTTCCTTTAAATACATTTGAAAGATTACATATTTCAATGCGATGGGAAGCATAGAGCCTTGAAGGCTTAAGTAATTCTGTATAAGTACCATGTGCGTCTCTTTCGACGAATCAATAAAGCCGGAGGCAGTTCAAATATCATTACACGTAGACTAAACGTAGTTTGCATTTATTAGATTTTTTATTTCTTATGCACGATGTGAAGGCTGTCAGGTCTTAGGTCTCCGTTAGCAAAAGTAAGTTTACATTTATTCATGTTATGTTTCACAGTGTGGTCAAAAGGCAAAGATCATAACATTTACAACCTCAGTCCCTAAAGCTTGTCAGAAATTCCACAGGCCCGTCCCTGAAGAGCCTGAAAAAGTATAACTACTGAAAACAGCATTATTTCAGAAACAACCAAGGGTGACAGGAGGTTTTCATTGCAGATTAAAAATCAATGATCTTTTCAGCGTGTGCTGGCAAGGGTTAGCACTGCAGAGAAAGAAACGGCTTTCACAACAACCATTTGATTAACCTGGATGATTTTATGTGCTGATAGCGTCCACGGTGAGCAAATCATTATTAGATCTCATTTTCTGCACGAAGGAAACCAGTGAAGCTTAGCTGCACGCCGTGCCCTGTGCATTGAATTTCTGTCTTTGACTTAAATAGGAATAAAGATGAGAGGAGAGGAGAGACTGAAAACTCTTGTTGCGAGCGTAAATGTGGGAAACGGGTTTTCTATATGTTTGCCACCGCAGGAGGGCTTTTATTAGCCCATGTGTTAAAGAGAGAAAGGTGCGGTAAGAGTAATGCATCCGTAAAACGCTATATGGGCTCACCTTATCCACATTTGCTCAGCTTTACCTCTGCATCCTACTTCATGTATTTTACTCTCTTTTTCCCTAAAGCAGGGTGGCCGAGTAACCCTCTCAACCCCGAGCGCACAGGCGGATGCATCTCCAGGTGGCTGCTGGCAGCATTTGATCTGTGAAACAGAATGGACGGGGAGTGTGTTGTCAGACTGTCATTTAGCCGGTCGGCAGCAGCAGTGAGCCTTCACAAAATATTAAACTGCTTTCAGCACATAAAAGCCGTCCTCTCGTGCCGCTGACATATGGCTTGAAAAGCAGCCTCTGGTTTGTTTTGAAGAGGTGGAAATTGAACACAACAGTTATTTGAAGTGGTGCGAGTAGCTCTTTCTGAAGCTGAATATATCAATGACAGTATAGAGAGAAGAAAGGGCGAAGCTGGGCCTTTACAACTTGTGAGGTTTTGAAAGTCACCAAGGGAAGTGGAGGAGGACAGAGGGGATATGTGTGTGTCAAGTAGTGTAAATGACACATTTACAATAGAATAAAATAGAAATAAACTTAGATGGGTTTTACTATTTTAAAAATGATTCTGATTTTAAAACCCAAGAAGCGTTCAGGTTCTGGCTGCGAGTGAGATAAAAGTGGATTTGTTCCCGGCTGGGCCACCGATTTCCACATTAAAACTGCTATTCATAACACAGAAGCCGGTTGAACATCAGGCAAGAGAAAAGGTGTGAAATAGCGCGACCAATCTGGAGAGTTCTGGGCAGACAGAGAGTGTAAGACTGTCCAGGTGTCTTATAATATAAGGATTAGAGCTTTGCCAAGGATTGAGCAGCATAGTCCTGATTTGAGAGAGAGAGAGAGAGAGAGAGAGAGAGAGAGAGAGAGAGAGAGAGAGAGAGAGAGAGAGAGAGAGAGAGAGAGAGAGAGAGAGAGAGAGAGAGATAGGCATCAGAGGAACTGCCTGTGCTGGCAAAGTGCCACAACCAAGACCATCATTTTCAACCCCCAAATTAGAGAGGTGACCATCTGACAATAAACCAGCCCGTGGAGAGGAGAAAAAAAGAGTCAGACCTCCATTATAAATATTAATCAAATGGAAGCCTTTCAGAAATGGCATTTCTCAGCAGGAAAAAAATATAGTACTTTTCTGTCAGGGCAGCGGTGGAGGTCAGCATGGCCTTTCCTTCAAGTCAAACTTGATTTAGCCGTTCCTACAAGTATAAAAGTTTAAAAACCCAAAGAGACTGTGTATTTTTCCTAAATGAACAAAAAAGATGCTTTCTCCCAGTGCTGTGATCAAATATTACATCATCCTCTGTTCTTTTGTTCTGGAAGTCTTTAACCAGCTCGACTCTTGGCAGGTACAGAACGCTAAAGGACCATTTTATTTCTAAATGAGTCTGAATGGCACACCACAACGACTGGAAAAGCTGCTGCCCTTTCCTTTTTAAATGGTACGTTGGCATTTAACATTACACATGTCAGCAGAACCTCACTCTCCATTTATGGCTTCTTAATGTATGTGTATTTGTTCACAGCCACTTACGATATTAGCTGTTGTCAACGGCTGCGGAAAGGGACATTTAACATGCGGCTCGAAAAAACTCTCTTGTGATCATAAATGAATTCATAAACTACTTTATAAACTCCCACCTTTGATAAAGCCCACCGTCTCTCCCCGCAGCACAAAAGTATTTACTTTTACTCAAGAGATGACACATTTATGCTCTACAATTGTAAGAAATAATTCATTAGCGTGCCTTTTAAAAGCCATCCTCCCCTTTCCAAACAGTTGTAACCCGAGCAATAAAAATATAGAAGGTTTCATATTTGCATAAAAAACTTTCTTATATGAAAACACATAAAACACCATCTTTGTTTTTGTTTTTCGTTGCAATTAACCGGCACATATTTCAGTCTTATGAGGATGAGTTTCTTTCCCTCTGTAATGATCTCTCTCATTCTTTCTGAATCTGTTTATCTCTTTTTTTTTGTCATACCCTTGCCTACCTCTGACAATTCATCCCTCCCTCCAACTCTCTCTCTTTCACTCTCTCTTTCTCTGTCCTCCCATTATGAATAATGAACTTGTCCTCCTATGATCAGGCCTATTGGGGATTTCCGCTGCGTGTGTCAGGGCCTGTCTAATGGATTGCCGTATGCTAATTTAGCCAGAGGATGATGGGCAGTTCTCTGCTGGGGTCACGGGTGAAATAAAAGAGCCCTTTGTGAGAGTCTGAGCCATGTGCTTGTGACAGACCAGCGCAGACCTTCTGAGTCGTCTTTTATACTTGTGCACAGCTATCTGGAGAAGAAAGAACAATAGCTAACAACAGGCTATGTCAGTATTGATTTAGGGAGGGATGTGTATCTTGGTGTCCTAGACCTCTGTGTACTCATTCAGTGTGTCTGTGTGTGTGTGTGTGCGCGTGTGTGTGTGTGTGTGCGTGCGCGTTGGTTTCGTTCGACTACAACTCTCCGAACGTACTCTTGGAGACTCTGGATAAGCTGCTTCCATGCTCTTAGCGCAAGTCTCGCTGGCCTGTTTCCAAGCCTCAGTCCATCAGCCATTAGGCCATTAATGAAGTAACCTCACATTGTTATTGACTGGCTTGTCAGTAGGCCTGCCTGAGCCCTTAATAGGAGCCATTGGTCTTAAGTTAAAAATGGGCAGGAGGTAGACAAGGCCATGCACGGCATCTCAAGTGCCCTGGAGAGGTGAACAGCAGTGGCCCATGCAAATCATGCGTAGTGTCAGCGGAGAAAACCTCCTATATTGCAAAATTCAGCCGTTCAGACATTGGATCGGCACAGAATAGTTATATGCATTGGAAAGTCACCAATGAATTTGAATGACAAAAAGAGCCTGTGTTAACTGTCTGTCATTAAGTTTACTTAAAATGTCTGAGGGTTTTGCACAGAGAGTAGCTGAAAATGATCCAAACCTCTGGTATGTAATGACAGAGATATTTTGTCATTATTATTATAATTTTCTTTTGATTTACAAAGTTGGTGTACTTTTAATTGAGAGGACAAATTTAGCCGTTTTACACGGCTGAGGATGTTTTAAATCTCAAAATCCTTGACCACTATGTTCTTTTATAATCAAGTGTCTTTCTTTCTTTCTTTCTTTTCTTTCTTTCTTTCTTTCTTTCTTTTTTTCTTTCTTACTTTTAATAATATTTCGGGTGTAAAGCAATACGTGTTTTAGCAACTCCTAACTAAAATAGTCATTTTACAATTAATGTTGTGGTTTATTTTTTATTAAGAAAAAGTAAGATAAATAAATTTCTTACCAACACAAGAAATGCACAATACCACAATAAAAAACATTTTATTTTAAGTTTAATCAATGTTAATTATTATTATTAATGTTTTTGCATATAAACTCTTCATTCAAAAAGATAACTAAATTAAACTCAGTATTTGTTCTCTTTGGCAAGCCATTTCCAGGAATGGTAGTCATTCAGTAAACATGAGTCAGTAAGCATGTCTTTCTTATTACAAATGATTTGTATGGCCATTTTTCTACTACAAGTCAACCTAAAGCGAATCACAAAACCATCAAAACCCAGTTTTCTGATCGTACTTTCATAATCAAGCGAAATTGAGTTGAGTTGGTTCCAATCAGAATGTTTTGACGCACAGATGGGACAAACAATAACCATAGTCTGATTTACAATATCCATCGTTCCACAGATATTTACGAATGCTTGTTTGTAGTTTCCATCTCCGTTGGTTGTTTTATATGGGTAAAAAGCAGTGGTTGTGGTCATGTGTGGCCATAATCCATGATAAGCCCTGCTTAGTTTTATGGTACTTATGGGCATGGGTTGATAGAAGGGCATTTTTTTTAAGCAGTGAATTTCATTTCTCGTTCTGACTAATAGACTGTTGCATATTACACAACATTCATTCAGCTTTAACAGAAACATTGCACAATAACATGCCCAGAAGCAAGATTTAATAATTGCATTTGGTTTTGTGATTTGAATGTTGTTTTATGCTCATGTAGACCAAATGTGTTTTAAACAACATGCAAATGCAACAATACAGAGTGATGGATTTGAGCATTTTCACCTTATGTGACCAATAAGCAAGATGATCCACAAATAAAGAGATTATAAGGCTTGATGTGTAAGGGTGTTGTTTTTATAAAAGGTCATCTTTGTGTGTATTTTTTCTTCTAATAGTCTCGAGTCACTTGGAATGTTTATGACTCAGCTGACTAAGAGAGTGTAACCTCTGGGCTTTTCTGACAGAGCTGTTTGTGTAAGGAAAATCTGTCTGCGTCTTATGGAAAATCTTAGGATGGAAAAGGTTTTAAGAGTCTCACCATTTTTTCAGACCTTCTAAGAGCAACACAAGTAACAGTTTAAATGTCCATACACTGTAAAAATATTTTATCTGGCTTAGTAAATATCACAAAATAATCATATCATTAATAATTATATAAACTTAATGAAACCTTTTAAAAATATGATAATACTATAAAGTAGGACTCAGAAAATCAAGTGATTAATACAATTTACAAATTGTTTATGTAAAAATTTATATTTATTTAACAAATGTAAATGTGTAATATACACCAATATTATTCGTGAAGTCTAATAGAAATATTTGAGTTTATGAGGTTTACTGCATTTTTACTTTCTTATACACAAAACTTAGCAGTGTATTTACTAAATTTCAGAATTTTTTAATGTATTCAAAACCCAGAAATGTTTTTTGTATGTTCAGTCTTATTTTGTTGCAAAAAGACTTGAACTGGACTAGACATGCACATATCCAATGATAGTTCACTTTTTTCCCTGTTTCTGTCTCCTCAACTACTTTCTATCCCTTCTAAATAATAAGTGGCAAGAAAGTATAGGATAGTGCAGCAGTGTATATGTTCTCGTCGCTGGACATAAACAGACCCCAAACAGCACACACATGAATAGTGTGCAAGTTTATCTGTCACTCTCAGAATGTATTTCTGTACCTTATCACTGTGCTGCAGTGGAGTACACACAGGCACGCTGGAGGCCTGAGGGCTCTGTGTATCTACGGCAGCTCGTTCACCCTCTGTTGCCTGAATGAGAAATGTGCATCTCTCCCAGCACTGACAACAAACCACGACTACATGTCCCTAGCAAAATAAAGCTCTCTCACTCAGTCAAGATAAAGACTGTAGGGTCTCTCTCTCTCTCTCTCTCTCTCTCTCTCTCTCTCTCTCTCTCTCTCTCTCTCTCTCTCTCTCTCTCTCTCTCTCTCTCTCTCTCTCACACATATAACAAAATGCACAGTGAACCTTAAATGAACCAGTTTTGTTACATAAATAGTTAATAGATTAGTTTGAAGGTGTATGCCCAAATATTTGTAATTAGTTTAAAACCAAATGTGAATTGTGGTGCAGACATAGTTTTTGTACTTTTTTTGCGAAAAAGGTTTTGAAAGGGATGAAGATTGGAAAAAGACAAAAACAGCACAGAACAGAGGATGGCTTTAAACTTCTTTAAACAGCATCTCAGGGTAAGACTTTAAGAAGCTGCTTGATAAAATGACTAAAAAATTATTTCAAAATTGTATTCAAAATGTGACTACACTGAAGACGATAAAATATAACATATTTTAATTTGAATTTATTTTTGCAAAATTCCTATAGTTGTAATTGCTGTATTTCATTTTATGACTTAGCTATCTATAAAACATGTGAATGAATAAGTTATTTAGCATCCCAAAACTTTTGCCCAGTAGTGTACAGTATAAAAAAGGCAGCACTCAACTTTAGATTTGCAAGTAGGTAATCAAAAAGAATAAAAAAAATTCTGACCTCTTGTCATTTTAAACCTGAATGCCTTTCTTCCTCGATGGAGCACAAAAGAGGATATTTTTCCGAATGTTGGTATCCAAACAACTTTATAACCTATTCACTTAAATTGTTCTTACATAAGTCCAGTCAATGAATTTGTTGTTTGTTTACCAACATTCTTCAAGATATATTCTTGTATGTTATGCAGAAAAAATAAATCCATACACGTTTAATTTACACGTAAAAGTCAATACAATATTTTAAGTTTATTCCTGATTTTGTTTAACAGAAAGAACAATATCTTTTTTTAACATGCCTTTCCACTATGTTTTTCCCTGAGCTTGCTGAAATGCATTCTTGGATTTGCCCACAAAGGATACATGCAATGCTGCCTTAGAATGTGCCCACTGTGAGGTATCTTGGGAGGCACCATAATTAAGTGGCCTACCCTTCAGAGAAGCCTTCATGTCAGAAGTGTGCCTTTGATGCCATAAAATGCTGCCTTCATAAGCAGCTCACTATTTTGCATTTAGGCTGAGCATGTGTGTTTTAAAGACGCTCTTCTTGTTTCCCCCTCCCAAGGTTACGGTCATCTTTTTATACAGTGTTATAAAAAGGTTCAGCCTGATGGAAATGTTCAGTGTTATTTTGTAATTAGAGCGTAATCGTTCTCTCATTGGGTGTGCTTATTGGTGAACACTCTCTGCATGCAATTGAAATAATGTGATGGAAATGCGAATAATAGCCCCGCATCTCAAGGTAGCATCTTCATGTGGAAAACAGCATAAATAATCCTGCCTGATTGTCCGCCTATTTAGAATATTACCGCAGGTACTCGTAAAGGAAAATTCCTCAAACAAAGGTTTACTTTGATTACTTCAGTGTTTGTTTGTGTCCAACCTGTCTTGGTGATGAAAAAGATTTGAATTGCAACCCCTCTTGCGTATCACAGCTCAAGTACAAAGAAACAAAAATACTACCGACGAAACACAAAGTCACTGTCCCTTTAAGAAAGGCAAATAAATAAATAATATTTGGTGGAAAAAAGTTGAAGACAGCAGGGACATGAGAAGGTAAAAAAGGGAAAGGTTAGTTGGGTGGCCTTTATAGATCTTTATGTCTGTTGAGGGGATCAGCAAGCAGAGGCTGATGAACTTCACTTTCTATTAGTGGCCATGGAGAGGATGTTCTCTCTCCACCGATCAATAGGCTGAAGGACAAGAGTGTCAGAAAAATGAGAGACCCTTCTCTTTCTTGGCAGGGCGGTCTCAAAACGGACGGCGAGGCACTGAGTGCCAAAGACCCTTAGTCCCTCTGGAGTGGGTTTGAGTGAGGGAGCCATTTTGGTGGGGGGAGGCGAGGACAAACTCTCATCATCCAATGTGTTCCTGTGTTAGCAAAGAGAACATGTCCCAACTCCAGAAAAAGAGATGTTCCAGAGAACTTTGCTGTATGTTTAGAATGTACACTGGAAATTTCCTACACTGGAAAATGTGTGTTGTTACTTGAAACAATTTACACAAAACAGCTTTAAAGTTAATTAAATGTACTGTTTAAATTTTTTTCTATTTGTGTTCACAAAAAATTGCAAACATATATTCGTTAAATCAATATTTTTTATCAAAAACATTTTAAATACATACACTGTTGGATTTTTAATTAATTATTTACATTTCTTTCAGTAAAAATGTAGTCGATATACTGATGAAGTTAATATTACGGTTTTATTTTGTGATATTTGCCAAGCCAGATGAACTATTTTTCTACACAGTACACTTTCCTTGAAGGCATAGTTTAACAAAAATTACAATTCTCATCATTAACTCATCTTGTCAATTCAAATCTTTCTTGATGATGAGAACTTTTTTGGAGTGATCCATTCCTTTAAACACACCTGTGAAACACATGTTTTACTTTTTAATTCCTGTTAAGTCCTGTCCACCACAGAGGATCCACGCTTTTCCACATGTTCATTGTTCAGCATCATGAAGACAGACAGTACAGATTTCAGATTACCCCATCAGCGCCCAGTTCTGTGTGCTTTCAGGGCTGCAGGTTACCGTTTTTTTCCAACCCTGTCCATATCTATTCAGCCTCTCTATTTCAGACAGGCAAATTAAGCACTTCTCTATCCCCAAAAGCTTTCCATCCCTTCACAAATGCTGAATATGAAATTAGCTTCCAACTATTGAGTGGCAGCGCTGGATCATTTCGTGCTGAAAGGATAGAAAAGGTGTACCTTGGGTTTCCCAAATGCGACTGATTTTGTCCATGAAAGGAACAAGAAAGCAAAAGAGGGAAAAGTGTTCTGCCTTTTGTCATGACTGATTCTCTTTTTCTGTTTCTCTCTTTCCTTCAAGAGGTAGCGGTGGAGCAGCTTTGGAAGTGCCCAAAATGACTTTAGATGTGGGTATACATTAAAAAACACCAACATTCACTTCCATAATGCATTCTAATGGATTAGAGGGCTGTTTGTCAGGGTAGGTTGGGGTTATGGTTTTAGTCAACACCGCAACCTACCTGACAAGAGCTATTATGTTTATACCTGTTACAAGCCGAGGAAATAAAATGCACATAATTAGCTATTTCAGCCATGATCTCATTTATTTGCCAGCGTCCCTTTATGCTCACCTCTGGCCTCTCATTTCATATTATGAACCATCAATGGGGCCAGAGATACATTATCATTTGTGATATCAGATGACAGCTCACTCAGTGCATTCGTGTATGTGTGTGTTTGTGAAAATTAGGGGGGTAGAGGGGGTGCTGAGTTTATGTTTGAAAAATGTGCTGTAGAACAGACCAATTAAACGTCTATTTGATGGGGGCAATAGTTCATTCTGGCAAACTATCTGAAGCATTTAGAGACAGATATAGGAAGGCTTTATGAGTGTGCCATTTACTCTCTCTTAATGAGCTGGACCTAATGGAACAGCTTTTATATTTGACTATGCTCTATTGTAAACATTGGTTGATCGGCTGCCTATGTTTTGTGATCCTAACTATGTGAATTAACAATGGGAAACAAACAGTACAATATTCCACTACATTGTTTTATATACAACCTTATAGTTCACCCAGAAATGAACGGGATAGTCCACCAAAAAAAATCTCAAAATAAATTTACCAAATTTGTCATTTCAGTCTTTCTTTTGCACACCACAAAGAAGATGTTTTGAAGAATGCAGATCACTGAACAACTAAACCATACTCAGTCACTTACATTTATGGACACAAACCACTGCAGCTCAATGGGGGCCTTTGGTTCCCTTTCTGTCAGTCTCTCGCCGTTTTGTGAAACCGACTGTAGGGGGTTTGAACTTAAGAACATATCAACTATGAACTTGAATTTGAAAGGCCAAGGAAATTGGTGAATTAAATTTGCTTGCAATTCCCTGCCCCTTTCATACAGGTATAAAACTGAAGGTGGCTTGCTCATTCATCACCTTTTGCTCTTTGCTCTTTTGCTGCTGACTGGATCTTACGTGTTGGAGTTAATATATGGTGCAGTGGACTGTCCCTTCTCAGCGACTTCCACTGGGCATTTCGACATAAGCCAGAGAGTAAAAAAATAAACATTTCCGTACAGCGTCATGACCGTCATGTTGCAGTGCTGTACCATTGGTTGTTACCTTTCCCAGGTTCACTGTGCACCTGTGCCTGCAGACTGCTGCCAACTGGAGAGATCCACTAATGGTCCCTTCTAAGGCATGTAAGATCTCTTCCACCCTCAGGTTGAAGGCTTACGCTGCTGCGGTCCAAGCTGCTGCCTCATTCCATACCATGGTGATCTTACAGATGCACCAAGCCAAGGCACCTAAGGAGCTTTGGCTGTTTGGTAAAACAATGGAGGATTTTTCACAACAGTTTTACACTGTCCAGTAGCAGACAGAGGCTATCAAGCATATCCTCCCGCTGCAACCTGGAAGCCCACGACCAGGAGGAGAGCGACTCCTTTTCAGGACCTGGAGCAATCTTCCCCCTGGGCATAATACACAACCAATATAACTCTCCCAGTGACAGTGTGTGCTTGTCCTACGTCTCTACAATCTGACCCAAGTTTGCATGACAACTGGTTGAGGGTTGCACCACATTCTGGACTTGCATTCTCTGAACCGCTATATGCATAGACTGCCTTTCAATATGCTAACACACAGATGCATCATCGAGACTATCAGACATAAGTTTAAGTTAGTGGTAATTGACCTGATGGACACGTACATCCATGTCTCGATACTCCCTCGAAACAGAATGTTTTTACTCTTTGCTTTCGAGGTTCGAGTGTATCAGTACAAGGTTCTGCTCTTCGGTCTGCCCCTGTATCCCTGTGTCTTAACATAGGTCAGGGAAGCTGCACTATCCCCCCTCAGAGAGCGAGGCAAGCGTGTACTGAACTATCTCAACCACTGGCTTATCTTGGCTCATTCGCAAGAGTTGGTGTTTACACAAAGGGACCCGATGCTTCAGCACCAGAACATCTGGGTTAACGGGTCAACCAAGATAAGATTAAGTTCTCTCCACCACAGATAATCTCTTACCTGGGATCCAGACAATATCACTATGTATGTACTACTCACAAATAAGTGTGCACATGCCATGCTGCTGTGCCATAGCAAGCTAAGTTGTTCTGCGGTCCCCCTGAAACTAATTCAGAGGCTCCTGGGCATATGGAGGCCTCATCTGGGGTAATCCCACTTAGGTTGTTGCACATGCAACTACTTTATCATTGTCTACAGAGTCTGGTTCCGAGGAGAATGTGGCACACAGGCATTATGCGATCACCATCAGGCCTGTGCCGTCGCACCTTAGCCCCTGTTCCTCTATGACCTTTCTACAAGTGGCAGTTCCCCTAGTGCAGGTTTTGAGGAGCGTTGTGGCTGGGGTGCAGTTTTGGGTCAATGGACAGGTCCCCAACTTCACTGGCATATCAATTGCCTAGGGTTATCAGGTCTCATGTTTCAGCCCTCATTCAGGGGAGGCATGTGGTGGTCTGCTCAGACAGCATTTCCACTGTGGCGAACATCAACCACCAAGGTTGATTTAAGCTCTCTGGCAGATATCTACAGTGGGTTGGGTTACTCAGGTTCTACAGCCTCAGGGTGGAACCCTATCAATCACTAAGCACCTCCCTGATAGTGGGCCGGACGGAGCGGCCCTCTCTACTAAGCTGGACATCGGAGAGTTCCCCTATTCAGACGAACCCTTTTTTCAGCTAATACTCCATGCAAGACGACTCCCTGATCAGGGGTGGTCCCCGCATGATGTTTTTCCTTACTCATGGTTAGGTCACAGATTCATCCTGCTAGGTGAATCTGTGACCTTCCTCCCCTGTTGTGATCCCAACAAGGGGTAACTAACACACTAGTCTCCCATGAGTTCTTCCCTATTGGTGAAACCATGCAGTAATCTCCACATATTAACCTCCCTGTGGCAAGATGTGGCCTCAGTAGCACATTCCCTACTTGAGGGCCGCCCTCAATCAGTGAACCCAGGTAACATCCATAGCCTTGACGTTTTTTACAAAATTTTTCAAGTATCTTTTTTTGTGAATGTTGGAAATTCAAGGACAGCGATAACCTTTTGCCTCTATTGTATGAACACAAAACCAATCCATGTCAATAGGGACCAATAATTTGACCACAATATTCATTGTGTTCTGCAGAAGAATTTCATACAGGTTTGAAATGAGGGATACTATTTATTAGCATTAGGCTTAACTTAGGCTTTCATTTTATGCAAGATATAAGTTAAAATTAATGCAACAATAGCATTAAAAAGAAGTCCTGCCTTGGACTCGTGAATTAAAGCAGGTTTGATGTATGAGGCTGGTCATGAGGCTTAAATAATGTTTTGAGTTCCAGAAGGTCAGAGTTTAAACATTTTAGAGATATACGCCTACAAATGGATGACTTATAGCTCATAAATTATTAACTTTTTTTCATTTTGGGCAAGAATACAAAATTATTTCAAGTTTACTTCAAGGGCACAATTGATGAACTGAAGACAAGCAGAACAAGCAGGAAAGCCGCATAAATGACTGCGATTAAAGCAGAAACATTTGAAACTGAGCATTTTTCCCTTCGTTAATTTCGCTTTATTAAACATTTCTCATACTTGAAGAAGCCATCGTGCCAAGAACATGCCTTTGCTCCTTTGAACTTATGGAAACACATCTTTTCCTCAAGCATTTAAATTTAACCTACAGAACAAACTTCCGTTCCTCTTGTGGTCTGTGCCAAAATGATTTTGGTTTTAATTAATGCTCTAGATGACCACAGCTGCTCTTGGAGCTTCCCATTAGAGGGCTTCTAAATGGACCCAGAGAGAAAATACCCAGATAGCGTCCAAAGGCCTGCGAGCATGCGTTCACATACCTACACAGTTGAAGAAAACCATGTTCTTATGCAAAACGCACACCCACACAAATAGTAATTGCTGAACAGGGCAAATCATGATTTGAAGGTCCTCAAATATGGTTTTGACCAGCGCATTCCTCAACATCCAAAAAGCACTGGGTGCTTTCTAATAAACTCCAGCTCGGGCAGGGCTCCAGATGGGGGTTAGAAGAAAGGAGCACTGATGGTGGTAAGTGGTTTCGCTAGAGACAGCCTACCCCTTCATCCCCAGCCAGTGGAAAGCTGGGTGTTAGTCGGTTTGGCTGCAGTATACACTTTGGGTCCCGGCCACATTTTGTCTGTGTGTTCAAGTTTTTTTTTTATATCCTTGCTGTCCATTTCCTCAGAAACCCAACCTGGGGTTTCGGGTTCCTTTCTAGCCGGACGTTTTTACCCCCGGCAAAAGCTGGTGTTTTTCCCTCGTTTTCATATAAGCTGTTTCTTTAATCTCTAACACTTTCACACACACGGCACATGCCCACTTTGTCTTCCCCCTGGTCATTTCGGGCCCGAGAGTGGCTCAGGTATCACTGCAATTACAAGAAAACCTGCGTGTGCTGCAGGGTGCTTTTGTTTCTTTTACCATTTATGTTACATCTGGCTTTACGACAAATACAGTTGTACCTTTTGTATGAGCCATCATAAGGCTTAAAGTTATATTTAATATATGATCTGTAGCTGTGGATGATGCTGTAGAGTAAAATGCAAGATCATGGTTTATTGTAACAAGAAATGGCACTGTAGAAATGCATTTAGTTGAGACTTTGGTGTTGTTATATAACATTACCTATCTTGTATACATTTTGTAAATCTTAACCAATTTAGTGTGTATAAATAAACAACGCGGTTATATCTGTGGACATGAGCGCTTGTGGTCATGTGGTAAATTCACAATATTCCCATCATCATTTCCTATCTTTAGTGGCACATGGACATCACAAAAATAAAAAAATCTCCATAAATGAAGTAAAAATTTATTTTACTACTAACATTTATAATCATGACTTTAGTTTAGAAACTAATTGAACTTATTCCTTTATCTGACACGCTAACCCTTGACGCCCCCTCCACTCTCTTCACCCTACCCTCCAAGCCTTTCCTCTCCTCTCTGTGAGACCTCATTTCTTTCGTCCCTCCCTCCGTTCCTCCATTCTCTGTCCAGTCTTTAGAGAGACAGACAGCCATTCTTCCTCATTGTCTTTGACAAAGAATGGGCACTATAGATTGGTTCCCCTTTTAATATGGCTGCTTTTTATGCCCAATTCATCCAAATTAAATTGGTCACAACCCACCTGGTGTTGCCCTGTCTTCAATGTGTCTCATGGATCATTCAGAGCCTCTCCAGCCAAACTTCACAACCTCTGCTGACCTTGTGTCCTGTGTTATTGTGGTTCGCCCAATAAAGGATGGCATCTCCAAGAGCAGCAGGGGCTTGAGACTCCCCTTTTTGATTTCTCAACCAACGTGTCTTTCTTGTCATCATAATAATTAAATTAAATATTAAAATTGCATGTATAACATTAAATTCATAATACATAAGTAACAAAAATATTAAAGTAATATGTACAATTTGTACATTTTTTTTAAAATCTGCAAACATTGACGATGTATATATTTTTTGGAAATGAATGAAAACATATTTTATTTGGATTTGGGATTGACATTGCCACTTAACATAATTTAAAAGATACAAAAAATATAGTAATGTTTTGTTTTATTATTATTTTGATTACTTTTTTATATGATTTATTGTGTTAGAGTTCAACACATGTTATATTGTTTACAGTTCAAACTGGAGGAAGAAAATGATGGAAAATGCTGAAAGGTAGCGATAAAGAACCTAAATGAAAGAGAACAAATTTGACTAAAATCACTGAGCGCAAAATTAAAAAAAATTAGATATGAGAGACAACTTAAAAAAAATAACTCTTACAAAAGAGATGATATGTTCCATCAAACCAATTTGATAATACATCTTCTATTTGTACTCAGTCACGTAATGCCTGTTTTCATGTCCTCCTGCCCCTGTTGCGCTTCGTGCACACCACTGCCCAACAGGCTGCCCTAAACTTTCTAAAGGGTCACCTTTACAGCATTAGTGGAGTGTTATTCCCCCTCAGCCTAACCCACGCAAATGGGAGCTGTTAATTACCATCCTCTCCGTCTCTCCCACCTCCCGCTCTTCTGGAGAGAATGCCTCTTGTCTTCTGGGCCTTAGTCATACCATGTCCTAATGCGCCTGGATCCTCACAGACGGCCGTAATGCGGCTCTCAGTGTTGTTTATTAGCCAGATCCATTTGTCACAAGTCCCGCCCCCCTCCGCCACCATCACCCCAGCCCTGCCACTACACCCGCTTTCGTGCTCCCTCCCTCCCTCTTTTGTGCTGCCATATGAATGCACTTTGATGGTTGATAATTATGCCTGTCCTTTTGACACGAGGATCCACGGCCTGCCCTTGTTAAGCCAGTAATTAGCCTGTCCTCCTTATTTATTGAGAAAGTACAAATTATCCTTTCTAGTGGGCACTGGCCATTCCCCGCTCGCTCTTTTTCCTCTCTCTCATTCTCACTGTTTCTCTCTCTCTCCATTCTACTTGTGTCCCTCAGCACTTTTGATAGGCTGAAAGCAGCTGCACTAAAGCAAGATAAAGCTGCACCATCAGGATGATGAAGAGCGTGGATGGAGAGGCGCTGTGCCGAGCACAAAGGCCGCAGAGAAGCTGCGAAGGTGGCGTGAGGACAGCTGAAGAATGCAGCGCAGCTCCAGGATGAATAGCCCTCATTTGTGAATATACAGATCTGGCTGGAGGAGGGTGAAGACAGGGGAAAAATTAGAGGCGTTGGGGGTGAAAACGAAAACTGCGGGTCATTTAAAAACAAAGTTTGGAGACTAAACCAATTACAGTATATGGATACGTAAAAAAGAAGTTTGCTTGGTTCATTGTTTTTGATTGTTTTTGTTCACTTATCAGTTATACAGCGTTCATATGTATGCAAAAAAACAAAGGTAGATATTTTGAAAATGTTAGTTAAAACAACCGGTGCCTTTTGACTTGACATTGGTTTTGCATCTACAATAAAAGACAGTAGAGAAGTTGTTTTGTTACTGGCATTCTTCCGCAAAATTAATTTTGCTTTTTGCAGTAAAGAAAAGTCACACAGGTTTATGATTAGAACCGATCTTTCGTCGAACTGCCACTTTAAACTATCACTTGTGGATTATTATATCTTTAAACAGTAAAACCATATCATAATAATTAATTTCTATCAAATGAATATTATTTTCTGGTTCGCTCACGTGCAAGTTTACACTAAATAAGTTGATTTGAGTCTCGTTCCCTATTTCCTCGTCTCAAAGGAGGTAATTAAATCGTGGCCTGTATTGACTGATCTGTTAAAGTAATGATCTGCTCCCGGTTCTCATGTTCAACTCATCTCTGACTCAGCTTTTTAGGCTTCCGTGAACATGTTGCATGAGGTTGCCTGCCCTCGCCGCTAAAGATCTGCTTAATTTAAAGTGCCGACCACAACATTGTTCAATAGCTTCCATGTCTGAACCTTGTTTAATGCTGTAACGACAGAGACCAGAGATCAATATGTTGTTTGTCGTTGTGGTCTCTTTACCTTTAAAATCATTGAAAGCTTGTATATTCACTGCACTTTGCTTCTTCTGTTTCTTCTCTCTGTTTCTCAGGCTTTCGAGAGATTCTCTTTTATTTTAAAGGGGTCCGGAATATTAAGCTCTGACCCCCCATTGTCCCTTTCCCTCCTTGGCTCTCTCCACGTCCTCCTTAGGCCGAACAAAACCCATTTGCTTCAGTACGGCAGGAGAACGGTATTCAGGTGGTCCCCTCCCCTACAAACACAACCCTCTGCCTGTATAAGAGCCTCCCAATCAATAGAGATGTAAATAAGTTCAGACAGTTGCCAGACCTTTGTCTACATCTTACATTTGTGAAGCATCACAAGGATCTCTTTCGGTTGGCCTGAGATTTTTAATCTGTTTAGTTTCAGTGTTCAAGGAAAACAACACACTCTTTTTATACTAAATAGTAGGGATTACCAGTCACACTTGTGCAGTCTTGGTCAAGTTTGATCTCTTTTTCTGTGTAGTTTTTTCTTTCTTGACAAACCTACAGTGCTTGCTTGTGTATTCACTGTGCATTTCTAAGTCGTGCATAACAAGAATTAGTTCAGGCTAGTTTTCATTGTGCTTTTTGTTCCTTTTGTGTTTATTATACAATTCTTTATTTGATCAAAAAGAAGGGCTCTTCAAATGGTCATAAATAAAGCCTTATTCAAACCAATCCAACAAATTCCAAGAACATACATTTTGATTTACATGATTGCAGTGAATTGGCGTGTTTAGTGAGAATCAGCTTTTAATAAAAATGTTGATATACTTTGACATATTAAGTTATTTTAAAGTCAAAGTAATTGTGAATAATTTCAGCAGATTTGGAATTAAGTTGTCTTTGGGTCGAATCAGTGTCATGACACTTGGTAAGTTAAATTTTTTATTACTGATTTTAATTTATATTTATAGAAAATAGTATTATCAAATGTCAACCTAATATTTGACATTGCACAATATTTGCTTCTTAATAAACAAACATGAAAGTTTAATATTTATTACAGAATGCTGTGAGCCAAAAAACAATGCGATTAAAAACAGATTGGTTTTAAAAAATTATCTATGAAATTGAATGTGTAACTTAGAGTTTTATGGTTTATAAATGTAGGGTTTATGAATTTTCATTCTAAAAGTGTTTTACAGTTTTGAGTTGTTGGCAACCAAACTTAAACTTTGCAAAATAACTCAGTTTTTTTATTTCGGTATTCTGTCAATTCACTGTGTTGCACTCTGGGACTTGATTTAAGCATTTTTTTTACGTCTTTTTAAAACATGCTGTGTTGTCAGAGATATTTAAAAATTAGTAGGATAAAACTTGCATCGGAAGAGGCCAGTAAAATTATACTTGGTTTGTTGTTCCCTTCACCAAAATCCATATGATAATTCTCATCTGTGTATCCTAAGATTACAGGGACAAGGGTCTCATTTGAATTTTCATGTCTTTGGAACAAGGCTTTTTTTCTTCATATATTCTGTTAATCTCGCAGGGGATTAGCTGGTGTATGGTCGAACAAAACAGGATGTCAAACATAACAAAGACGAGCGAACGGATCGAACTCACCCATAAACAAATGCATAGATATATCTTCAGTCCGGTGGTTGTCGGTCTTGGCTTTTGAACTTTTGTGACTGTCTGGTTCGATAGGATTTAGAAACCCAAATAACATGTTTGGTGATGGTCTGGAACATACATGGGTCAGCTCTCTGCATATCTTTGTGTGCTTAATTACAAGCACCCAGCTTGTAAATTAAAACTTTATATTGATGCAGAGCACTGGCGCCTGGGGGGCTCTGTTGCCTTTTTATTTCTGGATCCCAGACCCAAACCCTGCTGCGTTCTTGGATGGCGTCTGTGGCCCAACTCACCCCACTGCCACTTAGACATGTTACTGTGGGCCACCATGCCTAGAGATATGAAAATGACTTACTGTGGGAATGTGTGTGTGTTTGCAACACTTGGTCCCGAAACATGAGAAAGCAGAACAGAAACAAAAATAAGGTTCTGGGTCGTAGGTAGCTACCAGAAATGTAATTAATGTTCAAACTTCTCATGATTAACTTTTATTAAGCTGTATCCATAAGCCCGAAGCCATCAGGTAATGAATGAAGGCTTTCATAAAACTATTTGAAATTACTAAACATATGGTTTAAATAAAGTTTGGTCGGACTAAAATCCACTGTACTTCATAATTAAATTTGAGTGGATAGTTCATGATGTTAAATGTATGTGCATGTGCTAGAATCCCTTGTTTTAATGTCTCTTAAACTTTTCTTAAAACTTTTAAGTGCGGTCAAATTTTAAGAAGGCTTTTCATAAATTTCTACACTGTAATTTTTTATATAGCTTAGTAAGTATCACAAAAATAAACTCTTTACTTTTCTTAATGAAAAATAAACATACTTTTTATTTGAAAATGATCAAACAATAGAGTACAAATTCAACAGTGAATTTCTGTAAAATGTACTAATATTTTTAAGTTTAATTAATGTACAAAAATAAGTATTTATTTAACAAATATATATTTGATATAATGCACAATATATTTGGAAATAAATATTTCAGTTATGGGATTTGCTTTATACTTATACTTTATATTGTAATAGTATATTTTATTAATTTTAAAGCTTCTACATTTACAGTTTGTTGTGTAAATTGTTTCACATTAAAACGCAGTCACATTTTTTTTATTTCAACAGCAATATTAGAACAGACATTTTTAAAATATCTTTTTAATACCCTTAAAGATTTGATTCCGTTACACTACCAGTCAAACGTAATTTGACGCTTTTTGACTTGTGCATTTATTGACACATTTTAGAATAATAAGCAACTCATAAAATGATGAAAAAAATCCATTTTATTTTGGGAAATTTAAATTGATTTTACATATTTAGGTTTACATACTGTAAACCTTCAGAATTTTATTTTGCAATAATGAGAAACATTTCACAAGTTTGCTTAAACCTTTGACTAGTAGAGTAGCTTAATATGCCATCTCATGGCACAGAAACCGTCTAAAGTAATAGGAGAAATAACTTTTGCATGTTTAAAGACTTTTTAAGAGACATTTTCTAATGGATAGTGTTACACGCCCTTTCCTTATCTCCCTTAAGACTTTTCTCGGCCACTGCTCGGCAGGGAAAACAGGGGAAGTACTTGTCCAGGAAAGATGGAAAACGATGGCTTTAGTAAAATAGGTAGGAGGGAATCAGATTTCAAAATTGAAGCTTATGAAATAATAAATAAAAATCCCTTCAGCAAATGCGTACTGGTGCCTGCAGCTGACTAGCTTAAGCGCATGGCATGAGGTGGGCACTGTCATTATATGATGGCACCTCATAAAATGGCATTAGCTACCATTGCTGCGGCTTCAAACTTCATCCTGCTGGGTTTAGGCCCAGCGTGTTCGCCGGCACACATTATTAGAGTGACATCTGCTTTACAAGTCCTGCACCCGGGAGCATACCTAAACAACTCATTTCAGCTCCATCCCTTTCCCTCCCTGCCTTCAGAGCAGAGGGTGTGTAACTCGTTTTCTTCTGCTCTCTCTCTCTCTCTCTCTCTCTCTCTCTCTCTCTCTCTCTCTCTCTCTCTCTCTCTCTCTCTCTCTCTCTCTCTCTCTCTCTCTCTCTTTAATTTGCATATTGTATCAAATTTTTTTTTCGTACCCATCCTACCCTCTCTCTCGCTATCTCTGTTTGTAGCCCTCTGGCCACAGATGAGTGTTGCACAACACAGGGCTTCACTTTATCAATCAGCGATGGCACAAACACTTAGTGCATTTCAGAGACCATCTTTTATTTCAGAGCTCTTCATGGTGGTGGCATGCAAATTACTACTGCATCAGCCGCCTTGACAAAAGAGCAAATTACCCGACACGCGCAACCGTTTCTGAGGGCTTCAAGAGGAAGTCGACAGTAGCTTTTTCGATTTAATTTTACGAATGGCATGTATTTATGCACAGTTTATGTTATCAATGTGATGTAATGAATGCCGAAAGTTAAAGAAATAATATTTGATGGTTAACCCTTTGTGCTCCTGACATTTTTTTATGTTTGAGATTATTTTATTTTAAATCATACTCAGTTTCAACTAAGCCTTTTTATCCTCAAAATTTCTTAAATATGATCTTCATAATTCTTATATGATTACAAATGGTAAAGAGACCGTTTTTAATTTTGTTTCAATTTCCGGTTTGTGTTTAGATAAAATGTCCACCTCCTCACAATATTTCTCCTAAATACTAAACAAAAAAATTGTCTCTATTCGCATTTACTTTCAGAAAATGAAAACTGGATAAACAGGTCACTAAGCGAAAGTTTATATTCACTTTTAAGCAACTCTTCATTAATATTTGAAGATGTCTTTAGGAAAAGTAACTAAATTATTTTTAATTTTAAGTTTAATTCTATTATGGCAGATACAGAAAAATATATTTTGTGGAATGCACATCCAGACAGTTCTCAGGCCAAATGAAATACCATATTATATTTTTTTATATTTTTTATCTGTTTAAAACTAAATATACAGTATAAAATTTGAAATATGTACTCTGAAGAGTGTAGGACAGGAAAAGGTTCTGTGGAACTTTTATTGCAAATGTAATATTTTCAAATGTCGCAGTCAAAAGGGTCCAAGAACTGTTTGGTCACAGACATTCGTCTATTGAAAATTGATACCGGTTTGAAACAACTTGAGAGACGGTAATTTATGACAGAATATTCTCTTCTCTATAAATTATCTCTTTAAATAATTTGTCACTGTAATCTAGTTTTAATAATCATACTGTAGTACACTAGGTCAGCTACACAGCAATGTTTTAACGTAATGGTCATGCTGGACTCGAATAGAAGACATCTCTCAAATCCCACTCGAGAGGGTAGGATAGAAACAAGCATTACAAACATCACAAGCTCAGTGTAAAACAAGTTTCCTCTGCTCTGTTTTATCAATCACACACACACTGAGGCAATGATAGCTCAACCAGGAGGTGCTTTAAGTCAGCTGTCAGCAGGTATCCTTCCAATTCAATATAAGGAACATCAAGTGCTGTTTCACACACTGCTAGACTTGACCATCAATAAAAAGCGCTTTAGGACACTGAGAGTTAGATCAGCAATGTTTCAAACTGTTGTTGCTTCAGGACACGAAATTAAGAAAAGACTTCATGTAGGATTTCATGATGTCACCAAATTCCATTTGCTTTTATAAGTCATATTGTCTATACATCCTTTTTTTTAATGTGTTTAAAGGAGAGGATTTATGACATCTACCTGGTTGACTTAAAAGTTTGGAGAAAGTGTTTGTCTTGGCTTTTTGTATTAAAAACAAATATAAAAAGTGTGCAGGCCTACTAACTATTCTAACTATGTTTGATTCAGTTTAATGTCTGCAGGTATTGTTTTTACCAAAGATACTCTTTAGAGACCCTATGTCCGGGCATATTATTTGACATTATATATTGTATAGATTCAGGCTGTCAAAATCATAAAATCCGGATTTATTAGTATTCAAGTGAATATTTTGACATTGCAGCACAAAATGGCAGTTAAAGTGTGTCTGTTTTCTGCAGTACAGGAAAAAAAAATAAGCAAAACAACAATAGCCTTGTAATATCATTCCCAACATATGGACAGAAATTTGAATTTGAGTACTAGACTGTGAGTGATGGATCTTGACACGCTAGATAAGGTCTGAGAGAGAGAGAGAGAGAGAGAGAGAGAGAGAGAGAGAGAGAGAGAGAGAGAGAGAGAGAGAGAGAGAGAGAGAGAGAGAGAGAGAGAGAGAGAGAGAGAGAGAAAGCAGATTGAGAGAGAGAGAGAGGGAGAGAGAGAGAGAGAGAGAGAGAAAGCAGATTGAGAGAGACTATGCTGTTCATTTGAGTTTAGTTAGTATTCCACGGGGAACAGGATTGTTTCCCTGAGTAGCATTCCTTCAATGTACTGTGGCCAGCGTTCCTTGTTAGGCTGTGGCCCTTCCAATGGAGAAAAGAGATAGATGGAGGGAAATAAATAAATAAAGAAGAAAGAGTAAGGAGAAAGATGGAGCAAGAGAGAGAGAAAGAGAGGGGGCCAATACGCCAACACCTTGACGTAGATGTACAGCTGCTCACATTGCGCCTGTCTCACCTTTAGCCCCGTCTGTCTGCTGCCGCTTTTCATTTTCCGCATTCATACATCAATGAGCTTCGCATGCTGACACCTCATTTTGCAGGCTACTTTGGTTACAGAGGCCGTGTTTTGCATATCGCTACCCAGAGCCCTCCCCCCCATCCTGACACGTAGCTGATCTCTAAAGAGAGAGAGAGTTACTTCCTTTCGTTCTGATGCATGTTTGTACCCTCGTTTCTCTGCCTGCCCTCATCTGGATGACATTGGCATGTCTTTTCCAAATCAAGCTTAATTGATTGATTTCTGTCTTTCATTTTCCCGTGTCCATCATGGTCTACTTCATCGCCTATTCAGTTGTGTCTTGCACTTTGTGTTTGCTTTGCTTGTGTTAGACAGCTCTGGTTCTGGGGACATGTGAGCACTTTACCTCCCCCACTACTCCTCTTCAATCTTTGTGTTTTAGCGAATATTACAATGCTATTGTATTTAATAATGGAGACTGATTTCTGGGATAATTATTACAGGCTAATTAGTCAACAATTCTAACAGTTCTTCAGCCAGAACATGCGATTCAGTGCTGTTAAAGTGTTTTTATACTGACATATATTGTTCGTGCTTGATAAGTGAATGACAGCTTGAATGTTTGATTAATATTTCTGGGGTGTACACTGTGAAAAAATCCTGTAAAATCAGATCAAGTACTCTAGTACCAGTACACAATAGTAAGTACATTTTCCCTTTTATTTTACAGACATTTACGTTAATATTAAATTGTCATTTATTGCAGGTAAAACCACTGTAAAAAATGAGTAGAATTTTTTATTTATACTGTGCACTTTTTTTGATATTTTGATAGAGTGTATGTATTATAATTTTCTATTTTTGATTTATTAGTGGTTAACAAAGCATTGCATATTATATACATAAAAACATAAAATATATAAAAAATAACTAAAAAGTCTTTACTATAATAAGGGTAAAGAAAAAAATACTTTTATCTTTAAAAATTGGAAAAGGTACCAACAATTTGTTTCTAGAATATTACCTATTAATTTTGCAAACTACTCAACTAAGTACAAAAGTCAAAATACATTTGACACAACTTTAAAAATACTGTCAAATGAATAAAGAAAATTGTGCCATATCTTTACAAAAAAATCACACTTTTACTTAATTTTTACTTGTATTGTAATTTTATCATAATACATGTTGATAGTAAAGTAATATAAAATCGTATAGCAATAAAAACATTTAAAGAGTATACTATACTATAATATTCAATACTATACTATACTGAACTTGATTCGATTTGTCGATATTATGACTTTTTAGAATTATCTGACTGTATAACCACTACTGAGATGAAATTTGAACGCAAATATATATTTTAATGTAATAAATTAAATCACTACAATATATTATATTTTGTAATCAAATATTATTTGTGGCAGGCTCTTTTCAGCATTTTACCTGTAACAGCACTATAAGTTCTCAATTAAGCATGAATGAATGTGCACAATAGAGCTTTTCAGTAACAACATTCTTTTTTATTAAGGTTCAAATCAAAGTTCAGCCCTGCTTATGTGTAAATATTTGTCCTTATTATTTACATTATTACGTTCTGTGATAATTACATACACTTAGCTCTAGACCCTTGCATAGGTTGTAGACCCCTCCTCTGAAAAGTGCTTCTGCTACTTCCGTGCTCCAATGAGCTAATTGTGAATTAATATCCGACAAGCAAACAAACTGTTTGGTGGGAGCTTGTGTGACAGCCGCAAGGAGGTGTTGAGGAACGAGAGGGTGGGCTGCCGAACGAGGTGATGAACGAAACGACGGGAAGAGTGTGAGTAGAGTGAGTGTTTGTAATGGAAAGGGGGTGGGTTATTTGTGTCGTATAGGTATCATATGGATATCTGCCAAACCTAATGTAATAAATTGATGTTTTCCTGGGCCTGAAAAGAGGGTCCCGGGCTTTTAAGTGGCGAGGGGCTGTCATCTCTTTGCATTTTTGAGAGAAGAGGGGAGTGTGAATGTCACTTTCAAGTAGAACTGGAGCTCTCTCCTAATGAGAGATGGGGTCTGCCTCAGAGCCAGCCAAGGGGCCAAGGAGGAGACGCCACCCTCCCATAGCCTCCAATCCTCTGAGGGGCTGACAGCCTCCGATAAATCAAGACGCTCGCGCATCCTCTCTTCCCTCCCTTCGCCACCTGCAGTGGGTGGAGAGCGCTCGCTTCCCCCCAGAAAAGAAGAGAGGTGTAAAAAAAGAGATACTAAGACAGAAGGAGGGGGCAGAGGAGTACAAACAATGTGGAAGTCAATGTGAAAAATACGTACAAGATCGGATTCAAAGTGCTAAGCAAAAGAAAATATTTTTTTACGGAACTTACATAGCCAGCCAATCGGATTTAAGCGAACAGATCCAGAAAGTCTCCATACATTATTTTCAGCCATGTACATATTTACCAGCATGCATGCTTTACACTTATGCCTTTGTTTGTGTGATGTTGTGTCAAATTAATTGTGTCGCCGCCAAGCAGTGAAAGGTCATCGGGTCACTGTGTACCATTGCCTTTCCACCGTTAGTTATCTAGAGCAGAAGAGTCACACGCAGGTAATTATCTTGTTAAATAAGTTCAGGTGTCGGATGAGGCCGTTTGCCCCCGCTGTCCTGTGGAGCTAATGTCCATGCCCTGCCCAAAGGCATCCACTGACCCATTACTTCAAGCAACAGCACTCACAAACAGATGTGTACCATATAAATAGTGCTTGTGTGTTTATTAAATAAACTCACAGATTTCATCATCTTCACCCTATGCTTTTTTCCGCACTTTTATTTTTAATCAAGACTAGCGGTCTAGTCGCATATTAATCTGGACTGTGTATAGGAAATTACTGCTGAGATTATTAATTTAATGTATAATTGTTTTTTTTTATTTCGGTTAAAGCAATATCAGTTATTAAATTTGGTAAAACTAACTGATGACATAAAACAAAGTTTAACAACAAAGAAAATTGAGAAATCATGTCATCATTTGTGTATCCTCTTTTCATTTCAAATATATATGACTTTACTTAGCAGAACTCAAAAGAAGATATTTTGAAGTATGTTGGCAACTGGCACCCATTTACTTTGCATTGGTTTTGTGCCCACACAGTAGTAGTAGAAGTTGTTTACCAACTTTCTTCAAATTATCTTTCCCGTGTGTTCTGGTGAAGAGAGAAAGTCTTACAGATTTAAAACGACAAAGATGAGTGAATGAAGATAAAATTTCCTTATAAGATAAACAATCATATCAATATGAATAACATTTTCAAACCACTTTTTTTAAATGCATTTTTTAAATGCATCTTGACGTGGCTATTACCCCTTCACGACCTTTTTTTATTTATTTATATGCAGACACGTTATTAGAATTGTTTAAAATATAATAATTACATTATCTTCACTGGACGATCAAAAAATAATAAGCAAAAAAATATTATATATGTAATGTAATGTCATGTTCTTTGATAAATTGTATTCATTTGTAAGTATCTTATATGACAATTGGCATTTAAAAGTAATATTAATAAAAACAGCATACAAGAAGTTTAATACTTCAAAGCTGCCATATATAATAAACACAGGGGGTGAACTTGCATGTTATTTCGATAGCTTTAATAATTTCCTTCATTTTAATAATTTTTTTTAGCACCACCTCTTATTGTTAAGCCCCCGCTTAGCACCCCCACAAAATAATCCAGGAGCCTTCAGTGATTGCTGATGCTCAGTGAATAAACCAATAGTGGATGGCCTTGTGAACTGTGGCAAAATGTGCACGGTGACATTACCGTGCGCGAAACGGAAATGAATTTGGATTTTTTGTTTGAAAAGTTGTTTCTTTTTAAAAGTGACTGAGTGCTTAGAGAGAAAATTTCAGGCTAGATAAATAATTCAGAAGTATGTAGAGAAGCACAAGATTAGTCTAAGGGGTGACAGAGAGGAGAAGAGATGAATTCAGCGAGGTGGTGAGATTAAAGAGCAGGACGGCCGTGTGAGCGTTAGACAGATGGCAGATTCTCGGCGGAAATGCGCGAGGAGGAGAAACGGCGACTGGAAGAGAAAATCCGCCGATGCGACCTGCAGGAGTAAAAATTGCTTGCATTGTTGTTTTCATTATCTAGCTACTGTCATTTCATGAGCTTTGTATCTTTGAAATGAAAGAATGAGAAGGGAGGGTTTAAAAAAGCAGAGGATTATGGGGAGGAGAACGCGGGGAGGGCAAAAAAACTGTGAAATTAATCTTTTGTGCAGGTCCTGATGGAGCAGAGACATGCTCAGACAAAAGGTAGACCGGGGAAGAAGGGCTGTGATTGATGAATAAAGTAAAGGTGTCAGAAGTCTGTTATGTAAATGAGTGAAAGCACAGAGCGTTTCAGGAAGGGAATGAGAGGGAGAGCGGAGAGCAGCCTACGTGTCATAGGGGCTATCGGCCCCTCGGCGTCAATCCCGTGCGATCTTTTATCTAGTCAGACAAGCTCGGCCCGCAATCTGCGAGGCGACGCTGCAGAGCGCAAGCGGGTACTCGAAGACACGAGAGGAGTCCTTGCCGCATCTGAGAGAGGACGGCAGGGCCTGATTGACCAGCAGTGACTAGAAATGCTGTTAATATACATGTGTACTCACAGATCCTCTTCTCACATCTGTGTGATATTTCAGGACAGAAGTGGGAGCAGAGAAACAGGGTGTCTGATTTACAGAAGTAATGGAAGATGCTGTTGACAAAGCTGGGACTTTGTTGAGAGAGAGAGCCCTGCAACGTTGCTGTTCCCAGGGGTGTACGCTCCACATTGCTGGGAAAACCATTCCGAATTGAATTGCGGAAAACACGGCATAGAATATAACGTTGCAAATGCCAACGCATGAAAATGTTAAATTTCTATTTTTGAGTATTTAGTGACAATGTATTTGCGTATGTGTATGTTCATCTTTACCATGTCTACCCAGAGCCTTTTTTGTAGGGAGGGAAAGGAACTTGCGATAGGGCGTCAGATAAGGAGTGGGCTTCAGGTCGTGCTCCGCGTGAGTCCTCGCCCTCATATGCAAACAGGCAACATCTTTCATAAAGTGACGAAAACAATCAATCATCAACACATGAAGGCAGAGCATTACGATGACGTTTAGGGAAATTAATGACATCCTTGCTGTAATCCTACAGCTTGAGGCATTCTCGCGTGATGGAAAACGACAAAGACGCATAGGGTTACCTCGCGGAGGAGGTTCGGCTAATTGCCGGCACTTGTTGTGGCGCCTTAGCTTTGTTTAAGTCACGGGGGCTAACTAGCTATCTCTCCCCGATGTACGCTGTTTGTTCAGCGAGCTCGTTGCTGAGAAAGCCGTTTTCATCAAGCGACTCGTTATTAACGGGTTCATAAATAAACAGGACTCTAATATTTCTCTCTGTTAGTGTTTATTGTGGGCTAGCAAAGTGCAGCGGCTGTCTTTAATGAAAGAGAGAGCTGCGGGTAATCGAAGCTTATTATGCCCGGGTGAGAGACGGTGGCTGGGAGATAGAGAGGCTGGCACTGTCAAATGCAGTCTGCTTCTGCCGCTTACTTTAGTTAGTTCATCTTGACAAGGCGATTTTGGACGGCCCGTGGTGTTTCGGTTTACGTATTTACATTAGAGACGGCCACGGTGGACGGAATGACATGGATTGCGTACACATTTTATTCTGACAGAAACACTCGGGTTGTAACAGTCCATATGTTGTGCTGGGTATTGAGATCGTACAAGAGAACCAGGTGCTTTCTTGCAAAATTGTATGTTAGAGAAATTGATATAATGAAATGTGAGAGCGTGTAAAATGCTGGTTAAGTTTTAAAGTTATTAACTTGCTCTGCACTTGTTCTTTGGATTGGTTAAACACGGCGGTTGCGAATTCCCTTGCTATCTTCTAATACACATAATTTTTCTCATACTACTTTCTATCTTTTTTAATTTCCCTCATCAACCACTTCTGAACTTATATATTCATTATTTTTTAACATTACTTAATCACCAATGACTTGTAAATGATGCATTTTAACTGATAAGCTCCGCCAATAAAATCGTAACTTTGGTCCCAGACCCTGGCAGAAAAGCGGTAGCTGTGACTTTAAATTCCCTAATTTGCTGACAAATGGCCTATAGACTTGTTTTATAACAGGCTAAGCATTAATAGCAATAAACTTGCACATACAAGGAATATGCATGACATTATAATTGTCATATTATAACATTATTTAAAGTCTTAGGGTACTTAGTGATATAGTGACCCATTTCTTTATATAGACACTGCATGTGTACATACCTTTATATATTTACTATAACCAACTAGCTGAGTAATATCTACCCAATTTACATTTACATTAATGCATTTGGCAGATGCTTTTATCCAAAGCAGCTTACATTACATTATGTTTTGCATTTTGATTCTGCGGATGTACAATTCCTGGAACCAAACCCATGACTCTGGCATTGTAAATGCCATGCTCTAACCACTGAGCCACAGGAAAACTGCCCCAGATTTTGCCAAATGCACAATGTTTAACAAGATAGCAAAACCATAAACCTATGTTCACAGAAAAGTCAAATCGTAATAAGATGTACAAATAAAAGTGTATGATTTCATACAGTATTGGCTTTGTGAGAAGGTTACAGCTGTGACATTTGTAGAGGAAAATAACTTTTTTAAACTTATATAAAAAATTACACAAACTTTTTTTTAAAGCAATAAAAACTTTTACATAAGTATTGGCTGCTTGATCACCGATGTTTCATATGGCTTTAACCTGAAACAAATAATATGTGAACATTAAATTGAACTTGAAAATGAATGTATGGAAGTCTAACAACCAAAAAAGTGTATAATATGAGATTCAATAACACCTTGCTAGTATAACGTAGAATGGAACATAACTTGACTTATTGACAATTATCTCCAATCAACAATCTGAAATCATAATAAACTGGATTAAGGATAAAGTATTTCACTCCAACTTTAATCTGTTATAATTATAATGTTGTTTTGCTTTCAAATGGCATGCCACAAACTTCCTGTTCCACCTGCTTGTCCTAATGCTGTCTCTCGTCTGCGTCATCACACTCTCTACCGTCGCCTCATCTCTTCAGGGTGTTTCAAATGGCTGAGCTAGTCAAATTTACCCACCTGGCTATTTTTCAATAGAGACGTCTCTTTATTCTGCTCCGAAAAGCAGTGCATACATCTGGCTGATTCTTGTTTTTCCTCCCTCCGTCTCTCTTTCCTCTTCTCCACCAACCACCTTTCTCTCTTCATCACCCACTCTATTTCTCTCTTTCACTCCTCACATCCTCTTCTCTGTTTTCATATGCAGAAATGCTATTGTGAGTTAGTGGATATCTCTTTTATGCATGCGTGGCCGGCCTCGTTCTCTCCCTCGCTCTTCCTACCTCGTGCCGCAGAGGTACGAACATTACGGCGGAGTGACAATATCCCTCCTTCAGATAATGCTATAAATGAGGCGGAATTTACATACAACACGCAGCGTGCTGCTTTCTGTTTCTCTGCACGTCGGGGTGTTCAGCGCGCGAAAGAGCCCCGCTCTGCCAGCGCCGGCTCTGAAGAGCCACTCCAGCGGGACGGCCATTAGAGCTATCTCAGACTAATGACACGAGAAACACTACCACAACGCCAACTTCCCCTTCCTGCCTCACGCTGCTGATGTTAACTATGCCCGCTAATACCACAACTTCAACCCTCGGTTCCCCTCTCAGAGTTAAAACACTCTCTTTCGCGTTCGGCTGATGAGGGCCATAGCGAAGAACAAGACTTTACATCCTGTTACCTGCAGATTAGGCTTGTTACGTCGGGTGAACGTTCAGTCATCTCTGAGGGTGATCTAAGTTTAAACCGCCTGGCAAAGTTTGGCAGTGTCTCTTTTTTCTGTCTGTCCTCAGAGAGATGTTTGTTTGTTTGTTGCTTTTATGTGTGTGTCACTCTAATGGAGTGCTGTCCTAAAACGATGCTTTAGCCCACCTGCACGTCACACTCGGTAAAAAGCCGAGAGAGACCGGCTAAATTAGCTCATTGCCTGATTGATGCATGGCTGTTGACTTGCGAGGGCAACGCAGGTGGAGGACTGGCTTTTTAAAGCATTGCGCTCTTATGTTGGGTAATGGTGCACATTGGCTTGAACTATGCAAATGGAACAGAACATAGTCTCGGTCTGGTACACTGTTTATTTTTGCTGTCACCTTGCTAATGAGGGGTCCTCGCCCCAAAACGATCTGTTCGCTGTGACCCGCACCACTGAAAGTAACCTTGGTTATACAACAGATGAAAGCACTTTAAAAATCACTCTGTACATAAATGATTTTGCCGATGCTCTAATTTGCTTTATTTCACTCAAAAAAAGACAACGTGGCATTTGTGAGCTCCATCATTGCATGTTGGGTTTTAAAGGAATAGTTACACACACATTCCAAAGTTATTTACTCTTGCTCTTTCTATACGCTTTAGAACGAGCCAAGGATGAGTATGTGGCGACAGTACTTTCTATTTTCTATAAACCATCCCTTAAAGGCATTTTAATGAAGTTTGTCACTTTGTAAATTCATTTTGTGCATTGATGGCTGAAACTTGTGTTGGAGAGCTGTCGTGCAGATTGCGTTTAGAGCATTGTGTGGAGAACATCTCCCTTCTTTCATTTCATTACTATCGAACCACTCATCCAATGAAAGCTACCTATTAGAAAGTCAATAGAAGCTGCTTATCCACATACACAGATCATTACTCTGGTCGAATTCTTCTCTGGCCGGCCGTTTAATTAAGACATTGTGTCTGCCTCTTGCTGTGTTGAAATACTCACGTGTTTTCCACTATAAAAATGTTGCAATGCCCGGTTTGCTGTCATAAATAGAAAAGGGGGGTAGTATAATGAAAAAAATAGTTTGGCAGGTGCTGGCAAAACAAAACACATTGCTTCTGTTTATTTTATCCTCTTAATCTGTTGTAATTCATTCCAGTCGTTGTAATTTCATATACCGATTTGATGAGGCCCAAAACCAATGTGGCCACTGAACGCTTTCCGTGCATTCCAAGATTTTGTCAGCAATTCATTAGCAGACAATTACATCATTACAGTGCAAAACCGGATGCAGATCCATCGCTTCTATCATTTATATTTTATTGTTTGGTATTTAATTAAATGAGCTTTTCCCCCTTTCTGACTTGTCAGATTTAATACATTTGTTACCCATGATCTGTTATTAATGCTGCGAAGAATTCAGGCAATGTTTGCCGAATAGAATTCCTAAATTGAATCTTTGTTGCATGAATATATGCAAAAATATATTGTGAGGGCTGAGTGCTTTTAAATTGGAGAGATCACTCATGGCTTCACCTTTTCATGGCAGATAAAGCTTTGAGCAGTAACGCTGCAGTGTCACCCTACTGAGAACCAGAGAGAGAGAGAGAGAGAGTGAGAGAGAGAGAGAGAGAGAGAGGGGGGACTCAGCTGGCTAAATCACATCCCTAGAGTTTTCCCACCTCTAAGCTCTGTAGTCTTTGCCATTTTAAACCATTATTACTGCCCACAAATGAAATTATCTATGTATTCCAATTCCGGTATATCTTCCCTCTTTTTCCCACTATTTAGAACATGACAAACGCACGCTCGCTAATCCTTATCTTCATTATCTTTTGACTCTCTAGGTTGTTTATTATATGTGATGCGTCTGTCATCATTTACTGTCAATTAATCCTGCGCATCATCTCAGCATCTCTGGGCTTCTGAATAATGTCTCAATCTGTACCCCGGTGGCTATGAAAGCTATTTGTCAAGCGCATGACCTCTGGCAAAGACAACGGAACACCTCCTCGGAAAAAAGTTGGCTTTGTTTTACCGTTGTTTGTGCTTGTTAGGGCCTAATCATTCTCCTTTACCGAAAAGTCTCAAGCGAAAGAGCAATTTTTTAAATGCGGCACGGCAGCCATTCATCAGAAGCCGGGAGCGTGCTGATTTGCATGTTAAGAGGTTAGTCTCCTGCCCTAACGTGTTATTGCAAAGTTTCTCCATTTTGTCTCCACCGTCGAAAACTAATATCCAGAGCAAATATTTCCTTATTCATGCATCCAGATTAACAAGTATAACCACTGCGCCTTTCACTGCATAATACTGGCTGGAATCAAATTCCTTGGATATGAATTTCAATGTAATATGCCCAATATTTTATGCTAATACAATAAAAATGTAAAGTCGAAATTATGGGCTTATTTTTATGTAAAAGGTATGCTGAAGAGCACTATATTACATATGCACACGTGGTTGAGGCAGCACCAGGGGATAGGCTGTTGCTAAGAGACACAGAAAGGGAACGGACCATTTCCAATGATGAATTAACTCTTGGAGGAGGGTGACAGTAATCTTTGTCACTAGATGCTCTGGCTGTCGGAATCCTGTCATTTTATGCATCTCATGCAAAACAGATGTACCCATAGTCTAAAAAAAATCCAAATTCGCCGGGCGAAAAAAATCATTATACATTGCAAAGGGCTGGAAGCCTGTCACAAAGAATTTTATTATTTTTCATCCTTTAACGAGCAGGTAGATTGTGCGTATTGTAATTTTCACAGAGCCTCTCTAAATAATTCTGTAACTTTTTCAGTGAGAAGTTTTCACTCCGGTGGCTCCTCATTACAATGGCACCGTGGCAGGGTCCTTCAATCACATGGCCAAGAAAACACACATGCACACACGCACTGCCCCCCCCCACCCTCTTATGCGCTCTCTATCTCCTCTCCCCATCAATTACACCAGTAAACAGAACACTGCCATATTTTTAGAAGTGTCCATTGTTTTTACTCATGATGCTTTTGTTTGTCTCTGCATATTGATGAAGTCAACGTAATCGGTTTATTTTTTCCGGAGCATGTCAACTTTTTATAGTCTCGTAGTCAATGGACTTAAGACAACGATGCAGGTTTTTTGCTTGTGGCACTGACATCAGGTCAAGCCTGTCGCACAAACATAAATAAAAAGGCAAACGCACTGTGGTAATGTAGTCTGGCTTGTGCGCATCAGAATATCATTAGTGTTAGGCAGGTAAAGATGGAGTCTGTGTTTTGCTCTGTCCTCAGAGGAGAGAAAGTATTCATTTATAGCTCAGAGCGCACCAGACCAACAGCAGAGAAATCACCGCCGAGATAGATGTGAAAAAACTGCTATTTTCCTCACTCTCCCCTGAATCATCTGTATAAACTCTCAAGGAAAGAGAGAGAGCGAGAGAAGGGAGATCTAACAAGAGCTCCTAAGAGGCCCGTTCCTGCAGCCCTTCCATCTCAAATTTACATTCATTGTAAAGATTTATGGGATATCTCCCCAGAATAAGTTGAAGCTGCAGGAATTTGGGGGTGGTGCTGGGGAATTATTCAAAACAGTGATTATTTTTGGTTGCGATTATGCATGCACACCTGATCGGGGTGTCACCGCTGCCTCTGGTCTAGCAATGATGGAACGGACCAATTTTCTAACTTTTCACCCACCTTGCATAAAGGTAATTTATACACACACACATAGCGCCCCTTTCGCATAGCTTATTGGAGTAAGACTAAGGGTCTACATACATTAGAGAGCGAGCTTGGCAGTAGTGTGTTGGCGGGGAACCGGGCCAGCACACATTAAGATTTAACAAAGAGGAAGTGATGCGTTTGTCCCTGGTATGCTCTCCTGGTCGTCCGGGGTCCCTCCTTGCACCTCAGCGGAGCCGTTACCCCAGAACGCTTGAGAGAAGTATTGGCGTATGTCTGTTCAGCTGTAACAAATGTGACACTGGGCCACAGAGGAATACACACTCTGAATCGGGGCTAAGAGAAGAAAGAAGGAAAAAAGGAAAACCACTTCTCCACATATTTTGGGCTCATACTTTTTTCTCTTTTAGTACGAGTGCTGAAGGAGAGATGATATCCCGGGTTTTATTATGTTATTCATGTAGTCAGGCAGAGACAGAACAGTAGAGCCGCTGTGTGGTAATGTCAGCTTTGCATGTATTTTTGATGTAAACATTTATAATAAAATAATAGAACTATAAGCCTGATCTCAGACCAGTGAGCGTATGGGATTTTTTGAGAAGCATGGAGCTCATGATGCTTTAAAAAACTGTATGCTTATCAAACCTTCTTATCATGCGCAATTGTATGCAATGTTTATGGTTGTTGTTTTTGTTATTTAAATTATATATGTTTAGTATTATATTGATTATTATGTTTAATAAAAAAATATTTTATTTATTAACATTTGAAAAATATAAAATAAGTTTTGAGCCTGCCTGTGTAAATGAGGCTGAAGTCGTAAAATCGAATTCTGAGAAAACGAACATTAAAGTTTGATATTACCTTTTAATTTCACTATGATTTCAAATCGAGATTGGTCTCCTTCAGTCAATATTAAAAATATCAATTTTATATTCTCTCAGAATGTTCATGACATTGTGTAGATTTTGTTTATAAAAAAGTGAATCACATAGAAATGTTTTTTGCTGGGTTTTCAAAGGCAGGGTCACAAATCAAAAACATCTGCCAGCAAGTACTATAGTTTTAAGTGTGTTTCTTATTAGCATTATATCATCAATACGAGGTCACTGGAAATCTTTACAGGTTTAGAAGTTTAATATTAAAGGAACTTATTATAAGAATCAAATTATTTTTGTTTTTGTTTTTCCAAGGTCTACATATTATGAGCAATGATGATGTCTTTCCATAACCTGGCTAATGTCAAACCTGTCAATCAAAGAAGAGGACAAGAGATGTTCAGACAGAGAGAGAGAGAGAGACAGGAAGAGAGAGAGGCCGCACGGACTGTCCTCCAGATATTTATGGAATGCTGCCTCCATCTTGGGCCAGGCAGCTGGGGAGAGCAGGTGGGCTGTACAGGTCAGTTCATTAACACACTCGCCTATACACACACATGCACACACATACACACACATGCTCTCTACACTAGCACATCTATTTTCATTTTGTCACTCTCTCTCCTGTGTTTTCTGCCGTCTGTACCCTATTTTACAAGTATCTCACACATACTTTCTCACTCTTGTGTTAAATATAGTGTCGCAGTGTGATGTCGCTCTGTGTGTTGCTAGTTTCTGCAGTGTTAATGTTACAGAGCGTGATTCAGGACAGGTTTAAACTTACACTCTTAATTACTTCAGGATTTTATCTCTGTCAGAGGTCTTATGTCACAGGCCTTGTCATAATCTCAACAGGTCTGCATCCTTTATACTTCCTGAAAGTTTAATTCAGCACCTGTGACCAAGTCTTTCTGCTTCTGTAAACGGAAGAACAGAAATTGTCTTACATAAAAAATTGTCATTAGTGTTCATTAAAAGATAATTAATTGTAAAATAAAATTCAGAGTATTGTTAAAGGCACTCAGTATGAAGTTCAGTTTTTATTGAACTGTAAGAAAATATTAAACTTTCCAAGATAACAGCCAAAAAATTACAATAATTTGTTTCGCTTTTCTTGGACAGGACACAATTTTGGTCATGTTCTTTACAGTAGACACATGTTTTAAACGGTGTTATTGTAAACCATTATACTTTTTTATTTTTAACATGACACGTTTGTGTACGTCAGATGGTCTCTCTGAAGAGGGCGATGAGTTACAATGTGGTCCAGACCTTTTCCACTTCAGTTAGAGGTCTGACTACATGTGACCCATGCATTTGTCCTCCATAAGCACCTCTGTCCTGACATCCCACCAGACAGAGTGAGACCAAAACGCAGCTTCTCTCTGTTCACAGGGAGGATAGCTGAGAGAGAGATAGGAGAGGGAGAGCGAATGTGCTTGTGTTGGTACGGGTGTCACAGAGCTGTAATTGGTGCCGGTTTAAGGTGTAAACAGGGTGCCAGTTCAGTGCGTAATTGCCCCTGTTCGCTTGAATGGTGAGAGAGAGAGAGAGAGGGAGAGAGAGGGAGAGAGGGAGAGAGGGAGAGAGGGAGAGAGGGAGAGAGAGAGAGGGAGAGCGCAGCAGAGGTGGTGTGGGGGGAACGGCAGTCTGACAGTGTGAGACCTTCGCATGCTCCACTCAAATTGGAGTCACAGACACCGAGAGGTGATGCTCTCAAAGTGATAAGCTAGAGAGAGAGAGAGAGAGAGAGAGAGAGAGAGATACTGAAACTGTATGTATGATACTCTGAACCTCCTCCACATCTCTGCCATCCACTTTGAAAAAACAGTTCAAGAAATAGGAAGTGGGTGGGGCAAGTCTGATAAACAAACCTTAAACTGAACTTCCCCCAAGGGATGTTTTCCATACTGTTCAGCATCTTTATAAAATTGGTGCAAAACCAGTTAACTGTACTGAATCATCATTTTAATGTAACATGATTCATTATTAAAAAGCTCATATAAATTATATAAATCTTATTCAGTAGATTTCCAATGCATTCTAAGCATACAGAAAGACAATCTTGGACTTGTGACTGCAGTCTAGAATTAAATACATTTTTGAGACAAAGTTGTTCGTAATAGTCCAGAAAGTACCAGAAATGAATATCCTTCTGTTACATGCTTCATCTGTATTGTAGCTGTAATATTTAATAGCTCATAATATCAAATATATTTTAATTCAAGGATTACATGCACACCAAAAAAATTGTGCACTACACGCAGGATGGTACTTAATTACCACCAAAGTAAAGAAGAGGAAATGTCTAAGCATCCCACATCTGATTCAGTCATGCAGCTCTTCTGCCCTTTGTGTCTTACTTTATTTAATAGCTGCTGATATATGTAACAGGAATCTTTCCCCCATAAACAAAAATGCGTTGGAAGCAGTGTTTCGGAATGAAATGTCGGTAGTACTGAGGCATGACGTGTCAATACAGCGGCAGGACGGAGAGATTTACCAGAGGCTGCAGAACAGGGATTACAGGCAGAGAGTTTGATTCAGCTTTATTTGTTTTCTCAGCTCTGCCTTTCAACACTAACTCCTTCATACAGCTTCTCCTTATGATTGACAGCTGTGCTACGACTTGTGAGGTGTACAGGATGGAGGTTGTACATAAAATCTCTCTGTTCAGGAAGGTTTTAGTGCACAATTTTACAAAGGAAGGGATGTTTCTTTATGAGGTGGCCAAAGGCCGACACTTTATTGCATCTCATGTATGGATTTAGATGTGCATCCTTACATTGATGGTTAGGCTTTCAATGAGCGTGTCAGCATGGGTTACGGCATGTCAGCGTAGGCCTGCACAATTGCATCAGCATTAGAAAGTCGGCCCTTAGAAACAGTAAATCGATTATCCAGTTGGAGGTGGCAGGCGACGTGGCCCTTCTTAAACGTGTCCAAGCCTGGGGAGAGAGTTCAACATGGGCTTAGCATGTCTCACCCTGAGAACAGAGGCCTGCATTAGTGACAATAAACATTAGAGTCCTGTCCATCTTCTACAGCCTGCCAGCACTACTTGCAAGTGCCAGTCTAGCACGTTGACGGATTTAGTCAATGTGACAGAGGCCAAAGGACTTAAGTCTCTTTAACCCTGCAAATAGCACATGCCCACCTTTCTTTTCCACACAGTATTCAAAATTAACACTGCTACACATCTTCCAGTAGCATGTGAATTTAGAAAATGCAAAAGATAGGGAATTTTATCAGGCATAAAAAAAACATGTGATTATATGTCAATGTCAATGTCACCTTTATTTATATAGCACTTTAGACAAAATAAATTGCATCAAAGCAGCTTAACAATAATAATTAGTAAACCATGTATATAAAGGAATACCCACGTCACCATGTAAATGTGTAAAAAAATAGTTGCTTCACTATGTTTTTTTGTTTAACAATCTACGCAAAAAGCAGTGTTATGTGTATATGCAAGTAGAAATTAAGTCTTATTAACATAAATATTTCTATTATTCTATTTGCCAAACAAATTAGGGTTAAATTAAAATAAAATATTTGATAAATTAATACTTTTTACAACATGGTTTCTCTACATGACATTTTTTGCAAAACTATTGGATTTTTAAACAATTATTTTGTAAAAATAAATGTACTGTTTTTAAAGATTTTATTTAGTTGCTATAATTTTTATTTTTGTAAGATTTAATAAGCAGCAGAAAATATTTTTTACTGCGTAGATAAACTTGTCATTACATGAAAGTGAATGTGCATCCAAAATGACAACTCTGTCATCATTTGCTTATCCTCTTGTCATTTTTTAATCCTCTGTGACTTTCTTCAGAATATCTACTTTTATATTCTACATGAGAGAAAATGCTGTTAAGCAAATAGCAGGATCCATTCATAGTTTTTTTTTTGTCGATTCAACACTTACCACTGCTCCGGGTGTGTGTTCACAGTGTGTGTGTGTTCACTTATTGTGTGTAAGCACTAGGATGGGTTAAATGCAGAGCACAAATTCCAAGAATGGAACACCATACTTGGCAACACGTCACTTCACTTCACTACAGTGTGTGCCATGACCTTCACCTTAAATGAGTTCCATTGCTGTTCGGCTACCAGCTTCCTTAAAAATATCCTCAATACTCCTCAAAACAAAGTTTTACACAATGTGTATTTTGTTGGTTGTTAAGTTTTATCATGCATCCCATAGCCACACATACAAACATTAATGCATCCTCCCTCTGGGACTTTTCTCATTACTTTGCCATTGGTGACATTGCTGGGTTCATAAACACTATGGTGGACAGTACCAGGTCCTCCTGTCTATCTCCCACTCTGCCCCAGAATGCCACAACAGCCTTAGGCCTGACTTATCCTCCCTCTGAATTATGCATCCTCTCCGGAAATGAGGAACAAAGTTTTGCTAGAGGGGATTCATCATGAACATGCTTGGGTGTTTTTTTCCTCCTCTTCTTTGCAATTTTCATCATTCTCATCGTGTTCGAGAGGAAACATGTAAGGATCAGCCGTCCTACCCTTGTCCTGCTTCCTTCAGCCTGCATTATTTAACAAACAAACTCCAAACGCCGTTCTGCTCTCTTCTGCAGGACCACTGTTTATTTTTTACCTCAATCTCTCGCTATCTCCCATTCTTAGATTCCTTTAGAGTATTTCCAGCTCTCCTTTAGTGTCTGCAGTGCAGTACAGTTTATTTGCATTGTGCTGCTTCAGCATAAATTGTTTACTAAAAGATTACCAAATTTAAAGTGATGGTTAACCCACAGATAAAAATTTTTGCTGTCACTTACTCATCCCATCTGTCATTCCAAACTTTGGAACTATGACTTCCTTTCTTCTGCAGAAACCAAAATGATACATTTTGAAATTGTTGATAACTAAAGAGTGGTAGTCTCATTTAACTTGTACTGATTTTGTGTCCGTACAATAGAAGAAATAGAAGCATATAATAGAAGCATTGTAGAGTTCATAACCAACATTCTTCAAAATATTGTCTTTTTTTTCTGCGGAAGAATTTTATTTTTCTGGAAACTGTCACTTTGAATTCAATTTACACAGGTTTTATTTTTTTGTTGTGCTTTGTTGTGGATGACTGCCCTGATCTGACTTGTTTTGCAGTGACTTACAGAGAAGCTTAAATGTAAACAAAACATGTGTGAGGGTGTAGGGGAATGTTTCGAGTTGGTCTATATTAAGTTGTCCCTGACATCTTTTTGTCTCATCATCCCCCATAATACAAGTGCTGAAACATTGGCCTGAGTCAAAGTCACAAGTCAATAAATCCATTTCTTTTCACCTCTCTCTCCTTTTCACACACACACACACACACACACACACACACACACACACACACACACACACACACACACACACACACACACACACACACACACACACACACACACACACACACACACACACACACACACACACACACACACACACACACACACACACACACACACACACACACACACATATACCTCAGAAAGGGTTCTTTCCTCAGCGCAGTCACAAAGTCCGGCAGTCTATCACGGCAAGGTCAGGTGATGTCGAAAATGAAGCAAGAGAAACAAACTTTAACGGCGGAGAAGCGAGAAAAGCTATGTATAAATGTGTCAGTCCTCTGGCTTTGTGCTCACCTTCAGCAAAGCCCTGTCATTCCGCCCAACTCAATTTCACATCCAATTAAAACGGTTGAAACTGAACTGTGCACACCACGAGTTGTGCTCGTACCCATCAGACTGTTAGGGACAACTGTGTTGAACTGGGCTGGAGCCTGAAAGACTCGTGCTAAAGGTGATTTAAAGGTGAACAATAAATCACACGTATATCATTTAGATTAAGGGTGGAGCATCGCCAGTGTGGTGGGTGAAGGTAATTTGGAGCAGAAGGTGGAGGTTTTATAAACTTCTGTGAAAGTCTCCCTAAACTCCGCACCAGACCGGGACTTAATATTCTGGAAGAGTCGTAAATCTTCTCTTCTGTGTCGGGGATGCAGCCACAAAGTCAAATTTGCATTGGCAAATGGGAAAATAGCGTACAGTTATTTGTTAATCTGATCTTTGTTTATCCAATACTCTTGTAATCCACTTTTAATTAAATATCCCCCCAAATATGTGTGAGCAGCAGTTTGACTTTGTCTGTGCTCACGCTGCCAGGATTCACAGGCTTCGCTTCAGTAAGGAGCTGCCCCACTCTCACTTACTCTTTATCTCTCACATAAAAATAACACACACACACACACACACACACACACACACACACACACACACACACACACACACACACACACACACACACACACACACACACACACACACACACACACACACACACACACACATTTGTGTTAAGTACATTAAATATATGTAGGTATATTTCTTTACTGTATATCCCTTTCTTTAGCTATGTATGGACAAGACTTATATTACTGGAAAAAATGTGTTCACAGATGTACCTTGATTTTAAGCTCATCTGAATCTGACAAATCTGTTTTTTGTGCAACTGTAAAAATTCCAACTTGGTGGAAATCTAATCCTATCAAAATATGAATGCCTTGTGATTGACAATATTGTATTAAATCTTCTCAAAGCTTTTTCTTGTTTGTATTGGCCCTTGCGAACTTCTGTAGATGTGCGCCTTCTGTACTGTAACATGCAGAGAGAATGTAGGTGTTTTACCGTCTGGCGAAGTTAAAATAAATAAATCAATAGACAAATCATCTGCAACTGCTAAAACGGATCACTTTTATATTAGCTTATGGTTGTAACCCCCTTCGTTTCTCTATACTACAATACAGAATTTTACATTTATATGAATAATCACTGGCCTTATTATATGCATTAATAAGTCGTTTAATATTTAACCTTTTATTTAATTGTTTACAATTGATTCTGAACATCAGACAAGTTTTTGTTTGTGCATAAAATGGAAGCTTTGCTCATTTGTTCATTACCAGCATTTTTCAAGATATCTTCTTTTGTGATTTGCTTAAGAAAAAAGTCTGATTTTATGTACTGAATATAAATGAAATTAAGTAATTCAAATATTTGTTAAATTTAGAAATTATGTACATATTTTTTAAGAAATTAATTAAACATTTCACACATAAAAAGCCAACAATTCTTAAATATATATTAAACAGACACTCCTATGTCTGTCATAAACAAAGATCTTAGTTTCATTCGAATAGGTACATGAAGTCACAGACATTCAAATATGGCTTTTCTCTCGCCCACGAATAGCACACTTTTCTAGACAGCCATGACAAAAGATGATGCAGAAGTTTGACAGATGGAAAGCAGATGCGTTTCTTATTTTGTCACCCTACCTAGAATGAGAAGGTCATGTGACCACAGACTATGCCTGTTACATTGTCTGAAAAAAACATTTATATATTCTATTTCTCTATACCATGTTCCGGGTTATGTCCTTTAAATCTAAGGCAAATGCTGCCATGTTCTGATGTAAAAGATACCAGGCAGGTAATTTTATTTTTGCCCTGTGCATGTTTTTAGAAAGAATGCAGTTGCTATGGGGGACCATTAAATATATTTTAATGGATTTACTACTCTGTGGAACATATAATACAGCTTTGACACCAAGTCTTGTCACATTAACAATAACAAAGTGTGTTGTGTAAACAGAGACAGGGCCATTGTGTGAGGATCATTGCATTAGGGGTTACACAGAAGTATCCATGACCTCAAACTATCTAAATAACGCTATTTACAGCTGTTATATGCTGTAATGCAATAAGGCCATCGACATAGCATCATTATTTACTCCAGCTATTGTACTATGATGTTAACAGTTGTGCCGTGCAAAAGTGTCAAAAATGATGGCCGGTCAATTCGATTAACTTTCATTTGTAAACATGCCTGAGATATTTAATATGAATTTCGAGTGAAAGAAAAACAAGCTGTACTGGAGGTTACGTTCAAAATTCATGATAAAAATAAAGAGAGAGAGGGGGCATTTATCATGTGAACTGAAACAGGATCCACAATGAATGTCACATTCATCATTTTTAATTAAACAAACAAACAGCAGGTTCCTCATGACTTACCAACAGTTCTGAGCTGTGAAGAGACACAAATGCTATCAGTTATTACAATAGTCGGACACACACTTCAAGTTTTCATTGGTGCCAGTTTGTCAAAACTGTATTTGGACTTTGAAGGCAGACCATTTTGTTATTTTTTCTTATTAAATGTATTGCAACCACATTTTGTACAGCATAAACCCGAAACAAAGGAACATTTTGCAATGTTCCGCTTTTGTCATTGCTGTTTGTTTACATTTTTGAGTGTTTGTTTGCTTGTTTGTTTGCTTTTTGTAACCACGCAAAAGCCTTATCAGAGCGGAACGTAACGTACAGACTTTCACACGCCGTTAGTTTTATTGTAGCCAGCCGGGATAAAAGTGAGCCATTTGAAAACACCTCCGCCGAACGGTAATCTTTCAGCGTGAAGTATTAAACAATGATTTAATAGAGGCGTTTGCTTCCACGCTCTCATTATCTGACTATTAACTGCAATGGACTGTGTGCAGCGCTTCAAGTTTTATATTGTGCTAATGTGCTGAGCACACAGACGAAGAGCCTAATTTAGTCACTCCCGGCTCGCAGACAATAGGAAAAATAAGGCTTAATCTCCTCCTAGTGTTCCTGTACTAAAACTGCTTTTGTCTTTGACATTGCAAGACGTGTTTGAAATGGGTATTGTTGGTGGGGCTGTATTTTCAAATGGAATACGACACAACAATATTGCACTGATTACATTACGAATAGACGTGCATGTATATCGCTCGTAAATAAATAAAGATGCACTTTTTATTAATGAAGTGGAAAATGCGGTATGGTGTAACATCAATCATTTACAATAAGCAGGGGCATCAGGGAGTGCCGATGAGCGCCGGTGATCTGGTGCTAATATTAGACATCGGATTGAACAGGGTAAGCGTTGATGTACATTTTACATAGCAATCGTAACGCACTTGAGTTGTAATTCGTGTGAAATGTCTATGAAAAAAAAGAGACGGGCAGAGAAAAGATGCTGCAAATCTGCATATTAATTAGTTCCTGTGAATCTGCCTGATTGCTGCCACAATTAAAATGCCGGCGGAGGAGCATCCCCCTTTACCCACCATGTGTTAGAGAGAGAGAGAAAGAGAGGAGATGGTTCTTATTGATTTGCAAGTAATTAGCAGGCTTCCTTGAAGAATCCACTTACTTCAAAACATGCTTGAGGAAGAAACTGTATCTAACTGTGAAACTTCTCACAAACACACAAATTTGTATTTATAATAAAAATGCTATAAAAATATTATTATAAAATATTGTTTCATTTTAAAAAATATAAAAAAACGGGCATTTCTATATGTTAATAACTTCTTTTAAGGCAGTAGGTTGAGTCCGAATGGACAAATGCCTGAGGAAAAGGCCCTGGGGGTCCAGCAGACCCTTCTGAAAGAAGAAACGGCTGAGATGCAGATAAGAAGACAGATGAATCATTAAATGGCGGAAGAAGGAAAGCTGTGAAGATCAAGGCCAGGCCAGATGCTCCGTCTGTCTTTGTCCTTGGCACAAGAAGTGTTCATATGTGTGTGTGACCTGCAGATGTTCTTTGAGCATTGTTCAGGCCATAGCAGGCCCAAACGGTCAAACTCTGTCTGTTTGGCAGGGGAACGCAATGTGTCCGCCCAGTAATACTAACACATGCTTAAAGCTCAACCAGAAGAACGATTTAAAGTTCTCAGCAAATATCGTTTTTTAAGCGTTTCAAGCTAAATTATTGTTTTAGGTCAGCGTTGAAGTTTGCCACATGGATCCTCTTCTGTGAGACAGGAAGTTGAAGTGTTTGTGTTCCTAATTCTGCCCAGCTGGATGTACACTGTAGTCCATTGTCATCCACAGCAGAGGTCAACTGAACGTATGATCTGTGTGTAGATAAGTTGTATTTATTTGCCTATAGATGAGGGTTAATATGATTAGGATAGGAATGCAGAAGCCCTCCCCAGGCCAGTGGACCTCTGGGATGCATCTGGGAGATGTGGATCAATCTAATTACAAAAGTCTAGGCGAAGTGTTCGTAAAAAGTTTCACAGAGCAGATGACCTTTCAAACCAATATTGTCAACGCTGTGTATATTTATATATTTATTTTTAAATCATTGGCATAAGATTTAAAAGAGACACAATAAAGTCTGTGAAGGAAGAGCTGTTGAGTAGAGGTGCTGTTTTGCGTCGCTCTGAATTAGCATTCAACGATTGCATCTGTGTAGCACTGCTATCAGGTCAGCTCGATCGGCTCACACGCGCACTTCCCCAGTCTGATGAGGTTCATTACCAGTGGCTCCCAGGAACGACCTGATTTCCGCTCCTTCACATTTTGAGGACGGCACTTTGTTCAATTGCCCTACATGGGAACTTTCCGTAATGGGGCCAGTTGATTATATTACTTTGGTTATTTTACTTAATGCCCAAAACAGGAGATAAATTTAAAAATCTAGGGCAACTAATCATGCTTGGTTCTCTTCCTTATCTTTATGTATCTATTTCTTCTCTTATGCACTTTATTTCTCTCTCTCTCTCTCTCTCTCTCTCTCTCTCTCTCACACTCTCTCTCTCTCTCTCTCTCTCTCTCTCTCTCTCTCTCTCTCTCTCTCTCTCTCTCTCTCTCTCTCTCTCTCTCCCCTCTCTTTCTATCTATCTCTTTTGTTCTCACTCCCTCTCTATGTGATTGTTTTTTAACCCTGTTATTTACAATATTTTTATCCCTTCAGATAAAGCTTTACGTTGTTTAGACTCAACTGTATTATAGACCAAGATGGGGGAGAGAATAACCTGAGGGTCGCGTTCACTGGCCCTAAATAACATTTCTCAACGTGACAGCAACAGAAGTTGTGTTAAAGGATTGTTTCACTCTGGATTTGTGTTGGGTGTTAAAGTGGCCCAGAGACTTGTGTTCCAGCTCACGTCAGGAACATTGTCTTGCCCCTGTAGAGCTAACCCCCTACAGGTAAAACTCAAATCACTTCCTCGAGAATGGACACAAAAAATCTGGCTTTGTGTCCACTCAAATATGTAAACACAAACCATTTGAGTTATGGCTAGACTATTCTGTTTTAGGAGATATAGTGATATTAGTGTAGTGATATTTGAAATATCTTCTCAATGAGTGTTTAAATCAAGACTTACTATAATTACAAATTCCTTTGTATTTTTTATATTTTTTCTAAGACTTAATATGTTTACAGATTTTTCTTTTATATATTTTTTTTCTGTCATTGCAGTTTTTAGTGAGACTAACTTCATTTACAAATTTCTCTTTTTTATTTATAAATATTATATATTTCATATTCTATTATTTGCTGTTTTATTGGAATTAAAAGTTTTTACTGATTTATGATTTAGCTAATTATTAATTAAATAATTTTAATTGTATCTTTATTCAATCATTGTAGCTACTTTTAAGAGTGATAACTGAAAAATTTGTTGTTTTCTTCCTATGTGTATGACAGTTTAGGAGTGAAAACCTCATGCATTTTACGGTGTTCTTGATACTATTAAAACTCTGTATTGATCCATTCTACATAGAAGAGTTATTGATTTTTGCATAGTCAATTATTTAGAGTGAAGGAGTTATTTATATGTCGGCTTAGCCTCTTTTTGCACCTCCTACCTCAATTTTTCTTTCGCTCTCTAACTTTCTGTTTTAATGCCAAAATCTGGTTTTCATTACAGTGTCTCAGTGTTGATGGCTGGAACTTTGTTTCTTAAAGCCATGTGTGCCAGTGGTCTTTTGTTCCTGACCGGCGGTTTTGCGATTGCTGTATTTACCGCAGTAAAAAAAACAGCATCTTCATCAGCTGCAGCCCTGCCACTGGCTCTAACTTCTCACGCAATATTATTTGGTGAACTTCTCTTTCCCTGGCAGCAAATCAGGCCACCATCTGCCCTGTGCCAGCCCTGCCCAAACAGCAGCAAACAGAGACTATTAAGAGACTATACTTTTGAAACATTATTAATACTCCTGGATTTTTAATTACTGAGCTCATTCTAGTGCACCCTGGGATTTTAAACTTGCTCTGCAGATTTAATACTTAGGTGGACTTACATTTTTGCACCTAAAGGTAACTCACTGCACTCAAAAAATGTTTAATGTGTTTTTACTTGATACAATTTACACTAAAAAACTTACAAACTTTTAAAGCTTTGAAATTAAGGCAATATAATGTTTACATTTTGTGAAAAATGTTTAAAATATGTGTAAATCTGAGTTATTCAAATATTTCTATTACAATTCACAGAAGATATTGATGTACATAACAAATTTGTATTTGTTTAACAAATACTTTTTTATTACATAATCTTACAAAATTAAGTGTTAGATTTTAATGTTAATGATAATGATAAAATTTCCCACTAAAAAAAGTATTTAAAAACACTTTTATTTTTTATTGTTTTTGTGATATGTACTAAGCCATATGAAACAAAGAGTTTGTCCATGCTGCGGTTCCCCATGTGTCAAAGAGGCCCAAGACAGACCACGAGCATGAAAAGTGCTCCCTCTCTTTTTCTCTCTTTCTTTTGTTTTCACTTGCTTTCTCTCACTTCCTCTCTTGATCTCTATCTGACGTGTGTCTGATTTTCTCGCTATCTGTCTTTTCCTTCTTTCTCTTTCCACAACATCTTGTGTTGGCGTGGAGAGCTCGGGGCTCAGGACCATGCCAGATAAAGTCTGGCTGGCTGAAGGGAGGAGAGGACTTTGGCTAAACTGGCAGGAAGATCACAGGCTGGAAGAAGCCCACGTTCTGCACATATTCCCTAATAAGTAATTCATCTGAGGAGAGCGCATGATCAAGAGCCCAGGGGCTTTCACCCCACTGTTTCCAGAGATCTATGCTTCTGTCTGTCTCTCTGCCTGTCTCACTGGTGTGCTCCTCGGCCTCCATTATTTTGCCTCCGCTTAGATCTCTTTGGATGTTAGTCTCTGCTGACCTGTGTTGGGCTCTGTCCCACGCTGCTTAGACAGCAGTCACTCTCATCAGCATGCATGCAGGGGTGAGGGCACAATTCAGCCAGAGACAGAAGGAACATGTTTTTTTGGAAAAGTCTTTTTCGCTATGTACCGAAACCCACAATGTGGTTTTGGGCTGCATGCAGTGATGAGCCCCGAAATATAGTTCAGGCTAAATTTAAGAGGGTCAGCCATGCATGCCTGTTCTCGCCATTCGCATTTTTTGGGTAGAGACGTGTGTGCTGAATATGTTAAGGAGCTTGTTGGTTCATAGCATTACTCAAAGAAACATTTTTTGCTTGGAAGTTGCTTTTTCACTTTTTATTGAGTTCTTAAGTATCAACTTTTTCTTAGATGTTTCTCCTAAAATATGTTGGACAAATATAAAAAATTGATCTATTATGTAGATGTCAGAGATATACCCTGTATATTATTATAAATAGTTACTGTTAAATTCACATTATCTCAAGCTGTGCTGAACCCAGCTGGAACTTACATTCTTTTTACTTTTGTGTCAAAGTCCTGTTGCACAAAAAATAAAGCAAATGTGTTTTGGCGAAACTTTGCAATGGCAGCAAGAAGCCATTTGGCCAAACTAACAGGTCATAGATAATATTGCACATAGATCTACATTCTGTCTTTGATTATACTGTGGCCAGCTGTTTAATTCAGCTGCTCAGAAGGCACGTTGGACCGCCCGACACTTTCCACATAGACCGCTCAACATCTCTGGTCACCCCTCATTATTACCCAAAAGCACTTTATCCCCTGACTCCGCAGAATGAAAAACAAATCCACTGCAGGGAAAATGTGAAAAATGAACCTCGGTGCCGAAGGAGATCACACTTTTGAACGTCTCTCATTTGGTTCCAGCTCGGAATTGCCTCCGTGGAGCTGGTTTTTCCTGGCTAGTGTCACATTAGAGAGGTTAAATTGGAGGTGGCAGTGCCCACTGACTCCAAGACTTGATGTGGTGAGGTGGCTCTCACTCCTGGGCTAAAGTTACTCCCGTGGCCCCTGCAGCCCTGCCGCATAATATACTCGGCAACACGTGTGAAAGCGAGGCCAGGATTTGCGTAGGCTTAGAGTTAGGAGGTGTGGAAAGGGTCTGAATGCTCCCTGCGGCTGATCAACATGAAGGTAGGACAGTGAGAGCAGACTGCTGGGGAATGGAAATACAAACCGTCTGTTAATTTTTCTTATCCAAACATTTTAGCTGAGCCCAGGCCTGGACGTAAAGGCAGAGAGAGAGATATGTCTAAAACTGAAAAGAATAAAGAGTATGATGAGTACGGATGCTGAGGAGTTCTGTCCACTTTCTCCTTTAAGAAAATGTTTGAATGGGTTTTGACTTGCACTGTCTACTGGATGTCTCCTTATGTGGCCACAGGCTAGACTGACTCCCAAACAGGCCGGAATAAATCTGCTGTGCGTGAATTAATAAGTCTAATCTTGAGTGGCACAGCATGGGTGCCTGAAGACGTACTGCGACGCCCCAGTCCTAATGAAGCCAAACTGGGCCGTGACACCTTACTCCATCCTGACACTAGGCACAAAGACAACCATCTTTCTGACAGAGAGACCTAACCTCAAAGTGGGAGTCACAAACGTTCTGTGATAGCAACAGTGTCTGCTTCACGAAAGCAGGGAAGGAGGAGGAGAGATGCTGGGGATGCTGAAGGTGTCTGACTCCTGGATACCTTCACAGCTGTGCTTCTAAATCAGGTCAACATGTAATGGGCAAACACACATCCCCAGGTGAAAGAACAGCATTGGACTGTCTGGGTTGGGCTGTCTTGCATTTACTTCTTTTTGTTTTGAATGTCCCTATATTTTGCCAAGTATGACAATGAGATGTCCCATAGAATGCAGAATTCACAAATGAGAATAATTGTTTCTTAAAGAAGGCTGTGAGATGCAAAGTAGAGCAAAATGTCTATTGTTCATGTGGCTTAAGAATGATCACAAAAAAAACTGGAAAAAAGGACATATGATTAATTAGTATACATATATATATAAAAATATAATATAATTATGTATATATATATATATATATATATATATATATATATATATATATATATATATATATATATACATAATTATATTTGAGTTAAGGAGATTTACTTATTTTTCTACTTATACATCCAAAAATTTAAACAGTATATTTACTTAATTTCAAAGCTCTTAAATTTACTAATTTATTTTGTGTAAATTTGTTCATGTAAAAAAAGTGTAAAATTACTTGAATATAGACATTTCTTTGAAGGAGGTCAAAGGAAAAGAAGGCTTAAAATACTTAAAACATTTCATTTTAGATCCTATAAATTATTTGATCTATGCCAATGTCCACATGCATTTAAATGACATCACCATGTTTATGCACCTGTGAGAGACAAAGCAAATACTTCACGGAAACTGAAGCATAGCTATGAATAAGTAACCTCTCAGCAAAAACACTTTATCTTGGACCGTAGATTTCTACTATTTCACAGCCGTCATGACTGACTGTTGAAAGCACTTCAGAATTAAAATCAAGGCTTTCTCTTTGTTTTCATTATCTCTCTGTTTCTTGATCAAAAAAGCGGCTCACTTTTTTCTGAAGCTTGTCAAGCTCATTCTGATGAATGCATTGGTTTGTCAAGGCATTTTCTATTGTGCTCTTCCCTAGCAGGAAGCCCTTACTGTCCAAAAATTCTCACAGGCGCCTTTTGTGCTTCCATCTCTCCACATTGTTCTCTTATTGATCTCCACATGGCATGTTATAAATCTGCCTTGAATAAGAAGGCCAAGGTTCCGCCGTAAGTGCTGTGCCTATGGAGATCTCAGAAATAGGACAACAGAATATGCTTTCTGGCAAGCTCAGCTCTTTCTGTGCTCGGACTGAGGGTTGAAAACGGTGTGACCTTTGTCTAATTGTGTGAAAGACACGTAGAGAATTCAATCAAATCTGAAGACCTCATTCATAGTGTATTATGTGGGTGGCATGGATTGTTTTACCTGTACATGTTGAGCTGGCGCAGGGCATGACTGCACTTGGCAGCGGATGGTGTTGAACGTGGGCCTGTGTGATAATGTACTCCCATGTGGGCTGGCCAGTATGTGGACTGACTGTTAGCTCCATCACTACCGATAGTCTCCCTCACCGTGTCCATAATAGAGCATCGTGCCCGCCCAGGGCATGTCAGGGTGTGTTTGAGCCTCACCTGCTCACAGGTGACGTGACTGTCAGGGGCATCATCCTTGTCACAGAGACTGTGTCAATGTAGGGACAGTGTGTTGTATGTGTATGTGCGAGATCACCTGTTTGACAAGGCTTGTCAGTGTACATTCTGCCCCCATTCAGTCACTGTCACGGTAGGGCATCTGCAGTTCGCTGTCTCTTTTTATCAAAAGAGGTCCTATTCGCTGTCAAAGGATGAGTTAATAAACAAATTACAGACTATTAGCAACCCTACATACGTCACTGTGAGGAGCAGGGGGTTGTTGCACTATGATTTGGGGAAAACAAGCCACCGGAGCTATAGGTGACCACATGCACTTGTGTGAGATATTTTACTTGTGTTAATGTGTTTTTCAAATAGGCCTTTGTGACGTATTTAATGGCAGATGGTATTAGGAGGAAGACTTCTTAGTCTATTGGACACATTTTATTATACAAAGACAGAGGAATCATCAAGATTTTTGCACTGTTAACTAAAACTAGAAAAAATAATGTAAATAGGTTTTTACCTCATCATTCTGAAATTATACACAGTCTTGTTCTTTCAATGTTTTTGTGTACAAGCCTCTCTATGATTTGCAAAACATATTTATTTGTTTTCTTATTCAATTCATGTCTTTTATTGCCGCTTCAGTTTGACTTTATTAGATGAGGTTTCATAGTTTGATGTCTCCATTGATTCTACGAAACTGGGAAGATTTTAACATCCCCTTGTGGAAACACATATTTAATGAGTCTGATTCTTGACAGTTTCCTCAAGGTTGAAATGGAGTAAATACATTTAGTAAAACAGTTTGGCTTGAAATATTTATAAACCTGAAACATTCACATAAAGATTATTAATACTTTTTCTGGCATGAGACTTTTTAGACATAACTATTCCTGTGTCAGTGTTTCTTAGGAGATGTTGTTTGCTCTTTGTTGTTGTTCTCTTTCTCAAAAGGGGTAATATATCCATATCGTATTGGACTGCGATAGTGCAGCTACGGTAGTCTGACAGTGGGCAGTGTGAGTGTCTGTATTGAGATGTGGGGTAGATAGGGCATTGACTGTAGACAAGGTTTGGAGGCATCAGTAGAGTCATGGCAATGCCGAATAGATGAGATTAGGAGATGTACCTCGGAGCTGGTCACATACAAGATCATTGATCACGCTGCTTCAGTCTAGCAGCACTTAAAGTCAGATTATAAATGAACAATATTATATTAAATAAAACAACTAATAGTTTTAAATTAAAATGTCTGTAACCCATCCTTATTTAAAAATGCCTCAAAACAAGAAAACATAGTAATAATAAATTCTTCCAAATTTTAGTAAACACAAATAATGTTTTTTATTTAATGCATGAACATTGACTACCCTTTAAATGTTTTCTTTATATATTTACGGCAGTGTGTTATTGGCATCTAAAATTTGTTAAGAGACATCCTGACCCTCCATACATCGATACTACATCCGCTTACTAGGCCCTCAAGGTTTCTGTCTAATGGTCGAGCGTATCCATACGCACGTTTGAGTGCACACACAAACCCACGCACACGTCTCTGTTCCTTGTCACACCGAGGGTCTTGGCCGAGCTTGAGTCGAGGTGTCGGCTGCCTGGAGAACCAGTGTCCTCTGACCTGCGGCAACAGTGTGAAGCCAAGTGGTGCTGACAAAGAGAAGAGCCTACAAGCTTCATCTTTCCATCCCGACATGACGGAGAGCAGCTAAGGCTCTGGGTCTTTTGCGGTCAGACGCATTTGAAAAGCATATGCTGCGTGAGGCTACTTCTTAGGTCGCAGCTAAATTGTGAGACAGAAAGGTTGAGACATGTGATTGATGACCCCCGTTGGGCCCCATGTCATTAGCTTGTACAATTAACTGCAGAGGGTGGGGGAGTGACTCGTGTTGAAGAGTCATCTTGTGATCTTTAATCACAGCATAAGAACTGAGATCAAGATCGTGCTTACATGTGACATCTGAGATTTCAGTTGGTACATTCAATGGCTTTATTTATGTTAGAAGCATTATTTTTATGCGCTTCATGCATCTGATTTAGTGTTTCACAAGTATCCCAATTTGGTTGTATTTCATGGCAATCATGGCAGCAGTAATTTATCATTAAATAATGGAGAATAGCATTATAACCGGCAAGAAGTGTGTGTGAACAAGCACTTTTGGCATTTGAAAGTGCCGATTCAGGTGTCCGGTTTGCCACGGTGAATCAGCGCAGTTCCAGGAAAGTACAGATTGTGTTAGTCTGCTTGCACCGTCCACCGTCTTATTCTCAGAACTGTCTGGTAGGATGTAAAATTGTGCCATGCAACTCTGAATCAGCACTATTTTTGTGCTCGTGTTTGTACAGTTATTTGCTTTGCATAATTTTTGAGTAAACCATTCACTAAAACAACGCAGACCTCACATGCAAAAAATAAATAGCACTATCAGTGGATGCTATTTATTTTAAGGAGAATTCTCCATTGAGTTCTTCGTGTTAATATCTGTAAACAGTATAATGAGCTGGGATGGATGACCGGGCCCAGTTTGGCTCAGTTAAAAATGGACCAGGTGTAACTTTGAAACCAACTTAAACAGTATTTCTGAATTAATTGAACGTTTTCTGCACTGACCTTGAGTGTGTTTGTGTTAGTGTGATAATGTGATCCATGAAGTCACCTCAAATCAGTCCGCAGGCCATCTAAACATAGCACTTTAGAAAAATGAATGCTCTGGGTGATGATAGAGAGACACAAAGCAGACCTTGTCGCAAAAATCCTGCCAGACCCCTTTCTCTATCTTCTTGCTCTCTTAACTCGTTTGCTCCTCTGGCTGTTTTTATCTTTCTGTCATGCTTGCTTCTGTTCTTTGAAGACACTGACTGAACTGTTCGTTTTACTTTCCACTCGTGTTGCTCTGCTCTTGTTTTAAATGCGTTTATCAGGTGGTCTGTCACTGAAAACCAAAGGGCAAATGGAGGTATAAAGCAGGTTAGAAGTTGACCATGACCACATGTGTCAGCTCTCTTTTTTTTGCATTTATTAGTTCTGTGGAAACGGTCCAGCATAGCCATTTTTCTGTAATAGGAATTTCTCCCTTCTGTCTCCTCCCTCTGGGTTTGGGTGTTTCCTCGATTGTAATTACCTTGCTGTTATAATTAAACCTACAATTTATTACATTTTAGCAAACAAGCTCTTTCTTCCTTGGCTTAGGTTTAGCAGTGGCCCAGTACTGTCAGAGAGGCAGCTAGCCCTGCATTACTCACAGCACTTGGCCGAAGTGTGTTAGCTGAGCAGATGAAGAGAAACTGGGCGGATGGAGGCCGGCCCACTTCAGTTATACTATGAATCATGTGACAACAACATAAGCTAATGTACACAAATGTATGTGTAAAGAAGAACACATACACCACTGAACAAAGTTACGACTACATAAAGGTCTGATTCTAACCGTTTCTTACGTCAATATCTCTTAATTGAGATGGACAAAGAGCCAGTTTTGCCTTCAATGGTTTTCTGACCTACAGATTTAGTTTCAGATAAAAAGCATGAAAAAGAGTTGTAAGTAAAGTCAAAATCCATCTCTTAAAGGAGCTGTGTGTAGAGTATCACACACATGGAATTGGCAATGGTGCACCACCATATCTTGTGTAGTTGAATGAGATATTGGTTGTGATTCTTTAAGTCACCGCTAGAAATCCCACGCAGCTCCTTCATAGGTGAGATCATGAACATGCGCTACAACAAAAATCTTAAAAGAAAAAGTATAATTATATTATTATAAGCAATAACAATATATTATTAATAAAAAATTATACAATAATAAATATAAATATACATTATAAATGACAAACTATTACATTATATAAACACATAAATGTTTTATTGTATTGACAGTGACCTTTTATATAATAAAGCTAAAGCTAGAGTTATTATCTAATATTGTTATTTATTAATATAATAATTGATGTATTGCTTTATAATAAGGACTCTGGTTAATTATTATATTCCACATTAACTTAACTTTCCTTTTTTATATCAAATTGGGTTTTTTCACTTTATGTGTTTAAAGGAGAATGTTTTTTGTCTATAAATGTGACATTCAATCAAATTTGGTCTTCAACCCAAAATGACTTTGACATACCCATAAAATCATGTCAACAGAGCAGAAAAGTTTAAGCTAGTATCACGATGGACTCTTTTTGTAGATTTTCAGGTGCAATTTTAAAAGCTTATTCCATATAAGCTGATCCAGAAAGAGTGAGAGAGAGTATGAAATAGGTGGAGTTTCAACTCTTCCCTCCTCCACTGGCCAATCTCAAAACCTAGTTTTCTGTGCCATAACTGGGCGGATAGGCCAACAGTATCTAATAATAGGTATTGACTGGTTGAATGTAGGATGAATAGGGTTGGGTATTGGATCTCCATTGTGCCCCGGGTCACGCAGCCAGCTACACTGAGAACATGTCTCATAGGACTAAACAGAAAAAAAGAAGACATTTTAAACTTTCATGACTGAGAAAGAATCTGTGCCGTTTGGCCCTTTAAGGATTAACTCTTTGTTCTCAAAGTGCTGGACGATCAATAACAGAGAGAGAGAAATAGCACAGACATCTCTATTCCAAAAACACTCTCACACAAACACACACATGTATCCCCTTCTGCTCTCTGCATGCGCATATATGCATTTATACTCCGACAACAAACAGAACACATTTGGTTTTACATAAACATCATCTGAACTGTGTTTACTATGAGAATGTGTCAAAGAATTTGCAGAATCTGGATCCAAATATTTGGTTTTATTCCTTTATTCTATTTATGTTAGTTATATTATTAATTTACCTTACTTTGCTTTTATTTTTTTTTTAAATTTCAGTCTTAGATCACTTACTTCAGTCTTTTTATGTTTAATGAACTCCTCGAACATGGTTATTGTAACTATTTCTCAGTCTGAAAAATTATTTACTTAATTGTTGGATCTTACATGTGTAAGAGAGAGAGAGAGAGAGAGAGAGAGAGAGAGAGAGAGAGAGAGAGAGAGAGAGAGAGAGAGAGAGAGACAGAGAGAGAGAGACAGAGAGAGAGAGAGAGAGAGAGAGAGAGAGAGAGAGAGAGAGAGAGAGAGAGAGAGAGAGAGAGTAAACGAAAGGAAAAGAAAGCATTAAGGAGTCTCAGAGTGCCTATACACATGCCTGTGTGTCTGTCTGGCCTCAGTGGTAACGTGTAATGTGTGTGACGTTTGCGTGAGTGTGCGCGTGTGCATGTATGTGCGTGTGTGTGTGTCTGTATGTACAGGGGAGGCCTGTGATCATGTGTACTGACAGTTTCCCCCACCCTCCTCGCTCAGCACTGTTTGGGTGAGAAAGACTCTAATGAGAGGTTCACAGGCTGTGAACTGATGGCCCCTCTCCATCCACCTTCACGCACACACACACACACACACACACACACACACACACACACACACACACACACACACACACATACACACGCACACAAACATACACACACTAAACCTGAGCAGCTGGCGCCCACACCACTGGTGCAATGTCACATATCTTACTCTCGCTTTTCCACACTTTCATCTGCCTTGTGTGCCACCTGAGACTTCACACATGCGCACAGACACACAAGAGACTGGAGACAGAAGCTGGGCTAATGAGCATGGATATTCTCAAGCCCATTGCTATGTTCTCTGCTGGGTGTAGAGTAGAAGAGTGTGATTCTCTGTGTCCTTTGCTTTATTACAGGTGAGAATATGGGGTCAAGAGGAGTTAATGTGCCAGTCTAGCACTGATGTTGAATAGAGAACCAGGACTGGGAATTCTCTGTTTAAATATTAGAATATTTCTATTAAATTAAATAATATTTAATATAATTATATTTTAGATACTTAATATTTAATGAAGTATTTCTATTTTATTTAATATAAGTTATTATAATAGAAATATGTGAGGTAACCAGATTTACCATCCATAAAATTTAAATAGTAAAATTAATGTATTTAAAAGATTTTAAATTTACCAATTAAGATTTAAAAAAAATTGTGTAAATTGTTCAATGTAAAAATACGGAATTTTTATGTACTTTTATGTATTTTGTAATATAATCAAGTACAGTTGCTACAGTTCCTTTCAGTTTTTATAAAGATTTATTTTTTATTGCACACCATATGTTTATACTATTTGTATCGAACACATTTATCAGCTAATTTCTTGTTCTAGGAATAAAATAGTGAACAAAAGAATATGTTGCCCGATACTGTCAGCGAGCGATCAATTACTCAGCACTGAGGTGGTAGTTGTTCTATACAAAATAAGCACAAAGCTTATTTTCTCTCTTTTCCCCACACACACAAACATCTCCGCAGAAGGAAGGAGAGTGCCCACAGTTGACACATGGGCTCACCTAGGGTCAGCCATGTGTAAGTGGGGAGAGTGTGTGTGTTCACGCAACTGTGTGCGAGTGTGTGCATGTGTGCGTCTGAATGCCTTCAGGTGCAAAGTGTGTGACACGGCGTTCTCCAGCTGTAGCAGATGTAAAAGGGAATGCCCGCACAGGGGCCACAGCTGTGGCCCCTTCACACAGACTCCCAATACCCACACATCCTCACTGCTTTCATTTTACTATAATACTTTAGGAATTTGTATTGTCCTACGATCTGTCACAGTCTTGTTGTTTGCGTATTGGAAAGTGTTGTTTCTAAATAGATACGATTTTTAGACTGCTTACAGTTTAGTTCTATAATCCTGAAAAGCTACACTTTGTCTTTTACTCCGTTGCTTTTCTCCATTGTAAAATGTCCATAAATGGCTGGTTTTGTTACAAAGCATGGGTCAAAGAGAACCCTTCATGTGGAGACAACATCATTGCAGAAGAGCATGTGTTAAGAACATTGAAATCCTAGTTCATAAATGAAATGTTTTAGCTGGACTGCATTCAAAAACTTTTAAAAACTAGCTCTTAAAAAAACTCTCGTGTCATCCATCTCCAAGCATCCCTGACTCTGCCCCGTGTCTTTCATTCACAATCTTATGACCAAGAAATGATCTGAAGAGGACACACCGGCTAACGCAAGCAGATGTGTTTTAAGGCTGAAAATGTGAATGTGTGTTCCAGCAGTAGGAAAGAGGAGATTGTTTTACCCACACTCACATTGACGTCTCTTACATACATACACTCATTAGCATCCCTGGGAACGGTGCTGACGTGTACGTCACAATTCCCAATCTGTCTATTCTTTCATGCTATGCGACAGTGTAACCCAAGAAGCGTAATACTGACAATGAACTGTGCTAATCACATCTAATATGCAAATGAGATTCAACTTTGAAAGCATTGGCTAGAGTTGCAAAAGAGTGGGATGGGAGAGTTCTGTACCCTAACCAAACACTTGTTCCTCTCATTTTATTTATTTGTTTACTTTGTTTCCTGCCCCTAATAGTACAATACATTTTTGTGGATTTATAGGGGACGCGTGTGAGGTGGCCAGGGTCTCTGTGTCTGGATGCAGAAATGGTGGCAAAGCAATTAAATTCTCATTTAGCACGAGCGATTAAAACAGACACAATTACAAATTATATTATGCTCATCTGGACGTGGAGGCATATTGCGTAACACCCTGTTGAGATCAGTGGTCTTTCTCCTTTTCCTTTTTCTTGTTGGAGACATTTGTCTGTTATGGGGTCGGTTTTCTAGCTTGCTAAATTTCTAGTTAACAATTATGATTTCAAATCATAGTGTGTATTATATCATTGGTTTTATGATGGTTTATTTGTGACCCTTAGAGGGTTGCACGTTTTTATAAGCAATTTAATCTGAAAGACATTCTCAACACAGTGTCATTTTGATGTTATTTTTTGATGTATAATAGCATTTGGAAATTATGGTTGCGATGGAATGTATTAAACATTTAACATTCAAAGATAAAATGTCAGACTCTTTTGACTTGCTAAGGATGGTTATAGCTTTCTTTCATATTTACAGCTTGATTGTAAATGACACAAAATGAAACTAGTCTGTTTTAAAGAAATGTTTACCTTTGTTTTTTATCCTTAATGCAATATTGTCTAATATCTCAAGCATCCTCTTCACTTTTAGCTCTAGATTAACTGTTTCTTCCACTATTTCTTTTTATTTCAGTCTGTTTGTTGAATATTATTTTGCCATTTACTCATCCTTTTGTTTTTGTTTTTTAAACCCCTATGACTGTTCATTCTTCAACAGAACATACAAGATTTTTTCAAGAATGTTATTAACGACAGTGCCTGTTAACTTGCATGGGTTTTTCACCCAAATAATGTTTGGTAACTGATATTCTGTTCTGCAGAAGAAAGAAAAGTCACACAGGTTTGAAATACAAGAGTGAGTGAGTAAATGATGAGGTTGCTATCGCTTTAATTTACTTAACATTCAGATTGTGATATTAAAAGATAACGTAAAACATAAAAATACTTTTTAAAGGAGCAGCTTAGGTCATCCTTACACGGAAGGAGACAGAAAGCGATATGAATACACCAGCTCCAGCCGTTCCAAGCGCTTAAGGCAGACTTTTATTTTCCCTAACTCTTTTTCTCTTTCTTTCACATCTGGTGGGTCCGCTGACAAGCTCTTGAACTGTTGACAATAAGTTGATGGGCTAAAGCCCCCCAATAAACATCTCTGGTGCCACCTCGGCCCAGCTGCTTGTGTTTAGAGCCGAGTTGAAAGTGGCCGAGTAGCGAGGCCTGAGTGTCATTAGGCACAATGTTTATGTCTGCATGCATGTGGCCTGGCCAGAGATTCTACACATTTCATCACATTATTGGGTTGCCTACATAAGAATCCAATTGCAGAACACATAAAAGTGAAAGGGAGAGCATGAGGCCGCTCTCTGCAGCGGGCGACTGAGCAAATCAAGGGCCTATTCAAAGCTGCGACAGTGGTTAATGTCTTTTATATCATGCTACATATTTCTAAAGCATTTGTGTGTGTGCAGGAGGATCAGTCCAGGTCTGCTGCCAAATGGTTTGGTTCTGTTGATCTGGATCTTAAAAGACAGAGTTTCACAGAGAGGCCATTTATAGCCAGCAACGCAATGTGGTCAAGATGAAATGCTGTTTAATGTTGTGACGTCCATAAGAATGGACAGGGCAGGAGTGTGCAGACAGCGTGACGTCCCGGAGAGCCTGAGACCACTGAAAAAGTGCAGTTTACATTTATCTCCTTTAGTGACCATTCTTTATGAAATAAATGCTGTGTTAACTTGTTTCATGTTTTAACTATTTCTTTCTTATGCGGTATAGAAAAGAGGATATTATGAAGAATGTTGGTACAAAATTTTTTGGTGTCTATTGACTTGCAATGGTATGGTGTCCTTGCAAAAGAACTCAATGGGTACTGTTTTTGGTTACCAACATTGTTCAAAATATAATAGTTTCTGTTTTGCAGATGAAAATAAGAAAAGACGTGAGGGTAAGTAAATTGTGTAAGGATCTTCAATTTTGGGTAAACTATAACTTTAAGAAAAGGGGCATTGTTTTTCAGAAGAACGTTTGACTGGGCAATAAATGCGTTGTATTGATTTAGTAAATGTTGTCTCAAGTAGAAGATGTGTCAAACAGAAATAACATTCCAGTTGTTAAAACTGTATATAATTCAGCTGGCATATGATTCAGAACCTAGATAAAGAGAGACCTTCTGACCTATCAATACAAAACTGTTATTTCCCCTTCTCTCTTATAAGCTTCATGGGATCACTAGTTCCAGTGATCTTGGTCTCTTAAGACCAGCTGGTGTGTTCTGTTCTGCAGATGACACAGAATGAAGGAAGCTGGGTCACGCTGAAGGACTGACCACAGTGTTTCATCATACTGAGAGAAAGTGACCCCAAAGGTCACAGCACACACACAGGCTTAAATTTACAGCAATTAATCTCCTGGAGAAGAGTGTGTATGCGTTCATATGTGTGTGTGTCCTCCCTGCCTTATGCAAGCCGTCAGCTGTCCAGCTAAGGTGGACACCCAGCCATCTTATCGTCCAGGCAAGGCTTAATGTGAGGAGATTAGATGGCATGGAGGAGATTACAGCTTGGCCTTTAATGCATCGCCCTTTTACCTCGCAGCAACCTGATGCAAATCCACTCCAGGTCAACATGGCCATTAGTCCATCCAGCAGATGTAAGAGGCCATGTGACGAACAGTAGACAAACACCAGATGATGAGTGGTTGGCAAAGTAGGCAGGAAAACCTAGATAAAACGAAAAGATGAAACGAAAGAGGCGGAGCATTTCAGTGTGCGTGCATGAGAGAGAGAGTGTGAGGTGGGATGGAAGAGGTGTTCCTCATATAAAAGCCTCTTCACTGGTTTGGAAAATTAGCTGGGCCCTGTGGTCTACTGGAGCCTTTTATTTATTGATGTAAAGAAAGATAACCACGCCACCTTCCGTATTCGCTCCATTTGCATGAGCGAAGGAAGATTAGAAGTGAAAATCAAACCAAATAAATAAATCCCACTTTCCCCGCACCTCTCGTTCCTACCCAGACATACAATCACCCCTCTGCCATAATAAACACTCGTGCTAAAAGTCGCAACAAAGTTTATTTTTCAGACAATCACTGCCAGACCATACAGTGAGGGTTTGCTATATTAATCTCCGAGAACGTAGCACAACCTTGTTTATTGGCTACAAAAGTTGGAAAAATAGGAGTAAATGTTGTCCAATGTAACCACCAAATTAAACCAGTATCAACAATTCAAATGCATGGTTTAGTGACTTAAAGGGATAGTTCACCCAAAAATTAAAATTATGTCATGAATTGCCCACTCTCAAGTAGTTCCAAACTTGTATAAAAGTTTTGTTTGGTTAAACACAGAGAAAGATATCTGGATGAACTTGTAACTTGAGGTATATAATATATACCTCAAGTTTATATAATAAAGCTAAAGCTAGAGTTATTATCTAATATTGTTATTTATTAATATAATAATTGATGTATTGCTTTATAATAAGGATCCGATTGATCTGTCCCTGATCATAATCAATTGGGAAACTTTAGGGGAAATTTGATCAGTACTCTCTTTGATGACACAAAATTCACGTACAGTATTGCCAGATTAGGTAAATTCCAGTCAAGCTCAGCTGTCACTGTTACATCTGAAACACTCTTCGCTATTATATGCAGGCGTGTGTCACCGCGCTCAAAACTAGTCCAGATGTTAGGTTTATTCACAATGTGTCTCTGAGATTTGCTTTATGATATTACAGTAAGTAAGTGTGATTTAAAGCAGACAGAACAGTTTACGCTCATATTGCTCGTATGAAATTCTGTCCAAAAAATTTGATGGGACAAAAAATGGACATTGTGGATGGATTAATATGTTTAGAGAGATTGCTTGTTTTGGATTTCTTATACTGTTGCATGAATCTGCCTCAGTGCCTCACGCACAAGTTTGGATAGTAAGCGACCCTTTAGTAAAACTGGAAATATTATTGATGAGAAGAATTGTCAGCCCAGTATGAGTAAATTTATTTTAAATTATCTGCCAATCACGCTTAAGGAATAAGCTTTGTAAGCATTCTCTAACTTACCTTACTCTCCCTCTAAATTAGATTCCAAGTAAATACTGCTCGATCGCCACGATCACTACAAGATTGAGACTTTTATAAAGTGAATTTAAAAAAAGGCAAAACTCGACAAACATTATAAATACAAATATATTTTATTGTAGCTAAAATACCTGAAAAGGTTTAAAGAACAGTGCTATAATATATCTTTTGGAACTGCGCATCTATGAACGATATTTCTGCTGCACCAATATTTGGAGTTTCTATATCCCTATAAATCCGGCATGAGTTTTAAACTCTGCAGGAACCAGGTAGCTGTTCCTGTCCCATGGTGTCTGAATGTGAATCGGTCTCACTGATGTGTAAAGCAGAAGTGAATCCAATCAGTTTTGGTTGCTCTGAACACCATCTTAAATGTCTTTAAGTAGCGGCACTAAATCCTCAGTCATGATTAGCACCAGCTCTTAATGTCACTTTAGCTTTTTACTTTCTCCTGGTGTTGTCAACACAGCACTGAGCGGAGTGAGTTGTAATCTAAACCAGACAAAGGTAATGATTCATTTTTTGGAGGTTTATCAATATTGCACCATACCTTTAAAAATCAAGCCACTACTTTTATGCCTTCATCCTCCTGTATAGGGATGGAGGTTTAGCGATAAACAAATATTCATACACATTTATCATTTTGCCTGCAAGCTTAAGGCAGGGTTATACTGACAGGAGAGCTGACATGTCCACAGTCAAAGCCGTGGCATGGACATTTGCAGCTGTGTGTTTGGGTTGTGTGGTAAGCACTGCTCCTCCAGGAGTCCTCAATGGGGCATAAAATGGGCATGTGCTCGTGGTCCAGTGAAGCCAGGCCTGAGCTCAGCTCTTGCACCGCTGCCCCTGCTGTCACCTCCAGATGTGTCCTAAGTAGATCTTTCTCATTTGATTCGTAATCACTATTATATCAACATTTATGTAATTTAAAATCCCCTTCACATCAAGTTTGCACTCTTTTTTTTTCTTTTTCTTCTTTTTTTACTTAAATACTACAGTACAGAATGGTCAGAGACACTTGAAATGTAGACATGCCCTGGTCAGAAAAATAAGACAAAAAATGTATATATGTAATTATTACAAAAATCAGTTTTGATCAGTTTTTTAAAAATTGCGTTTTGTAATATCATCATATTATTTATTTTAAAAAAATAAAATAATAATTATTAAATTTGTATTTAATTTTTTATGTACATTGACCTATGACCATATGTGTAGGAAATACTTTTTTCGCAGCTTTGTAGTTTGCTCAATTAGAAAAAGTAAAACTTTTGAGTGTATTCTACTCACCATTACTGTCTATTTCTTTCTTCCGTCGTATTTTGTCCACCTGTGTCCCAGTAATTTAGGACCCTGGTGGATCCAATCAAGGAATCACACGAATGGCTGAAAGTGAGTTTACGTTGAAAATTATTTGCATGTGTGAGTTTATATGTTTAAGTGAACGAAATGAGGTGGGGAGCTAAAACTGATTGTATGATTTGAGTGAGGGAAGACGGTATGAGGGAAATTTAAACTTATTCTGATGTTGGGATGTCTAATTAATGGATGTCTAAGAATAAGTAAAAGAATAAGTCTGAAGCTATGTATGACATTGAAGGTGAATGGGATCTGATACTTATTGTAACGGACAACAGAGGAAACATAGAACTACTTATAATGAACAGCATAACAGTCCAAATCAGCATGCACACTCGAGCATACATAAATATATACATGACCCACACTCTCTCCCTCTCTCTTTGGGTTTAGCCCTCGTGCAGGGCCTTCATGAAGACATGAGTAAAACCAAATCAATACATGAGGCCATAGTGATGAAGAATGAATCTGAAAGCGATTATATCAGTAAACAGCGATCAATATGGAAACCGTTGTGCACACTGCTGGGTAAAACCAGCCTCGATAAATTTTCCAGCAGTTCACGGTCCATCTCTGGAACTTAACACCATCAGCATGCAATTGCATCACTAAAGTAATTTCAACAATTTGTTTTACTATCATAGTCATTGATTGGTAGCACTTCAGTCTCTTTACAGTTGAGAAATGTTATAATGTTATAGCGTATATAAAACTGCTTTTGTCCCATGGGAAATCTTTACTGCTCAAAGGTTGTTCTGTAATAGTTTGGCCGTGGCAGTTTCTTTTGTGCATGAACCTTGTGTCAGATGTTTATTATGAACATAGATGCATAGCTTAAGAATATAAGGAATATTTTGAGACACTCGTGAGTCTTAATTTGTTCTCTTTTATTTTGTCAATGACTTACATTTGATTTATCAAGGAGAATACAATACATTCGTGATTTTTCTTGTGGATGGGCTTGAATCCACCTGTTTTATATTTCTGTAAATGATCATCATTCAGTTGTCTGTTTGCTCATTTTCATCTCCACTCTGTCGAGAAGTTCTGTGATTCTGGCGAAGATGAAGGACTCATGACAGATCAGGGCATTCAAACCGGTGACATTCCTCCTGGCGAGCAGATCCATCCCGAGCCAGAGGTGAAAAATGCAGCACTGCATGACCGCTCAGCTGCAGATGAATGGAGCTATCTGTCTTGTCACAAGGGGTCGGCGGAAGAGGTTACAGCCCAACTGTACCCGGTCTCCGGTGCTGACGCCTGCACGCCGCTTTCCTTTACGAGCAAAGGTACAGAGAAAAAGAGAGAGAGGGAGATAGAGGGGAATCCTGCCCCATCGAGCACTTCTCCGTTCCCTCCAGAGCTCATCTCACTTCCCAACATCCCACAGTCCTGCTGCCCTGAGCGCAGGCTTTGACACATCTATATGTTTTTCCTTCTGACCTTTCCACGTCCTTTCTGTCAGTGCCTGTAAACCATAAGCTGATGTATGAGGGCAATTTTTAGCGGTGCCACTTGTATCTGAGTGATTGCGCACACTTTACGTTTGGGGGGCCTGCCACCCTGCCACCTTCTCAACATCTCTTTATTTGCTTTGGTAGAGATTGAGGCAAAGAAACCCAGGAATGGAAAGAAAAAGAATGAAGAGGGGAGGGGACACTGAAGCCCTTTAACAACAAACTCAAGACATCAGACCTGCACTGTATCTCAGCCTGTGGGTCACACTTGACCAATCATGCACTAGATAGGTGTACTTTGACAAACATAAGAGCATTCAGCTCATTACAGACAGATTATTTATGCTAATATTATGGTGTAATATTGCAGTTATATTATTATTTAGTTGTGTATGGGAGATGGGGGAATCTGACATACGTCAATCTTGTTCTTACATTTTGTCTAGAATTTACTGTCTCTGTCGATCACATCCTTAAAGTAAAAGCAAATTGTGTCTTTGTTTACTTACCCTTTTGCCATTTCAAACCCATCACTTTTGCACAAAGCCATTGCAAGCGAATGGGTGCCTGTTACAAACATTCTTCAAAATATTTTCTTTTGAGTTTTGCAGAAAAAAATCATGCAGGTTTAAAATCACATGAGGAGGGATAAACACAGATTATTTGGTGTGAACTATCCCTTTAAAACAGATTTCATTCACTGTGTTTAGTACTGTGGAACCCTTATAGTCCCATTCTGAACACGTGGGTCAGCTGCCTCTCTTCCCATCACAAACTCTGACAGCAGTACAAAGCGGTGCTAAAAAGCCTCTCGGACACAACTAAACCCGTTCACTCTTAGGAAAACTTATCCTAATAAAATCGGACTCCTCAACCCACACACAAAACAAAACCCCGCTCACATCTATTTTAGTCTTCTTTTTTATTTTTAATTTTCCATTCTGACATTTTAATTAGTCCATCTCGAAAACAGCACTGCCATTTGCAACGGTATAAATAGCGCGTGTCACTCCTGTGTGAGAAGCCTTTCTACTTTAGTGGAGTCAAACTAATACAAACAAAGCTAGAATTATTAATCATGAAAGAGAAATAGAGACAGGCGAAATTCCCACATTTCAATATCATTTGCATTTCGATATTGAGTCAGATTTTTAGCAACTTGACTGTTTTCTTTTCTCTGGCTTTCTCTCTAATATCTTTCAGGATCAAAGGCTTTCATTAGGTTTAAATCCTCCAAGCATTGTTTGCCTCCCAGGACTATAACCAAGTTCCCTCAGTGTGCCAGATACAAAAGAACAGAGAATTAGTTATTCCTGGACTAATTTGACATCAAACAGTGCAGAGAAAGATAAAAGTGACAATGGTGATCAGGGAAGATTGGCCATATGTTTCCACAGTCAACTGTGCACCAAAGGCGATGCAACTTACAACCCTAATCCCTGGCCTAGAAAACAAACCTTTTAACAGAGGGGCTAATAAACAGAAAACAATGAAATACATTTGAATATGAGGGCATATTAACTGAATTTACATTCTTTTCTTTCTAATATAATCTTATACATGGATGATGAGAAAGATATTAATATTGTTTTATTTTAATGTTGTTTTCTTGTGTTATAGTAGAAATGTCACTCAAGTGTTCCTCTTATTATATTTAAATGATACATTCTTTTATATCATATTCCCAGAGAGTGATGAATTAAGATATCATATATATCCAGGATATACTGTGGATATCTCTAAGGGATCATACCTTTATTACAGCTGTCTGGATGAAATCTTCATTCACCTCCCTTCATTCACTTAGCTGCCATTCTTACAGTCCTATAAAATAATTATATTTTACTGTTACAGGTTTTACAATTAATTGGTGAAATATGTAGTACTTGTATGGATCTGCTTTGAATATCTTTGTTTATTCTCCTTATGTGTGTGCGTTCGTACGTGTGTGTGCATGTAGGGCCACAGCTGTAAGACGCAGAATGCACGATCACAGAGGTGTGTATCCTGAGGACAGTTTTTAGGACCCATATCTCCTTCAAACTCACCTCAGCCTTCACCTTCCTCTGAGCAAAACAGACACAAAACGTCAGCCCACACACACCCCCACACACCCAGCCTGGGTCAAACCTGAACCAGACTACATAACAGTCAATCATAACATTCAGTAATAGACTAGACCATAAAAATTCATAGAGAAGCGCTTCAACTGTATCTGACTCTGAGAGGTGAAACGTGCAGCCTATTATTTTCTATATCTTGTAAAATTACTGATGGCGAGGAAAAGCTGAATCGGTCAGGGAAATAATTATCTAAATTCTTGTAGTGTAATTTTCTGTAATTGTCAATAATATGAGATCTCAAGAGCCCCATTGCTAGGCTAGACTAAATAATTGTGATTTGATTCGATGTCCCTTCCTGTAGATATAGATCTTTTAAGAGGAGTACTTGACCAAAAAACAAAGTTTCATTTGCATAATGAAGTTTGACAGAAATTATTCTATTTTTGATCTTGTGCTTCCGTCTAATTCGCTTTTTTAAAGAGACAAACAAACAATTAAAAAATAACACAAAAAAATATATGTTACATCTACCAGCATTTCTGCTGGTCTTTAACTATTTTTTTTATCATTTTCTGCACTAAAATAATTTCTATGGCATATTATATATCACAAAAATAAACAGTTATATTAACTTAAAATATCTCTCCAAAAACTATTTAAAGAATTTATTAAAAATCCAACCATTAATTCCTCTAAAATGTACAAATATTGTTTAAGGTTATCTAATGAGAGTAATAAGTATTTATATACAAATATATATATGTTACTACACATCTAATATTTTTTCTTTTACTCTAATAGAAATTTTAGAGTTAATCAGACCTACTTTTTTATTCACAAATACACAAAATTAAAAGAGAATATTTTATTTATTCAAAAGCTTTAAAATTTGCTTATATATTTTTTCACAAAAAGTCACTGTAATTATTTTTATAGTGCAGTTTTTTCATTCACTTATCGAGGGGCTGAGCATTTGTCAGATGAGGAAGGTGATGGTCACCAAGAGTCGGCAGACGGCACAGGATCAAATCCCCAAGAGGAATGTAACAAACACAAATATTTGTTTGCATCTTGCTCTGGAACGCACATACAGACATCAGCCACATTTCCCTTGTGTCTCCACAATATCTTGAATGTTGTTGCCCACAGCATAGTTAAAATTTATATTTCTCTCTGCTTCCGTTTATTGTTTCAGAATGTTTAGCATCCCCCAATACTTCTGAGTATAAATATTGATAGCATTGTATATATAAATAATATACATGCTTTTACCTATCTCCTATACCGTTCACCTCTTAAGGCCATATGAGTCACTTAGGAACCATCAAAACTTTTTTTCCTCTATCTCCTGGACATCTGTAAAGTCGCTTATTTGCATACTGAAAGAGATCGGTCATTCCCACAGAGACCTTTGCACTGTCTGACTGATGCTTCTGTCCATGAACTTGCGTATAAGAATAACATCTATGAATATACATCATGATTGTGTTTTCATCGCATATTTGCACCAGGGATGTCCTTCCTGTATGTCCGTTCAAAGTACCCGTCTTCGAAGTAGGTGCAGATATCCTCTCTCCTGCAGAAACCTGTCCTGAGTCTGTGATAAGTTGGACAGAATTCATGGGAGATTACTTGGCGGGCCTGCCAAGCACTGCAGCATCACCCGTAATAGATACGCTTCAGCTCTAAATCCTAAAAGGCCCCACTACATCTGTCAAGCATGCCCTGAGAAGACTCCCCCAGTTCAGATGTTATCACCACTACGCCTGCATCAAAAGATTTAGTGTCCACCCTGGAGGATGGGTATGTAGCACAGTTTGCAGGGCAACACAACAAGTCGGCCAGACCTGAGGGGGAACGGCGAGATGGAAGGAGGAGGAGTAGAAGAAAGGGGTGGGGAAATGGAGACAGAGAGAGAGAGAGTAGGTTGAAGATGGATAAAGATAACAGGGAGATAGCACCCAAAAGGCCGCTGGAGGAAACGGAGAATGAAATAACAAAAGGGAATGAAGGTGGTGGCGGCGTTGTTTCCAGACTCCTTTACTACTCCTCTTAACCCTCATCTCCCCAACTGCTTCCTTTACTCCACCACAGGAGAACCAAGGTCCACCATACGGTGAAACAGAGCCTGTGAGAGGGAAAGAGAGATAAGAGGAATAGAAGGAAGAGAGATGGGGAGATATCAGAGCGTGCGAGTCTGTAAGTGGTAGATAGAGAGAGATATGATGTGAGAGAGAGAGAGAGAGAGAGAGAGAGATAGAGAGAGAGAGAGATGGCAGCTCTCTTCCCCTTTTCTTGGACTCCAGCTCGACTTTAATCTGTAGCCTTACCAGATCATTACAGAGCTACTAGGCCTCTGGGAGCTTGGGAAAAAACTGACACGAGCTGTCTTCTTCTCTCCCCAGCACTGCTTCATCTGGGCTCTATTAAAAAATTGAAAGAGCCTCTAGCAGGTTCTTAGCCCTGAAAATGGACAGTATCCAAGGAAAAGAGGGAGAAGGAGCAGAGCTGGGGGGCTTTCGAGTCGGGCAGGGCCTGGACAAACACAAGCCCAAGCGCAGACAGCTGCACCCGGACCGGGGAGGCCCAGCGCGCCCACGCCCGGCCCGCCTGCTTCACGCCACCATAAGAAAACATGATCGTATTATTATTTCAGTGTGTTCCTCTGCACACGGTTGGGGGGGCTGTAGGGCGAGGCATTTAGGGGATTAGGATACGCACCATCCCCATGGGTCAGCTGCTAATCAGAACCCTCACGAGATTTCACCAAGATTTTCTCCTTATGAATAATTTCACCAAAGGCAGAGAAAACGGGCACATTATTTAGAGAGGGAGAGAGTCTTTTGATGTATTTTTCCCTGAATAAGCAGGGGTACTCGAGGATTTCTAGCCCTTCAGAGCAACAGGGACCGGCTTATTAAATGCTCCTGCCGCAGTGCCTGCGAGCTAGCCGAGATTAATATCAGCGTAACCTGTTACTTAATTCATTATGGGGATACAGGCTAATTTGATTTGATATTATTTTAATAAAGTTCTGTGATATATAAGATTGTTTCAGGCTATCAAAATAATTTTCCAGTTATTACAGTTATTCAACCAAGTCCTTTGATAGCTGCAGTTGGTCCTGGCCTGTCCTGAATACATTAAGCTTTGAATGATTCATCGCGCCGGAGAAATGTTAAGCTGGAGGAGCATTGCGTCGATGCAGTGATGTTTTCTGTGACTCTTTAATAGGAAAAAATGAAAAAAAGGGAAATATATTTGCATGCATCAGATTTTAATGTGTCATCAACTGCTTTTATCTTTTCCTCCATTTGGCCTGTCATTGTTCATTATTAAAGAAGTCGTGTAGTCGCTGTAGTTGTGGTGCTAAACTCGAATGAGCTGTGAGCATCATGTGCTTTTGACTATGCAGGGATTGAAAATCGATGCTATTTAATCGCTCTGTTTGCAATGATTTCTTAAATTCATAATTTACTCACCATTTCGATATTGATAACCGGTATGACTTTGTTTTATCTGCAAATCACAGATGAAGATATTTTGAAAAATGCTCCTAAGTACACAGCACTGGCTGACTTCTTTTGTACTGTATACATACAAAACCAATGCAAGTGCCAGTTAACAACAGTTTTTAAAATATCTTCTTTTGTGTTCTGCGAAGAGAAAGGAAGTCATACAATTTTGAAATGACAAGACTTTCACTGTAATTTGGCATTTTATACTTATTTCTTTTACAGAATAAACGGTGGTGTTGGATGTCCTTTGGTGAACATAGTTCTGTGGATTTTCAATTTGTTAGAATAGTTGAGCAAAGGGAATTAGCATAAATGTGTCAGGTCAAGGTTCTATCATTTCCACATAAACTGTATCTCAGGTACAAATAAATGCTGTGAGTGTTGAGAGTGCAGGGATCAGAAAAGCAGAAACCCTTAAAGCTCTTTGTCTGGAGCCTGAGACAGGGAGGAAATGGCTGCTATTAAAGAGTCTGCAAGGGTCTGCTCTAAGTAAAACAACACTCACATTGTCTGACCCCTTCTGTGATCTCCCAGACCTTACTGTAGCCTTTACACTGAGACTTCCCACATAACCTGCAAGCACAGCAGAACACTCAAACATTAGTAGACTTAATAAAAGGAACTGGAATTGCTGTTATAACTGATTTCAACTGATATTCTTGTACTTTTAGTCAAAAAAACGTCTCTATTTTATCAATCTGTAGAAGAATGATGTTTTGTTTTATATCAAAAAGTATGACTAGTTTTAATTTGGTGTATAGTTTTCCATAAACTAGGAGGTGGCAGAAAAGGGCGAGTTGTTGAGATTTTGCTCCTCTTTTGGAGTCCAGACTCTGATCACTATCACAAAACGAGCAGCAGAGTTTCCACTGGAAAAACACAGCATTGAACTCACGTGATAAACTGTTTTCTGCTGTGTCAAATGATTTAATAGAAAAATGAAAATTAACAAACTGAACGAACACAATTTAAAACGAAATACCTCCAAAGCAAAGCATTCCTCGGTGAAGAACAATAAAATATATAGCTGTTATCCTTATTCATTCTTTGAGAGAAGAATTTTCCATGGCAAGCATCATTGGTATTGCGGTGGGGTTTCTCTCCATATCTGGGTCAAGTCCAAAGTGTTACTGACCGCAGAGTCATTTGTCACTGGAAAACTTTGTTTGTTCACCTCCCTCCTGGCTACCTCTATTGAGTAAAATCCTCACCTGGGCCTGTTTTTATAGGCAGCCAGATCACCTGGTGTCCCCACCGAGGAGCTGTCCGTCATGGCACATGGCTGACTTCTGTACAGTTTGGTGATTTATTTTAGAAATTCAAGAGCAGCCCTTGCACTTTGTTTTTGTTACCTTCAGCCATGGTTTTATGATGATTTTCTTTGCTGACATTGAAAGCAGGCATAGACTTATCGAAGGACTTTTGCAATGTCCTATGCATTAAGATGTTTATGTTTTTTTTCTGTGTTTTTAAGGAATTGATCTTTAAATCACAAATACTGATATTTGAATACTGTTCACACCCCCCAAAAATAATAATTTACTCACTCACTTGTAAACTCAAACATGAGTGACTTTCTTTCATTCACAGAACACAAAATAAGATTTTTTTTAAAACTTGATAAGAGCAGTGGCATCCAAGTGAATGGGTAAAAGTACCCAACGTTCTTCAAAATATCTTTTTATGTTCTGCAGTAGAAAGAAAGTTATATAGGTTTAAAATAACATAAGGGTAAGTAAATGAGGACAGAATGTTTATTTTTGGGTGAACTTTCACTTTAACTTGCAGCCTTTGAATAATTTTGAACTGTTTCACACATGTATTTACCACTGTCTGTCTACAACACCTAGTGAAAAAGTGTCATTCTTAATATGTGAAATTCTCTTAAAAGGTTCAGTGTTTAGCAAGGAGATTAAGAAAAAAGATGCAAAGTGCCCCTATTGCAACCTGGTAGGGCACTGTGTCATTCCTCTCTCCTCTGAACATGCGCTGGCAGGTGATAAAGCACTTTTACAAGCCGCAGTAAAGCTTCACTTGTATGCTGCAGGATATGTGAAGATGCTGACGTCTTTTATGTACTATTATAATATTATTTTTGGTTTTGCATCCATATTTATTGCATCTCAGTTGTCCTTCACCCATGGCGCTGCTGTTATGGCGTGCAGGGACAGCATTGTAAAAGCATAATACAGGGACGCTTGGGACAGGGGGAGGGGGGCATCTACCATCGCGACAGCCACTGCCAAGCAGGTTTGTGTGCTTACCGCATCATATAATTGGCCCCCTGTGAGAGACCCCGATTTAATAAGTGGACGTGGAAAGAAGGTTAGACTAGTACTGATGGGCACTGACCTCAACGGAGCTGAGAATCCAAAATAATGTGCAGAGGAATGCAAGAGTCCTTTCATACTTTAATATGGTAGCTCAATATTCTATGAACTGCTTATACGAAAATGTGTTTTAACTCCAAAATCATTTTGCTGGGAGTGATAGTGGAGTAATAAAGAAGTTATTGACTAAATAATATTGATTGTCTAGTCCTCGGGCGAAGAGTGCTGACCTTGGATTCACTCCACGGTTACCTCCTCTATTCCTCTCTGCAAACTGGCCACTCAATAAGATATTTTTTATACATTTAAGCAGAACAACAAATCGCTGTGCAATACAGGGTGAAGAATTGCTGGTAAATTTTTCATGGCTATTTGCCTGTAGGAATTTCGGCAGTGTGTGACGGGTGATTAAAATCGGTCTTCAGTCAAGACTTGATTAGGGGTTGCCATTCAATCGCGAGCAAAAAGAGGGGGGCAAGAGAAAGAATGGTGGTGTTTTTTATTTTTGAATTAAATCAGATAATGACCTTGAAGACTGGGTGGCTAGAATCGTAGAGTTAACTACTTTCAAACCAAAGCCTGATTTATTTGCAAGGTTACTGGCAGAAACAATGGCCATTGATTTGGCTAGGGTAATTGCTGTGCGTAGAGGCGACTGGCAGGACCTTTGTCCTGAGGGTGGAGATGGTTGTTGGGAGAGCGCAAAATGGCTTAACAAACCAGCGTTTGCCCCTTAAAAATAAAGCACATTTGCTTGACTATTTTTCTTTAAGTGGCATTGCTGGAAAATGACTTAATGGAGAGACGCAACAGAAGCTGATGTTAAATGATGTTTAAGGAAATCGGCGGTCATGCTTTGATATTCATCCAGCTCTAAATCTGCTTAGCAGTTATGTGACTGGTTAGAACAAAAAGGATTCCATACATTTTTAATCTAAATTTTAATGCTTTTGCTTTTAATGTTGGGAATAAGATCAAAGTTTTAAATTAAAGATTTTTAAGAGATAGGCCACCCAAAAATTTAAATTCTGTCATGAATAAGTTTTATTTAGATATGTTTACATTTCATTGTTCTGTTCAACGTAAATTGGAAAAATGCAAGAGTGTTAGAAACTATGATTACCAAGACACAATTTACTACTAGAAAAAAAGTGAACGATGCAAACGATTACAAAATGTTACCAAATTTTTCAAAATATCTTTGTTTTTGGCCAACAGAACAACATTCTTCTAAATATAATAACAACTTGAGGATGAGTGGACTTTCCCTTAAATTTAAAATTTTTTTTAAATGATTTTTTTTATTTTTATTTTTTGTCTATTGATTTTTTTATTGACATAAACTATATTTAGTATCACAGGCTAAAGACTGCCCGCATGTGTGTGTTTTCATGCAGTTTTTTTACGATGGTCATCCCACATTTTGGCTTTATAAGATGCTTATATAGATATGTCCCCACCACAGGGACCAAGAAACTTTCCTGGATGTCTCCCATTCTCCAAAACTTCTCTTTCTGTCTTCAATGTCCGAAGCATATTTAGTCGCCTCTGGCCTACATTTAGTTCTTCCAGCTGGCCAACTGAGCAAACAGTCCCTGCCAGGGAAGAGTTCCTCATTTGAATCAATTATACATAGTCTTCTCCTGGAGTCAGTCTGCATTTTTCATACGCGCAGAGGATATTTTATGAGTTAATGTGTCCAGTTGACATACTGCTGAAAGCAGTGGCCTGTCCTCTTCAGATCTGGCTTTAAAGTCAACACACAAACAGTCTCAGGCCCTGGGCTGCGTGTAAACAGACATGGATGGCAGTTTATACGCTCCTGCCTAAAGCCTATGTGTTCGAAAAGCATTGAACCCACATAGATCAGGAACACGCTTGCTTTTTGTATTAATTCAGTGAATCAAACGTGGTGTTTGTGATTTCAGTGGTCTTGTTTCGACTAAAACTTGTTTGGATTCTGCTGCATGTAAGTGTTGTTCAGTTCTCTTGTTCTTGCTTTGACGGTGTTGTGTTCAAATGCCCCTAGCTGTTGTTTCTTTTATTCTCACATTTTCCCACTCATCATCATTCCTATGCTAGTTTTATCTCAAGCAGTTTCGAATTTTTGTTGCCGTGAACTATGAGTTTGTCATCTCTTGATGGTTCATAAATAGGCAAATAAACAAAATGGATGCATTAAGAAGCCTCTTCACATTCATCCGTCTTTCTCACCCTTGCACCAGCTTGTTCAGAAGGTGTTGCCAGCATCTGCCATTTTTGCATAATGCGCAAGGTGTTTGGAAAGGGGTCTGTTCTTGGATGCTACAAATTGCTTTTTTGACCTAGTAATTAACTTCGTAAGACGCGAGGAAGAGCTCGGTGATGAAGCTTTGTGGCCAGATTTTAACATGGCTGCATAAATTATCATTTATGAAACCGTAATGTCCTGTTGCAATGTCCTGAACCTCTCAGAAGCCATGGGCAAATAATGGATGGGTGTGTGCGAAGTTGCTGCGCATCTGTAGATTGAAGCAGGCAGCTTGTTAGATGCATATATTCTGGAAGCAGGTTAAGTTTAAAGCACCACCAAAGAGATTTGTACCCATGACCTCATTGCACACTCACTGACGACAAAGAACACAAAGAATTAACATATCAAGAGGTGAAACATGCTCTGGATATGGCTGATTTGACACTGGAAACGTTCCAGATTGTCTTTGAAACAGCTGTCATTAGAGAAATGTAAAAAATAATGCAATGCAGTTAGAAGTGTCAAATCGATGATTCATCCCCGTCCATTAACGTGTTCCTCAGTGCACAGAGACACGGCTGAATGCTGCCCACCCCATCTGCATGCTTAGCCCACTACGCCAAAAAATACCTGAATTCAAAACGCCGTCATATTTGACCCTGTCTGTAAAAAACAAAATCATTTGAGATGGTGAGCATCAAAGTTAGATTTCAGCCATTAAAATCACTATAATTTTAATCTTTGACATAGTCCTATTCAGTTTATATTAAGTTCATTAAGATTATAAAGTAAATCACAAGGACCTCAGCTTGGTTTTCATACGCAGGGTCACTTGTATTTAAAACCATATGAAATGACCTGAGATCTGGTTTTCTGTCATGTGTTAATTAAATTTGACACAATTGCATGAAAATGTTTTGATATCAAATAATCTTAATATATACATAATCTATATATTAGTTATGCATTTAAATGGATAGTTCACCAAATTAAAAATTAGGTTCTCATTCACTCACCATCTTGTCATTTTGTGTGACTTAGAACATTTATTTTGAAGAATGTTTGTAACCAAATAATGGCATCACTGATTAACATGCAATGCTTTTGCTTTAAGTTATAAACATGTACAAAAAAAGTGAAAAGTCAAACAAGTTTAAATTAGCTTAAAAAGGGTGAGAAAATGTAAGGGTATTTATGGGTGAACTATCCCTTTACCTTTAAATGCAACAAATTAAAATACCCTTGCAACTTCAACATTTACTATGCATTTAAATATCATCCTTAAAAGGGAATAAATGGGAAGAACCTTCACTTCTATGTGGACGGAGTAATTTCTATCCATTCAGGGAGTGCTGAGAGTTTGTGCATATGCCAGCGGCATGTGCCGACAGTGCAGTATATGTGAGAACTTTTAATTTTGCCTTTATTGTATGGACAGTCGTGAATACAAGGAACAAACAAGGCCATAATAGAGCGGCCAGCACCACGTTGTCTGCCTAAAACCAGAGTGAAGAAAGCACTGTGAAATCTTCAAAAGGAGAAGGGGTTGATGAGCTCCCTAAAGAGGGCTAGGACTTGTGCTTTAAAAGAAAAAGATTTCGCCAGTGTGTGCAATTTTAATTGCGCTCCTATTGCTTGCCCCCAGCCCCCTTCTTTCTCCAGCTCTCTCTCTCATTCCCTCGCTCTATCTGTCTGGCCTTCAAAGGGAGTCTCATTCACTCTATTTTAATTTCATAAAGTAACCCTGAGGACAAAAGCAAAGCCACTCATGTGCAAAACTTCTTTATTTCAGAATGACATTACAATGTTATTGTGGAGTGTGACACCATGGAGAGCTCTAACAGAGACGACTTTAGCTTCTCCCAGTGTGTACGGCGCTCACCTAAAGCACCTGCTGATACATCTACAATCTGCTCTGTAGTAAATGCTCATGAAAGGTAATGAAAATTAGTCAAACCTGTCCTTATTATCCCATTAGATCACCTCCACAGAAAGAAGTGCTGGGAGGGGGTGTTGACTTGACTTTTGCGTGCTTGTGTGTAACATCCTGCCAAAGCAGGGACCCCAAATTGTGAAGAAACGCTCATTTCTGCAAGAACCAACCGTTGTTTGCCATTCTTTATCCGGTTTTCCTTGTTGGCTTCTGATGGGCCTGATGCCTTACACCAGCCTATGTTTCTCTGTAAGGGTCATGTAAGATGAGCGCAGGTCTGTGCTGTCCACCTTGCCCACAGCGATGAATTCTATGATTACTTCTGACTGTATGTGTATGTGTTTATAAATAAGAAGTTAATATTCAAAGTACAAAGACATATAGTATGTAGACACAAACTTTTATACCGGATTAATTCATCATAATTACACGTTTCGAAAGCTCTACTAATAATTGTTTAGGCAAAAAATGTTGTATGTTAGCTTTTAAACAAAGGCAATCGTATTTGTAACTTTTTTTCTCTTTTTAATTTTTTTGGTCATTGCACCAGCAGAAGAATTGGTTGTCATATGAATGTCAAATATGAAAGGTTATAACTTGTTGCCAAATATTCTTGCTCATGTCATGCTCTCAAATGCTCTTTGAGAGTTTAGCCATGAGCTCACACAGACGCCCAGGGCAAAAATCAATGCACATATGAGTTTTCAGAGTTTTCAGTGTTTTATGATATATAACGAGGGTTAGCATGAAGGGCACGTTGCCGAAAAAATGTATAGACGCTTGAGAACAATCACATCTGTCTACAGAAAATATTTAACAACTTCCAGGACACCCAGACATTTAGCAAGGTTGTGTTACCAGTGATGACTTTTGGCAACATACAGGCAACATTAGAGAAGATTTCAGAATCCAGGAGATTCTCGAGGGGTTAAATGCTGCACCTTGCCAGCGTAATTGAACGGAATAGTTTTACATTTATTTGGTCAAAGGGGTATTTGTTGAGTATTTTATAAATCCCCCGCTTGACTAACTCGCCATCATTTTCCTTTAATTTTCTTTTTTAAAAGAAATGATGAATTCTCTCCAAAGAGTTTCATCAGTTTGACAAATTCTTTTATTTAAGAAAAGGGTAGGTTCTTGTGTTTTGTATTCTTCTGGTTTTCACACACACTCTTTTTCTTTGGCCCGAACTGGTTGAGTGATGAGTGAGACGCTTTTAAAGTTCAGCAGGGTTTTGCTGTTCAAAAGAGCAGGACCATTGATCAGGCAGCTCTTAGGCCAGGGATAAACTCCGACTCCAGGCAGGATTTGCAGCTAATGCCCGGTCTCTCTGGAGCATGAAGAAATACACACACACCTTCCACCACAGCAGTGACGATATGCCGATTATGTAAGTGTTAATTCTTATAAGGGGGCATGCAAATTTCCTTGAGACATTCCAATCAAAGTCTGGAACACGTTATCCCAATAATGTCACCGGTGAGCTTGTCTGAACGCTGGCTTGGTTTAAGGTCATGTCAGACCTCAGATTATCAGCGGATCTTACATTTATAAACCTGAACCGTTTTTAATTTAAATGCACCTAGAGGCACTTTAAAGGCCGACAGTATGGGAAACACAGATGTGTTCTCTCTTGTGTATGAAATGGATGTGGACGGGCAAACTATGAGGAAGCCATCACTTTTCTGTGAGTACAGGAGAAAAAAAGCATAGCACATAGCGGCCCATCATGGATTAGCCATCACGGTCTTAATTGGTTTGTGATCTATTTATAGAGTGATTTAGCACCATGTTAAATTCCTCAGAGACGCTTACTAATACAGTATATATTTCATTAAGGATTTACAGCATCTTATTCAAACTGACTTTGACAACAGTTATATTTTAAGAGATTCATTGACTCATTAAAATAAACATGAATAATATACAGAAAGAATGCTCTGTTAAGGTCGAGTCTTTCTTTATGTATGTTAAAAATAATGCAGCCGTTAAATAGAAGTTGAACTGTTTTTGAGAATTGTCTGTTTCTTGGCTGAAGTCAGTATGTGACACCTCGTGTATGTGTGAGTTGCAATCTCATTGCAAGTTCTTTCAGAAGAAGCAAAAGCAAACATAATTTCTTTGTTTCATACCCAAATTAGAATTAATTTACATAATGATTCACAATTGTTTTAAACATCAAGCAAATCTATTTGTTGACATTTTAGACTCTTAGAACTCTGTTGTAATCTGAACTCTGGATTTAAGGATTGTTCAATAAGAAGCACATCAATTGTTGAGTAAATCATTTATTATAGCACAGCACATAAAACAGAAGACTTTAATTATCAGTATTTCTGAAATTGCCTCTTAAATTTTGTTTTGAAGAAATAACTTTTTTTTTAATGTTAATTTTAAGATTAAACAAAATATATTAATGAATAGGTTTTCAAATGTTCTGAATATGTTAAAAAGTTTCATTAGACTCAATGAGAAGTTCATTTGTAATCTGAGTGAACTCTTATAATTAACCTCAACATTTCTAATAGTATCAAACCCTTTTTTACCTCCATCGCCTGGCTGCCATTATCCACGCCGGCCACTCTCACAGCCACCCACTGTCACTTCTGTGTCCACGCATCGTTTCCAGACATCAGTGCTGGGAGTTGAACCTGTTCCATGAATAAGTGATAGGGCAGGGGGAAAAAAGCACATGCATAGGCGCCTGCAAGAGAATGAGCGGGAGAGAGAGACTGGGCTCAAAGGAAAAGCAGACAGGATATCCGTCAGAGCTTGGTGCACTTCATTGGGCATGAGAAGTGAGGAAGACAGAATGGGATGGGGACACCTGCCTGTTCTCTGGCTAGCGGTGCATGCTTATGCCAGTCAGCTCTCTCAAGATGAGTTCATTTCACCTTGGGCAGGACTGCGTCATGGGGCCTGCAAGGTTAGCTGGCAGCCTGGCCGATCCTACTGTTTAGGGACACGTTTGGCACGCCCGGCCCGCTAACTGCCTGGCAAACAACTGAAAGACTGTGCTTCACTGTGGTGCTATTTATTTCCTGCTACAAACAATTATTTTTTTATTGAATTATGATAAATGACAGTCTTTTAAGCATCAATATCAGAATGCATGATGTATAGTGGCTCTAAAATTGTTTTTTGCTGCCAAATGAAAAGTTAAAATTCTCTTTAAAAATGTTACCTTTTCTGACCAATAGTAAAGGCCAAACAAAAAATACTTTTTTTCTCACACTGCATCCTCTCTTTATTTATCAACAGTACGGTCAGGCCTCATGCTTTCACGAAACCCTTCAGAACACAATGTCATGCACACTGAGAATAGGATGCCCACAGAAGTTGCCCTTAACTCCAAGCGTTGTACACCGCAACTCCTTGCTTTGCCATGTCAAAATGAAAGAGTAAACAAAGGCCCTCAATTCCCTCGACTGCATTAATCATTCAAATGACGTATTGGCATTCTTCAGACTCGGCTGCCTTGCTTCCAAATTAACACCTCCAGGTTCAAGGGAATAGAAATTAACTGAATTATCTGGCAGGCGCAGATGTCCTACCGTAGCCCCCTCCCCAATACACACATACCCTCGCTGATTTAATATGCCCTAGGAATAGCCGTGATGCAGAAAAAAGTGCTAATGGTCAAGAAATCATTTATGACATGTGTAACAGATAGGCTATGCTTAAAAAAACAGCTGAACCCAAAGCACACAAGCCAAGACCAGACCATCATTACTTCCTATTTCCCCTTTGTGTTTTTTTAATTATCAAGAATGTATTAATAGAAGGAAATAATTGTATGCTTGTTTTATACTTATATTTATTTACTGGTCACTATTTAACAGTAAACAAAAGTACATGTGTCCATTCAGCAGAAAGCAAAGGCGTTGCTGACTTCACTTGTGTTAATGGTTGTCTTACAGCATTCGCTTGAGTACTTCCTGCTGAAAAGGCCACTTCATTGAACAATTAATTATTCTAATGATAGACCACTACTCCACAGTGCTTTTTCTACTTGCGTAGGAGACAGCTAGAAGAAGAAGTGGGGGCAAGGAAAAAATACAGTCAATCTACATCGTGTAGAGATTGACAATATGCCGCCTGTTTAATATAGACATAAAAAGTGAATAACAGTAAATTCAATGACAAAATAGCCGTCCGGTCATTATTTCCTAACAAAATAGATCTACTTGGCCCTCACTCGCCCCGAAATCTTTAAAGAGAGGTATGTTATTCTTCTTTATCCCAATACAGAGTACAGTACAAGAGTATTTATTTCTGAATGCAAGACCCGAGTGCGAGGTTTGAGCACAACTTGTATTATCCCCCCATGAAATGTATTGGGTTAAATGTCAAAAACTCTTGTGTTTTATCTAATGACATAAACCGGTTCGTGATTTTTAAAGCTGTTTTAAAAATTACGGTTGCTAAAAGGAACTCCATCAGAGAACATTGCACATCATCGTGCATGAAAGTCTCGCAAATAATCTCAATTGGCACAAATGTGAAGAAATTTTGTATTAACTTTCCACAGAACATGTTTTTAGCTAAGTTTGATTGTTGTTGAGATGCCTGTGGTGACCATGAACACTAAAGTCCAGTTTGATTATAACCTCCTGCTTTTTTTAGCAAATATTGTGTTAATCTGTAAAGATGATCTTGCTAGGCAAACATTTACATGGCATACATTTTTGTTAATCACACATCTTACCATTGTGGCGATAACTTCTGGGTTGGCCTACTAAAACGTTTGCTACACGAACCATTTCTCCCCATTTAGTTGTGTCGTTATTGTGACATTGTTCTGAAATCATCTAAGTCTATGTGAGCGTGTTACATATTATATGTAAAAAGACAATTATAATCAAATGCCCATTTTATTCACCTCACCTATGACAGCCATTACGAGGGAAGTATGTTTTTGAGCCAAATCCAGACCGAAATAAAGTGCTGCCACTTTAAGAGAATTCTTGAGGCGATGCCAAGCCAGTGACTGCAGCAGTCCCCTGGCATCACAAGATGCCTGCCCAGGGCTCTATTTGCATACCATATTCAGGGCATGGCTCTCCTTTTTATTGTTTTTAATCAGTGCAGGATGTCAACAAAATAAATGAAGTTGCAAGTGGAAGTGAAATTTTTATCACGTCGGGGATGTGCATTTTCTTCCATTCATCACGGGCCATATTGAGAGAGTGAAATTTCAGAAAATGTGGTAATCAATGGAGGAGCTCCATATGGTGGGGATCAAAGGTGTCACAGAGTGTGTGGTTCTGCTTTATTGCCAGCCAGTACTGTTAATTGGACAACAAGATCAGAGGCAATATTAAAATCCAATTAAATTGATATGAACAGATTGCCAAGTGATGTACACTAATGTATAATTGAGTATCAAGCAAATGCGAGTCGGCCGTCTTGTGCTCTACCTCCTGAATAAATGATGGAGCCGTAGAGGACAGAAACAAGTTTGCGCATTAGCTCAACCACTCTGGGCTTTTATTTGTTAGTTTCTTAGCAGCTGATTCTTTTTCTTTTTTTTGCCTGTCATTCTTAAAAGGGTTGCTTCTTTTCTGGGTGTCTTTTTTGTAGTTAGCATGTGTTTGTACATGTATTTGTGCATGTTTGCCCTTGCGTGTGCAAGGATAGCCACAGGGAGGATAATGGTTGACTAGATCCATCTATAACATTTCAAACGACAATGTTTAATGATTCACTTTTAAGTTTAATCTAAATGATTTATCGCTTGAATGTGGTGGCGAATCCGGTATAAAAGGATGACCACTCGACCATTGCACTGGAGACCCAAAGTTCTGTTTAAAACCGAAATAGAGAAGATGAGGCGGATTTTGTGACACCGTTTAGCAGACCACTGAGGCCTGAATCAAGGTGACATTTCCTGATAAGGTAAACTTGGAAGAGAGCCCAAAACAATCAAAGTTCATCAAAACCCAGCCATTTATTAATTGAATATTTTTAGGGCAACCTTAGGGCTTATAGCAGTCATTCTAATACATGGCACTGGGGGATGATAAGAAGATTTACATACCTAATTATAATGACATTTTGGGGGCCCTGAGATGGTTGATTCATTTTGTCTTTGCTGTTTAGCTGTGTTGGGGGCTGTCCTGATGGGTAATGTGAGGGGCTGAGGGTGATGGAGATGATGGGCAGAGCTTTTCTGATTCATTAGAGTTGATGGAGTTTTGGGAGGAGCAGAATCTGTGGTGCGTGCCCGTCTCCATGCCCATGGCCATGCCCCCACAAAGGGCCCGCAGAGCAGGTGCTAACAAGGTCACAGTGCCTCTGAGCCATCTGGGCAGAGCCTGGCGCATCATTACTGCACCTCTCTTTGTGCATGGAGCTGTCTGCAGCCACCTCCGCTAAAGCTCAAAGGAATCAAAAGACGCTTGCTTTCTTTGGAGGACTGTGTGTTTAACTTGAGCTTAACAAAAGAAGCTCTAATTGGTTTGGAACAATCTGTCGCTTGTGTGACGTTTGGCATCTGCAGAAATCAGAATTTGTAATTTTAATCATTTTTATCTTTATTCAATAATAATAATCAAATAATTGTTCCTTTAAGTTTCATTCATTTTTCAGACACTATTAGACACTATATAATAGATACTATTGACTTAAAGATTAGGGTCACTTACATGCATAATTTTTTGTAGTTTTACACTTAAAAATGTACAGAAATGTAACTATAAAAATTATGTTGTTAAATGCAATTAATCAATAATATATATATATATATATATATATATATATATATATATATATATATATAAATTAAAATATATTTTTATATTTTTATATAACATGTTATATTACAAATATTATATATATATAATCAGTCATTTTTTCGAATCATCCATCCATTGTAACAGTTTTATAATAAACAAATATGTTTGCAAACAAATTTCAGACATTTTAGCATACATCTTCAGATCAAAAAACATGTATTACAAGTAACCTTAAAGCACTAGAATTAGATGTAAATACATACTTTCTATCAGTCTACGTGAAATAGGATAGTAAGAATAATTAATCCCACTTTCTGGGTTTTCGTGATAAATAGTGATAAAAAGTTTCATAGTTGCCACGGTAAAAATTCAAATCCGGGGAAATCCTTTTCTACCATTTTCTGTTTTTGGTTAACATCTGGAGGAGATTGGCTTTTCATGATCATGAAACTACCTTCCAATATTGTCTTTAATCTGACTAAAGATACAAAGTTCTACCCATTGCACTAATCAAAAATTACAAACCCAGAGGCTGGACACAGACCAAGAGTCCTGCAACGGGCGAATGATGGAAAAACAACCACCGTTGGAGTCTGGCGTGCAATTTACGATCAGCCTGGATGAAACGGTATGTGCTGAATAGCAGGAGACTTTCTTGTTTTTCATTATGATTCAAAGATGAACAGACAATGGGTGTATGATTTGTGAGTATATATTATGACATATCCAAACCAGTGTGAATCTGATTTAGTCGTTGTAAACCATTTGCAATTAGCATTGAAGGAGGAGAATCCTGCATTCTCCTCTCTTTACTTTCCTCTATTTTACAACTTTACTGTGGTCTGTCTCTTAAAGCCCTTTGGCTGTCATTATGTGGTTACCTGTTTGGCTTTTCTAACATTCCGTCTTTGATTTAACCAATAGACGTTTTCAAATAAAGGTATATAAAATTGGGAATAATCACTTGGCTAAAACTGCAGCCTATTAAGGCAAGTAACCACTGCCGGACATTTTGACTTGATTTGCATTCCAAAACCATTTCAAAGGCACTGGCAGAACTATAATCTTTCTGTTTATTTAAAAGATTTGAGGACTCTATTTTGTGGTCAGCCATGTGGCATTCAAACAAACATGAAAGGAAAGGTTCCATTCATAAAGAAACAGCAGCCTTATTACTGAAGAACTCACATGCGCAACTGGGCGCACACGCAGACCTGCACTTATCCTCATTTACTGGCCTACTTCAGCCGAGCTAGAGAGCCATAAACATTGATTAAAAAATCATTCCACATCCAGTTGTTTTAGAGAAGGACTGTTGTATTTGTGTTAGTGGATTATAGTCATGTAAAATAGATGGTTTAATGAAGCTGTTATTTTCCTGGTGAGCAGATATGCAAACTTTCAAATAGTTCTGTAGTTTAAGATGTTTTAAAACCTAATCTCTGATCCTTACACATTCTTACCGGTATCCAAAATACACATATGCTAGCACACCTGGAATTTATTGTAAATACGGTTACAAAATATTTGTATCGAAAGTTCATACAACAACTGCTTATCTTACAGAACATAAAAGAAGATATTTAAAAAATTGGTAACATGCATCTATTCCCTATAATGCATTTGTGCCCATACAGTATAAGTGAATGGGTGCCACTTTGGTTTCCAGCTTTATTGAAAAATCTTTATTCTTAAAGGTTTAAATGCCTTAATTACTTTTGGAAAAACTATCAATTTAATAATTATTAACAGAAAACACAACAGGTTTATTTATAGTATAATTTCCCCCTGCTTTGATAAAACAATTTTCTTTTTCCTTATTTGCAGGAGGATAGGGAGCACTTCCTGAAGGATTTCCTTCGACAGCTCTAATGAAATCCTTTGCCCCTAATCTAGTATATACCTCTAATCCCGTATGAACACAAAGACAGCTTTACTAATCCACAGTGTTGAAAACAGCCTATATATTTCATAGAATGTTAGACAGCATGTGCACATATATTCACACTGTTTATGACTGAAATCCTTCTCCTTTGCTCTTCATTACTGAGAACCTTAACCTAGATCATCTTTCACACACTTCCTAACACAGACCTTTTTGTGACTGCAACACACTCTGCCCAAGGAGTTTCAAAGAACAGAGATGTCTTACAACAGTCGTAATGGGTATTAAAATGCTGTCAAAATTCCGCTCATGCACCGCTCACCAGAAAATCCCTTGTATATCTCAACACAATAGAATGACATTTAGGCAGAAGGGAAAAAAGGCTGAACTGGGTCTGTCTTGTGGGAATCCATGCTACTGGCCTCAAATAACAGCATTATCTTAAGAAAATCCCAGATTAAGCAGACAGGTAGGAGCACGGCCACGCTCCAGGAAGCGCTCGGGGTAGAAATTGGGCAGGATAGGGAGGGGGTGCAGTGAAAGTACACCACAGGGGGCTAATACCCCCATGCCAGGCCACAGCTGATCCCCACCTCGACTGACAGGGTGCCGTGCATGGGCCTGCATACACAGCTCACAGAAAAATGAATACAGCCCAGTATGGCACCAGCGTTCCAAATCTCTCCCAGAATGCCCTGTGCATTCACAAGCATGTGAAGCAAAACTACGTCAAACTCCACATCCACAGCTGTTCTATTAACTGCAGAGACTACACATTTTTTAGGTATGTAAAGAAAATAAAAATAAAAAAATTTCTCTTTCTGGAAAATTTACAAAAAATTAATGGAACAGTTCAGTTACTTAAATACAAGGTTCCAATTATTTGGATACTTTAACCAGCAAAATAATAATACAAATCAATAATAACTGATGTACACTTTTGACTGTAGATTTTATTTATTTTTCAAAAGTAATAATTAATATACATATAAATATACATATACAATACATATACATTTACATTATTTCATAGTTATTATATAATATATTATAGTAATATTTTATTTATTTACCTATTTAACATTTGTTTTAAGTAGTAAAATGTATTTTGTAATATTAAGATTTTACATTTTAAGACGGAAATCAAACTCGGGTGGCCAGGAGTACACTAACGGTAACTAGTTAGTTATAAGTGCCAACTTTTTTTCACATAGACTTTGTTTTCCTTTTGTTAACTAAACAATGCAAATTTGATAAAATGCAGTATTTCCCTATAGAATGTTTTTAATGGAGTTCAATTATTTTTATTACAATTATTACTGTTCACAATACTATTAATATGTCACCATACCCTGGTCACAATTTTTTAAGGTCTTTAACATATCAAAAACTTTATCATATCATAAAAATGGTTTTAACAACTGTAAAAACCAGGATCTATGCTTTGAACACCATATACTCATGAGAAGAAAAACAAACCGTCTAAAGGTCTTAAAGCTGCCATTTAGAATTGATGATACAACTAAAGTACCATTCTGTTCTCGACCCCTTGTGACCTTGATAAACCCTGGGAACACTTTAAAAAGTGCAGGAAAGAAATAATTATTTTCTCTCATTCTTTAACCTGAGCCTCCCACTGAGGCGAGCAGTACACGCGTACACACAGCCTATCCCGGGCATCCTTTGCTAATGATGGCCATGCTATTACTAGCCAATGACCTTACACTTAAACACAGTTCGATTTACACTTTCTCCTCAGAAATTTACAGAAAGGATGGGTAACCTGGGGAATAATTGGATAAGCAAGACCAATTAAATAGCTAAAAAAATGAAAATGTGCTGATGGTGCCAAAGAGAGACGCAGCTTTCCGTGCTTGATTGCCTTCACTCCTGAAAAGACGCAGGGCAGGGTGCATGTTTGGGCATGAGAGAGGAAAAGAAGGAGAACTTGAAAAGGTTTGACTGCTTAGCCTAGTCCTTCAGCAGGACCTCGAGCACAGTAACCTTATATCAAAGACAGAGTGTCGAACAGGGAAGGGAACTACATTAATTATTAAAGTACTTTTTTGTAACAAGCTGCGCGTCAGTAGATGCCTATTGTAAGGACGTCTTCCTCCTGTTTCCAATTATCTACTTTTAAGAGTCCTACAGTGGTGTGAGCTCCCCAGATGCCCACGGACAGGTCTGGCGGCTCCATGGCCAAGTGGGTGAGGATTTTGTGATGTAGTGTATACAACACTAACTGCTAACATAAGGCAAATCTTTACATCATGCAAGCCCACGGCCAAGAAGAATAAAGTTTAAAAAAAACAGCGTAATCGCTTTAAAAGCAAGTATGTGAAAGTTGCTCAACTTTCAATGGTGACCAGTAATTTGTAGCAGGGTACAAAAGAAGATATTTGGAAGAATGTTGAAACTTTTGTATGAACTTATTTTATTTTCACAGTTCAAACCCCTATTTGTGTGGTTTTATAAATTAACATTAATAAGCTGAACAATTCTTTTTCTCTTGAAAATTTATAAAATAATAAATAAAATATTCTTATTACTTTAATACAAGATTCCAATTGTTGTATTTTAACAATAAATATCATTAATATTCACTTTTTTGAATTTATATTTTAAAACAATAATTTAATCTATATTATATATATAATTTAGATTAAGTATTAACAATTTGTTTGGGCAATATACTGTACGATGTTATATTAACATGCATCCTATATATATTCAATCACCTTCTTATTTGTATATGTATTTTAGCATACAGTTTTTAAGTATCAGAAAGGAAATAAATCCCAGAAAGACCTTTTTTAATTAGCTGAACTATCGTGTTAGGCATACAAATATAACTTAGTTATTCATGTTATATAAAGTTTAGGATATAAAAATTTTTCCAAAAGAGTTACATGCAGATTGTACACAAATCAAGTGGTTAATTAGCTGAAAATTGGATACCCAATAATATCATGGTCTATTTTGCAATATGATTTAATTGATTTTGAAAGTTGAGAAAGTTAAGACCTTTGATTGTGTCTCCTCTTACACTTATTTATTTATGGGGAGATCTCAATGGTGTCTTAAATGCTTAAATCTGCCAAGAAAGTTGGCAATCAGAAGACATACAAAAACAGCTTTCAGTAAACTAGAGTAACAATCTTAAATTTTAAGAATGCAGCTCTGATTCAGAAACAGTCAGTTGACTTTACACATGGCAGAAATCTAAACCTGTGCTGAAGGTCTTATTGGAAGGCATCTCAGGCACTCCAACAATTTATTCATTATCTGCCACTGTCTCGACAGCACCAGGCCTGCAGTCTGCCAGTCATATTTCCCTTATCAACTGTCTTTCAATTTTTTTGCACTTTCCACATGGTGTCTGTGTAACTCACTTCAGGGGACAGTAAAAACCATCTAAAGGAGCGGATATGCGGTCAATTGTTCTTCACATAGATTGACGGCATTTCAATGCCTTTTCCCTTTTTGTCCCTGCTGTTCTAAATTTAATGGAAAAATTTCATCAAACAGAAAATTCAACAGCATAACGCTTTCTTTTATGTTCCTACAGACTGCAGCGTCCCGCACGGGACAACCGCTGGATTCTCTGTGAGTATTTACCTTTGTATCAAACAGACAGTAAAAGTTAAACAGCCACACCATTGTGTTATGTTACCACATTAAACGCTATTCACAACACATCGCCTAGGCAGAGATCCACTAAAACTGAAATAGACTCTCCATCCACACGGCGAGTCAGTGGTCCTTGATTAACGTGTGATTTGTTTACACTGACTGATGGCCTTTCACCCTCAGTCAGACACGCTGGACTGTCGTTTCACACGTCCACAGCTCTGTGCCAATGAACCATTTAACACCCTCCAATAAGACCACAAGCCGGCAGTCACCCCACCCAGAAAGAATCATGTTTATTGAGCTCAATAAAACTCTTTGCTCCTCAGGCAAGAGCAGATAACATGCGGGCAATATCTCCGCCATGTCTGCGAGAGTTCTAAATATTGCCGTTATGATTACAGAGATTGATCTGTGTATCACTGCACCACACAACAGTAATACACTCAGACTCACTCAGAGGTGGTTATTAAAAATTCTTATTGCGGTGATGAGAACTTCAGAGAGCTTTGCATCTCTCCCATGGCCTGAACTATTTTATCGGATATTGAGGTGGGCATCTGCAGATGTGTTTCTTCTCTCATGTTTAATTCATTTGTATAATTAAAATATTAATAATTGAAATTAGTATTAATATTCTTCAGCAATAATGCAGGCTTTGGTAAAGGAACGTGTTGAGATTGATAAAGATAATTATGTGATTATTCATTATTTTGGTCATTTTAAGTGTTGGATTGATGTTGTGCAACAAAGATTAACAAAGACGTTGGTTTCGCTCTATTAAGAAGACCCAACTTTTAATGGGCCAACTTTGAAGTTTTTACATATTTTCTCCGGTTTCATTTTTTAAGGAGGTTTTAAAAACTTCATTAAATATGAAGGCATGTGAATGCGAGGATGCATTTGATGTGATCCTTTTTGTGGAAAAAGCAGAACTACGCAAGTCTCATTGTTGTTGGGGAAAATAAGAAAACTGGCCTGTGTACAGTAGTAAGTAGTTGGACTGAAGTCTTTTCAAATTTGGTTGTTTCTCTCATGTTCAAAGACGACTAGAAGGAAAACCTTTGTTTGCAGACCACTACAGTGACTTAAACCTGACCTTGTTTCCTAAAGCTTGTTGTAGGATTACATGTTCCTTTAGTACTGCTTGAGCACTTTTTTCTCATTCATAATTCATTTTCTCCTGATGTATTATTCATTTGATCTAAAATTTCATTAATTTTCTAAAATGTTCCAATTGGGTTTTTCTAGTTCAGGAAAGAATTTCTTTGTCCCTTTTTATAGACGCTATTATTCTTTAATGTCTTGTGTTGTAGAGGTTATCTTCTTCTGGGGAAACAGCATTTTTAAAAGTTTTAATCAGCCTTTAATGAAAGGGGTCAATGTCTGATTGGTGAGATTATGCCAGTATCTTTAGCTTTTTCCTCAATTTCTTTCACTATTGTTCAGTCACTCTTTTTTCATGGTCCTCTAGCTGCTCTCTCTTTCTTTTATATGAAACGACTGCACTAATTACAAACTGCAGCACATGGATGGTCAAACCAGATCATTTTTTGTAGAATTATCATGCATTTATTGTAATGGGTTCTGAGGTTTAAAGATGTGGTTATATAGAAGTCAATCATTCTTTTTTATGTATTAATATTTATTTTTATTTAGTATTAATATGTAATGTTAATTATTTAGTTCCTCTGATTGAAATTACTTTTCATGTTGATAAGTCCAGTTTTATTCCTTTTTTAATTAACTAGTTTTGCATTTTTCTTTATTTATAAAATGTCACTTTAATCCCTGAAACAATTAATGTTATTTTTAAGACAAAGCTGGTCGCAACAAACTGAACTGAAAGAATAACTATTTTAATCTCTTGGTCTGCTTCATCAATTGCATGATGTTACAAGGGAAAAACATTGTTTCTTTTGCCTGTTGATTGTGACTTTTGCCAGTTTATTATAGTTGATCAAGCACTGAATAGAATCCCATTTCAACTTCAATGTTCAAGTAATTGAATGATTTTGTAGTCAACAGTGAGTACAATTCTGCAAGGTACAAGTTACAAGATTTTAACTGCACATTGCATTGCATGCTCTTTATGAGTATATCAGCACAAGCATGTGTTCGTACCTTTTTTCTTCATATAGCAAGTGCGTCTGCAAGCCCCAAATGTCAGTAGTATTATCAGGTGCCTGTTTTGGTCAAATTTGCATCTGGCGGCATCACTGTGGGCCCATTTTTAAAGAGCAGAAGTTCAGAGCAGTCACAGCTTAGCATTCATATTGATAAGGCTGTACTCAAAGAACAGCATAGAAATGCATTTGCCATGTCAAAGCTTGACAAATTCTTATAGCTGCCTGCTATGAGCTCCTGTTCCTCTGAGGTTCAATAATAGTAGGACAAAGAGGAAGACTGTCAGGTGCGCTGACTGAAACCAGGCTTACAAATGTATGTCTGGAAAGCTGACCTACACCAGGAGAGTCACAGAAGTACCATGTAAACACCACAATACTTAAATTTTATTACCATGGTTCAATACCAAGTACCATAGTATGACTTGATACAACGAAGGGATTAGTTGCGTCCGTGACGCTGCACAGGATGGGTCTCCATATAAGTTCCACATGGAATAATGAAGCTTAAACACTGTATTGCCAAAAGTATTTGCTCACTCATCCACATAATCAAAATTTAGGTGTTTCAATCACTCTCACTCTGAACACTTCAGCATACCAAGAGATTTTGGAAAAAATCATGCTGCCAACTTTGTGGGAACAGTTTGGAGCCGGTCCCTTCCTCTTCCAAAATGACTGTTCACCAGTGCACAAAGTAAGATCCATAAAGACATGGGTGACATAGTCTGGTGTTGATGAACCTGACTGGCCTGCACTTCCTCCCCATAGAACACCTTTGGAATTAATTAAAGCGGAGACTGAGAGCAGGCCTTCTCGTCCAACATCAGTGTGTGACCTCACAAATGTTCTTCTGGAAGAATGGTAAAAAATTCCCATAAACACACTCCTTAACCTTTTGAACAGCCTGCCCAGAAGAGTTGAAGCTGTTATTGCTGCAAAGGGTGGACCGACATCATATTGAACCCTATGGATTAGGAATAGAATGTCACTTAAATTCATATGCCAGTCATGCAGGTGAGTGAATACTTTTGGCAATATTGTTTATGTTATACAGAATGCAGCACCTTGTCCCACACAAGCAATCCAGCTGAAAAAAAACAGCTTTTGAAGCGAATCGAACATGCATTCTTATCAGATGCAGATTTTCTGCTGCGGCATGTGGCGGTGTAGTTGGCTGGCAGTGGTAGTATAGGGGCCGCTGGCCTGCGCCGAGGGGCATGCTAAGGATAATTGGAAGGCCAGCATATTGAGAATGAGGCCAGGCAGCCCAGTCTGCTCAGGGGGGTCAGTGCACTGGGCTCACAGCTGGTCATTAGTGACCCACGCTGAAAGGAATATGGAGCTAGGCTAAAAAACCTATTAAAATTTTAGCTCAGCCGCTGCGACAACATTACAGGAGAAAGGTGAGGGAGAGAGATTAATCTTTATTGGGCGATTAGCGAATACGGCCTCCGTCCGCTGGAGAGGGGCACACTGAGTTGCAGAGAGCAGAGCACATACACACTCACTAAAAATGGATTTATGTAGATTTGTGGTTATGTTGATGTCCAGTCAGACAGCACAAGCAGCAGGCATTTTGCATACAAAACAGAATGACACTTTTTTCTTAATGCTTTTAAAATTATTTTAAAAAGTCATTTTTTACCCACCCTCATGTTAATCAAAAACATAAATGACTTTCTTTCTTCTGCAATACACAAAGAAGATATTTTGAAGAAAGTTGTAAGCTGAATAGCAATGGTATCCCTTCACTTCCATTGCATAGACACATTTACATTACATATGGTCATTAAACTGACGGTTTTAGCCAAAGCGACTATCAAGTTAGGTTCACAAAAGGAACAACCAGTACAAGAGGTAACAAAGCAAATATAAGTGAAATAATGCCAGTCCTCTATGGAAAGAAACAGTGAGGAAAAGAGGTTTTAGTTGGTCCGGTGCACACAATCACAATGAGTGTTAACGGTTGCAAATAACACACATTCTTCAAAATATATTCTTTTTTGCTCTGCCAAATATGGAAATTCATATATGTGTTACAGGTTTAAAAGTCAATGTTGACGAAATCATCGATAAAATTGATATGATTGGCATTCTGGATCTTGTAGAGAAGAGACAGATGACATATGTGCTTTATAGTATCACCAACATGAAGATGTTAGCTAAATATATTCCATTCCAAATTGATAGTGGTGTCATGGGTCAAAAAAACACTTGTTAATGAGATTTTGAATTATGTAGAAAACAAATACACATTTGGCAATGCACTAGAAATAAAGGTACACCTTTAGGGCAAAATCATGTAATCAAAACACTGCGAAATGACCAACAACCTTACCCAGCCTCGAAACAAAAGAATCTGAGATCTGAAGGTCTGATAAAGACAAAAAAAACATAGCCTCAGCATCTCCTTTTATCACGGCATTCATTTGTACTCCACAACAACAAATGATTTTTCCCGCACTGGTGAGAATTTTGTTTTCTTTTATGTGCTTCTCAGACATTAATTATATATTTTTCTATGGAATATGCAAAAAGAAATCTGAATGTTGGAAGGCGAAGTGATTAAATATTAAACAATGCAGAAATCTTTCTGTTACCTAAAGGGATGCTATTTCTCTTTCTTCTGCTCCCCGTCCTCTTTCTGTGTTGGATTCTCCTTTAAAGTGCCGTGTGCTCTGAAGGCACACGCAGCGGACCCAGGCAAAGTTTGTTTCGGGCCCGAGCTATTTATTATGGAGTGTGAGTCAGCCGGGTCACTTCACTAAACTAATGTGTCATTACTCGCTGGCCGCAGCACTGACCAAAGCGCTTGCAATATGCATCGAGTTTGAATTATTTCTCTGCCCCCTGGCAGAAACACAGAAAATAAGACAAGTAGAAAGAGGGAGCGAGATAGAAAAATGTGTAAAAAGGAGTAGAGAGGACAGACTGCACAGTTTGAGTCTGATCCTAGGGGAAGCATTAGCAAACCTTTGAAGGAGGAAAAAGGCATCTGCACCATAACCGAGACTAACACTGTGGGGTGAGAGGGTCAGAGTCCATTCCACCATGCTGCTATTTTTGGAAGCCAGGCCTGGGGAAGACGAGGGGCCACGGGGGGCTTGCGCTGTTCTGCGTTCGAACTGAGAGGGAACTTCATGGCAGGTCTTTATTGATGTTAAGTTGATGCTCTCATCTAGTTACGGTGGTATACAAACACAAACATTAGGATGGGTTCAGGGCTTGTGCCCTCCTGGTGGAGTGTACCTGGGGCTCGGAAGACCAAGAAGACTCTGGCATAGGAGGGATGTTCTCTTTGTTCAGGCTGGAGGCCTTAAGGGCTCTGACTCACATACTGTACCTGAATCAAGGTACTGACTCAAGCGCTCACAGACATTCAGCTTAAATGTGCAACCCTGGGAATGATTTTATATATAGTGTTGTTCAAATGTCTAGGATGTCTAGAAAACCTTGGATCTGAAAACTGCTAATTAAGAGCGAAATGTAAAAGTAATTTTAAAATTATGAGCTTGGAAAAAAATAATGGTATTTTTTTTTATCTGATTTGGAAAAGGTACATATAATATACAAGATTCTCAACCTCAAATTATGATGCAATCTTAAGAAGAACTTTTTTATTTAAATTGAAAAAAACGGATAACACAGTTTTGACTTTTTGTAAATGCTAACATTAAATTCTAAAGAATAGAACCATACTGGTTTCGTATCTTTGAACCCCCCCCCCCCCCCCCCTATTTTGTCTGGCTTCATTACGGAAGTCCGTCTCAACTCATTCTAAAATTAAATATGGATTTTGCGTTAGATGCAGGTTTGAATAAAATAACTAGGAGATGGGCACTGATGAAAATGCTTCAGGATAGAAAAGGGTCTTGGACACATTGGTTCCACAGTCAGCTAGCTAATCTGTGAGTGCAGTCTTGCAAAACAAACCATCACTCTCACAAAGGACCTGCCACCTGGCTTTGATTTCCCCGAACATCCCTGCGTATCGCCGTTGCAAACACACAAACAGCACTCTAATCACCTTGTGATCTCTGTAGGTCAACACGCTGTCTGTCGGAAACTTGCTGCAGGAGCAAAAATGATGACAAAACAACCTCATAAAGTGTAAATAACTTAAAAAATTCTTCCCCGAGCGGAATAGCCTCTAAAAATGATCATATTAAAATGCATCAGTTTTCATCAGACAGGAATAAACAAATCTGCAGAGCCAAAGTGGTGTTGCTAATGCTTCCCCTTTGGAAAGGCCCGTGCTTGCCCCCGTGGGCAGAGAAATGATTGGCAGGCAGAGGAAAGCAGGAGCGAGACCCTGAGGGGAACGAGAGCGGCGGGTATTTGGCTTTGCCAACCCCCCTTCATGTTTTGAAATCTAAGAATAAACAGCGATAAGACTCCTAACTCTTCCTGCCGTTTAATCTTGGCCCCCACCACCCTGTCTCACTGGGCACCCTACCACAAATGGACTAGGAGGGAAGAGTGGGCATGCATGACTGCTTTCACCTGCGCAGGCTGGCTTTGCGGGCAGGAAGGGCCCCTTGACTGCCGCGCTAATCGCCTTTAATGGGAAGCACCGGCATCTCTACTTATGATTCTTGCTTTTCGGTAATGAAGGTATCTTTGGAGATCTGTTTTCCCTTTGTGTTACCTGTATAAATGATTTAATGATGCTTTTAGTTTTGGACCATTCAAGGTCACAAATTTCCACAGAAATTTTTTGGGGTGAAATCTTGAAAACTGAATAAAGCACCCACTTTTTATTTATATCCATGTTTCTAAATTTAAGATTTAAAAAGAAGCATGAAAACGCATGTTTAATAGTATGCATATGTATGCATTTATAATAATAAGTTTACATGATCAATTTGGCAAATGATTGAGGATTTAAACTTTGATTCCTATTGCATTTCAAAATGGTTATAAAGGTTGTTTTTTGCTCAAATATGTATAAGTTCTTCTGACTAGCTTTGAACCAGCGTTGTTTACTGAAGGTCTTCTGACCTCTCTGTAATTATAACTCATAATTTCAACAAATCAAATCAAAATGTGGGATGTATTCTAAAAGTTTTTCAAGGGATACTCCCCCCAAAAATGGAAATGCTATGAAAAGACACTTTTCTTGCCAAACTTCTTATATTTGTTGTTCCCTGGAAAAAAAGAAATATGAATTTAGAAGAAGGTGCTACAGGCCTGTTTGTTTTCTTAATTCTTCAATATCTGAAAAAAAATACAATAATGTTTTTCTACTTTGGTCATTTTTAATGGTCAGATTACTTACATTGCATTACATCTTAAATTTTATTAGTTTCTATTTTTTTTATTTACAGTAGATCAATGTAGCCAACAAAGTATCATGATACATAGTGTACAGTAACCGTTCTAGCGCAAATGAGTATTTTGCCTGTCCACACCCCTGTGTGAATGAGAAAGTCGATTACAGGCCCCATGTGAACTTTGTGTGAGTGGTCCGCACTTATTATTATTCACTTACATGTGTCACACAGAAAAAAATATGAATGATATATATGTGGCACGGCGAGTGAAAGAAATCTGATGAATGGAGTGAGAGAGAGAGAGAGTGAGAGAGAGAGAGAGAGAGAGAGAGAGAGAGAGAGAGAGAGAGAGAGAGAGAGAGAGAGAGAGAGGGAGGGAGGGAGAGAGAGAGAGAGAGAGGGAGGGAGAGAGGGAGGGAGGGAGGGAGGGAGGGAGAGAGAGAGAGAGAGAGAGAGAGAGAGAGAGAGAGAGAGAGAGAGAGAGAGAGAGAGAGAGAGAGAGAGAGAGAGAGAGAGAGAGAGAGAGCAGTCAGGGTGGCTGGGTGTCAGCTGACAGATATAATTACAGGAATGGTCCTCTCTCCCTAAACCATTATTTATTTTAGCAGTTCTGACCTGCTGCTGTGGCTCTACCACCCCCACTCCTGCCAAAAAGTGGCTTTTTAACTGAAAGCTTTCCAAACAAGCCTCACTAGTACTTGGCTTCATTCCAAGAAAGCGTGTATTTTTGTGGATCTGGCCGGTTTTACTACGAGTCTGAGCTGGGTCTGAACCAGAGTGCCTCATTGGTGTGTGTTTGTCTTTTAATTTGGAATTCTTTGTGTGTGTACGTGTGTATGTACACAAAAGGGTGCGAGGTGAAATGGAAGTGGGGCTGGAGGGGGAATCAATTATAGTTTATGATGTGATTGTACAGTTTATAAAATGTGTTTTAGCTAAATGTTCCGGTTCTCCCCATACCAATTTGTACATGGGTAAAAGGAACAGGAAGACGAGGTTAAAATATCTAAGAAAGGGTGTTAAAAACGCAATAAAATACTCAAGCCATAATTATAGTTCAGCTTAGTACACTCAACAAAAAAGATTTTATGTGAATTTATTTACACAAAAGTTGAGTTAAAAAAATGTAATTCATTAATATACTGTTTAAATTGTGTGTATATATAATAAAAAATCTGAAAATCCGATGAACTCAAATGTTATATTAGAATTGACCAAAATAAAAATGTATAATACAAATATATATTTTTTAATTACATAAGCTTTTTATTAAACACTCTAGAGAAAATATTTCAATATATTCTACTGGAAAACACATTCATTATTTTTACATTGTATGCTGTTCATCCCTAGAAAAGTATACTTGACCTCCAGAATAATAAGTAATTTATTAAATAATTTTTTTCTTGTTATTTCTAAATATTTATACATGCGGTATACTAATATTGGATCAGATGTGTTGACAGAACAGCACTTTAAAATTGCTCTTTTGGTTGTCATTGACCTTTGGCCCTTGTGTGCACTGACATCATGTTAACACTGAGAGGAATGTGAGACCTCATAAACACACCCTGGTGGACAGAATCAAACACTACATCATCTGATGATCAGGATCAGGGAGCAACAGACAGAATAATCCAGAATTCACTGCAGACCAAAGAGAGAGTTGCAAAAGTGCTTAAAAGATACACTTAACCATGTCAACAGGTTTGTGTAAGGGCTAGAGCTAAGATGTAGTTATTATTATCATCTTAAAAGAAACACCATTGGGGGTTGTCCTCACTAATATGGCTTAAAAAAATCTATGTGTGCGCATAGCGCGCGCGCGTGTGTGTGTGTGTGTGTGTGCTTGTATGCGAGATAAATGAGCCAAAACAATAAAAGGTGGACCCTCTCTGAAAGATGCACACTGTCAAAGAAAATAAATAACTTCAAGCCTCATCACCTTCAGAGGGGAAAAAACTTTCACCACATGAATATGCAAATATATCAGCCGGTTTACGTTTGTTTACAAAGCTGCTTCTTTTGTGTCGAGCAATTAAGAGCGCAAACATTTCTTTCTTCCTGCTCTCGTCTCTATGAATACGCATATCTGCAGAGATGATACGTAAAAGGTGGCAAATGCATGCAGATTATTAATGCAAATCCCATGCAACTTTTTCCACTGTTGACATGAAAGGGAATGAACTCCAGATTCGGCATATCCTGTGGGCTGTGGGTTGCGGACGGGCGGCAGACTGCACTTAGACCCGAGATCCTCTTTTCCCCTCACCCTGACCACATTTTGTGAGCAGTCATTTGCAGAAACAAGCCGATCAGATCCGGTTGGATCCAAGGCCAAAGACAGGGGCCAGGCATTGTCACAATGCATGAAAAGAGCTGCTAGCATCAAAGCAGCCCATGTGCCTCCGTGTGAAATATTAATCATTCTAATGAGGTTGATGATGACCACAGCAGAGCTGTTTTCATCCCCGAGCTTATTGAATAACCCCATGGTCCCTGGATCTTCCGTCCGGATAGACACATTCGGACATGACCATGCAAATCAGTCTTAGATGCGCCCTGCAGGACGGCAGCGGTCGATCCCCTACGGACAGAATACCCTCCTTTTCCGTGACCTGTGTCACTCGGAATCAGCAGTCACTCCTCAAAGTTCACCCTGACCCATGCATTAGCATCCATGTTCTGTGCATTGTTTGCTCATCTTTTAATGCAGTCTTTTATATGCTGAATATGCAGTTAAAGGCCTCAGCAGGGAAGACTGAGGGACTGTCCTATGGGTAGGGTATGCTAATTGTTGTAATTGTATAATTAATTTCAGCCTGACATTGCTTGGGTATTTTAAGGCATATTGTTTGCATGTGCATGTGTAATGGGGTTGACCGCGTTAAAAGAGAGAGATAAATTAAACATATAAATGCAGCTAATATAAATAGAAAACTAAAATGCTTGCTTTACATACACAAGTTGACAACATGGTGCAGAGCGGGATGTTAAGAAATTGCTCACTCAAAGATGACATACCTGTCACTTTAATCTTTTTAAAGATGTTTTGAAGAATGGTAACTGGCAACAGTTTTTTTCATTGGTTTTCTATACACAAAATGGAAATGCCAATTAAATTTACCAAAATTTCTCAAAATATCTGCTTTTGTGTCCTACAGAACAAAGTCACACAGTAACACAGATGGTTTGGTTAAACCATCACTTTAACAACCTTAAATCAATACATGAATCCTTTTTAACCAAAGTCTGTAAGCTATCTAAGCCCTTTTATTCTGCTTGTACACTTGTTTGACAAAAGTAGCATCTTACTGTAAAAGCTGCAGTGAACTTCTCTTAAGCTTAAAGAAAAAAAAAATTCTAAGAAAATTTGCTACATTTACTTTGTTAGAAAAAAAGCAACTGATTGGTTAAATGTGGGTGTGTAAAGTCAATAGCCAGAAAGTGCCAATGCTCATCCTGAGAGGAATTTCTCTCTCCTCCTTTAAGATGTTTCCATGTGACACGAGATCAATGCCTTTTTATTTCTTTGAACGGTGCCGAATCAATAGTCGGCAGCAGTGAAGAGTGCGGCCACCGAATGACAAGCCATGTGAAGAATATGACCATCAACGAACCAGAGCTTGCCCTGTCTCCCTTCCTCTCTCTCTTTTTCTTACTTCCAAAGATTGGCCCTGGAATAGATTAGTGCTCCGCAACATCCCTTCAACTCCCAGGCAAGCCAGTGTGTGTGCCCCCACTCCACATTTGTGTTTAATCTTATTTAAATGAAAGGGACTTTGGCAAGAAGGCGGCAGGGAGTGCCAGCCTGTGCTCTGGAGCTGGGGAGGCGGATAATGCCCAGCTCAGTGGCAGCGGGAGCAGGGTTGGGGAGAAGGGGGGCCGGAGGGGAGGCAAGGCCGATCCAGCCCGGCAGGAAGCTCCAGATGTGAGGCCACTGAGCTGACAGAGCATGTTCCCTCTGGGAAAGTTTGTGGCTAACGTAGCCGAGAGAAAGAAGAACAGAGCAAGACAAAGAGAGTGAGAAAGTGAGAGAGAAATGTATTCTTGTGAAATGGACACAGTTTGGAGTAAACCAGAAGTGGAGAGGAACAGAGAGTCCTGTGAACTGTGAAAGTGTGAGCGCTTTCAGCCCTGTGTTTTATGGTATGAGGAAGCAACGAAAGAGAACACAGGCCAAACCTTTCATCAAACCAACTATGTATAGACAGAGTAAATAAAGCAATGAAAGTTTTTGTTGAGGAACGAGTGGACATATGTAAAATTTTGAAAAGTGAAACACAGGACATTTTAAATCAATTATCGGGAAATTCAATATATGTCATGTATCGGAACACATAAATAAAGCATTACCATAAAAACACACATGACTTACAAACATGACAGTTAGTTCACTTCAAAATGTACTTGCCCTCGGGTAATTTTAAACACATGTGACTTTCGTTCTTCTGCAAAAAACAAAAGAAGATACTTGGTAAAATGTTTGTCCCTATTTACTTCTATAGCAGGGAAACAAAACCGAGACAATGGCAACAAGGGTTTTCTTTCACCAAAATCTTTCAAACTTTCTTCTTTTAAGTCAAACAGGTTGAAATGTCAAGGGGGTAATAAAAAGATGTGGAGTTTTCATTTTTTAGGTTAACATACCCTTTAATCTGTACATTTCCACAAATCTCAAATCTTTCCATCTTTCACAATAATCCAGATGTTCCTATTAAACCTGCATCAATGGTGAACATAGCAAACCATAGTATCCTAAGATGATGAACCGTTGTGAGTCATTTCTGTGTGTGTGAATTGGGGGTCAGTTTAAAAGGCAGAGATATGTAGCACTGCGTACCATATCTTATCGTCCTGTAGTAACTTGTGTGTCAACAGCACTTACATACAAAATACACACATGTGCACATAGACACCCATGCAGTGCTACGTCAATGTGGCCAGAGGCTGAGAGTGTGGTGGTGTGTGGTGGTGTGCCAGATAAGGGGATGGTGGAGCAGGCGTAGTGTTCCGGGGATGGTCTGAGGAGTGATAAGAACAGATAAGATTCAGCCTGCAAGTGCTTATAGCAACCTATAAGCTGAGAGACCCCTGCTACCAGCCCCTGTGATATATCAGAAGGCCAAGCGGAGAACCATATATTAACACACTTTTGCCCATGCCAACATGAGGCCATACATCTTTGAATCTCATTCACTGGCATAAAAATAAAGAACATAATTTTAAGAGTTATTAGGTTTATATGGGTTAAGTGATTTAAATAAGATTTTACATCGGCAGCCAGAATGATGGGATCTTATGCTGTTCGCTTTAAGACCTTATCTAGAGGTTGACTAACAGACAAAGCATGAAATGTGTCAATGTCAAACGAGACATTAAGGCCATGCATTTCTAGATGGAAACAGCTTCACATATCAAGAACTGTTTTGCATTTGATATTGACTATGTGTTTAGCTGGTGGGCGAAGGGTTTATTTTGAGACATTTGTTGTAACACAGGTGCTCTCTTTTCTGAGAATCAGGAACTAGATTGGTCTGCATGGACCACCATGCTCAGCCAAGTGGTGAAAGGACAGCTTAAACGAAACTGGCCCCAGAGGACATGCAGGCAGCAGGGCTACATAGAGCAGAAGAGCCAGTACGACCAATGCAAGCTCCTCTGAAAGGGAAGGAAGGAAACAGGGGCCAGTGGTTCCGTCAAATGCAAAACCTCTTGGCTAAAGTCCTCCAGAAGTTTCTCTTCTTTTGTACGGTTGTGACCACACAATCCCCCCAGGTTGGAGTCAGAGCAGACTCCTGACTCTCTCTCAGGCCGAAAGTGAAAATAAACACCACATGCAGCGACCAGACTCCATAGAATTTAATGAGAAGAAAATGTTTAAGGAGCCTGCTCAAAAGTTTGAGGCACCATAAAAAGCAACTCTTGATTCTTTGTATTCAAATGGTTGTTGAATTATTTTTATCTAAGAAGCACTATGAAGTTTTGCTTTGTGCATTATGCGTTGAATGAAGCTGTGTAAGCAAATGTATTTTAAGCAAAAAAAGGTTCACCCAGAAAGCAGTGCAGTGATGACATCATCACTGTTTCGGAACGACATAAGGATGAGTAAATGTCAAGATTTTATTGATGGTGAACTATCCCTTTAAGTGATGAAACTTCCTCTGTATTAAAATGAAAAATGATCAATATGATTTGTAAAGATTATTGTTAATATTATGGTTGTTTACTTCATTCAAATCACTCTTTTCAAAGTGCTAAACCGTTGCTTTCAGTCCCAATAGTTAAAGGCCAAACCCTATGCAAAATCTTCACGCATTCAAGCATGACTTTGAATCAACTGTGGGCAATAATGAATGGATATTAATTTTTAATATCTGGGACCTTTGTAAGACTTGTCAAGCTGTCGCGAGGCTCTTTTGATATGTGAGTTTTAACATTCATAAAAGAGCTTGAAAGCTTGCCAATGAGCAGCATCTGCTCCCAGCGCAGTGAGACGGGACTCAGCAATGAACTAACACACGTCCTGCTCCTCCCCACAATGAGACCATGTCAAAGACGAGTTCCTTGTTGATGCCTGTCAATGGCAAAGGTGTCACCACTGCAATTAATCTGTTTAACAGAGAGCAGGGCCCAGCTTTGTTTATATTACTGCCTTCTCTCCTCACTGACTGCATTCCCCAAGGTCCCTGCACACGTTTTTTTCGGGCCCCTTATTTCCTTATCGGCATGTCATGGCTGACCATGGCCTCTTGAGTAACTACGCTGAAGGAAGTGATGAAAAAAAAAGAAAAAGAAGCAACAAACGGCTAACCCCTTTAGATTTCTACGAACTGCCTTATCAGAGGAGACCGGCCGACCTCCCTCTCCCCACCGCATAGTTGAAGAATGACCAGACCTTCCTCTATATCATGGGCTTTTTTTACCTCCTCGTATTGGTACCCTTGTCAAATGTGTTCAAGAAAGTTGTTTCTTATGGCACAACATATACAACTTGCTCTATGTCTGCTTGCTGTCAATATTAAAGTGCCCCAAAGAAAGCGATTAACATATTAATAATTGTATTTTTATACATAAATTACATTACCGCTACAAAAGTGCATCAATTTTACTTTTTTCCTTGTTGCTTTACGTGTTTCCTCATGTCTGGAAAACACTCGCATTTGGTTCACGACACTTTAAGACCAGTATCCCAGTGTACTCTGATTGGTCAAACGGTCTAGTCTTCTGCAATTGGTCAAGTTGGCTTTCAGTTACTACATCACCACCAATAGCGAGGCAGCATCATGTGAATCAAGTTAAGCTCTCTGATGACACGTCACGGAAGTAACTGATTGTCTAATATCCTGGCCTTTGCTGTAATCCAAGACATCTGATTTCTGTTTTTTAGATGACACTTGCTTTATCATGAATTTCGGGATTTGCACCTTTACAGATTGTTTACAGGCACTGACACACACACAAACATACAAGGGAAATGTAAAATTAGGTTTAGAATCTTATGGTAACTGTAAAAAAAATACTTCTGCAAATAATGATGGATGTCAGGAAGGTTAAATGTAATTGGTTCTCCTTATCAAATATCATAACTTTACAACTGCCTCATAGACACAATGTTTAAAGTTTTTGGTCTGTTCTTTATTATTATCATTATTGTTTTAGAACATTTCAAATATGACAATATACCTGAAATATCTTTTAAATCTAATTACATTTGTTGGAAAAAAATATGGTAAAATATATAACTACATTTAATTAGGCTATTAAATGATTAATCGTGATTAATCGCATCAAGTATAAATATATAAATATACATTGCTTAACATTTATTTACATTCAACTACTAATATTTCCTTATTATATACACATGTCTGTGTATATTGACATATACTCAGAAAACATTGACATGTATTATGCAAACACAGACTTTTATTCTGGATGCAATTAATTGTTTGACAGCTTTACTTTTTACAACATTTTATATAATTACATAAAGGCAAATTCTTTCAGTATTTATTTAGTTCAATCGAAAAGGAGATAGTTTGAATAATGTCTCCATGCTTTTGTGTAAATACAAGGGAAGTCGATGGTGGCCAGTGCTGATTGGTTGGCGATGCTTTTCAAAATATATTTCCTATTCTGGAAGTACACAAGGGAAGTTTGGAAGTACACAAGGGTAAATAATACAATAATTTTGGGTTTGAAACTATTTTAATCCTTCAGTTCTCATTAATGAGAACAGTGTCATATCTCTAATATGTTAAAACAATTCATTTTAAGAGAGCAAATAATTGTCCATATTATGTCTTCTATTCAGGACAGAGCTGTGCGGGTGACATTCACAGCTGTAAAATCAGCATGAACTGAAAGAAGAGCAGAATGTTCTAGAAACACCCTCGGATAAAGGTATGGAAATGAAGGGCAAGTCAACGGAGCTGTAAGTACAGCGGGCCGAGCACAGATCAGGACAAATCCCTTGCTTCAATTAGTCATTCTTTTACCTTCTATCGTTCTCTCCCCTGATTTTTTCTGACATCTGATTAGGAATGTATTTCTGAATCTTACCGGCAAACTGAAAGAGAAAAGAACGAATGAGAGGGGGAGTGCGGGATAAAGATAATCCAGCAGCTTAGGAGATGCACTATGAAGTCAAACCGGGGCGCAGAGAATGTTAAAAAAAAGCATCAAGACAACGGTTAAAGAATAGGCCAGCTTTAATGAGCCGGAAAAAAGGAGAAGTTGCCTTTAAACTATCCCCCATTAACTTTTCAACTGATGTCACACGCTGGCAATCTCAGTCATAAAGACAATAAAACTGCAGCTCCCATTATGAGAGAACTGTTGCTTAGGTTTTATATATGTTTGTAGCAGGGTGCAAGTGTATATAGTATATATGAGATTGATTAAAGATGAAGCCTAAAGGGGTCAAGGGTCACAATCTCGCTCTCTCTTGTAAGTGGAGAACCGGGCCTTGTTGTTTGCTGAAGACTTTGTCCTACCATGGCCACTCATTAGACTCCCAAGGAGCGGGAGGAACCCGTCCAGACAGGGGCTCACAAGGGGACAGATATTGATCAAGGATCAAACAGAGCCACACACACTCTCATCACACTCATACATTCTGACACACAAGTGCACTCAGACATGGCAACTTGAATCAAGGGTATAAATTGGGGGATGTGTGCAGGAGGGAGAGGGGATGCTTGATGAAATAGAGGCCAATATATGATCAATACGGCCTGAGATTTTCTCCTCTCTCTATTTCAATTGTCATGCTGCAAGCAATTAGACGGGCTGCCGTTGTCGGTGGAGATCCTGGGCCAGATTTACCCCCATTACTAGACGGGCCCGAGAGAAGAAAAGTTACAGTTATTATTTTCTCGTGGTCGATATGCTTTGATTTTTTTAAGTAAAGTGGCGCAGGGGGGTGGAGAAACGCCCTTGGAATGACAGTAGGTCACAAACCTCCAAAAAAGAGGAGAGGAGATAACAACAAGATACATGTAGGGTTGTATGACTACGTTTAGATACGTCAGTGTTTTTTTGCGTAATAGGAAACATATACACCCGTACAGACTGTACTAGCTGACTAAGATTGATATGTGGAATCTCAAGCACACCCTGTAATATAAAACAATCTACAAACCACAATTGCGTACTACAACTGTTTTCCATCAGTAACAGGAATAGTTTTTCTAAAAGTTAGAACATTCCAATTGTTTTTCTTCTGTTCAACACAAAAATAGATGACACTGCACTAAAAAAATGATTACTGTGAAACAACTTACACTATAAAAAGCATACATTTAGATATAGTGTTTGAATGTGTGTATATGTAGGTAAAAAATAAGTTAATCTGATTCAAATCTTTTTTAGCAAATTACAAATATATATTTATAAAAATAAATATTTTATTGGAAATTACATACACTTAAAAAATACTTGTAAATTAAACAGGAATTAATAATTGGATTTTATTCAATTCTTATTATGTTCCACAAAAAAATGTTTTTAAAAGATTTTATATAGTTAATATAATGGTCTGTTCTTGTGATATTTAACAAGTCACATTAAATATTTTTTTACAGTGTATTGTTTCTTTTCAATACTACTAAAGTGAGTCATAATGCTACAGTGGCTGACCACTGCTCCGGGTGTGTGTTCACAGGTTGTGTGTGTGTTCACTGCTGTATGTGTGTGCAAATGGGATGGGTTAAACACAGAGAACGAAATCTGAGTATGGGTCACCTGGCTGCATGTCACTTCACAAAGTACTAGCCAACAAATGCTACATTTATTGTACTTTGCCATATGCTTTTAATTCAAAACAAAATTTATTCTGAAGGGCAAAGAAAGACACATTCAAACAATTACATTTAACAAGTGCAAATAACAGGAAATAAGAAATTGCTTACCTAACACGGATTTTCTACATGGCCCTCATATGCATACCATTGTTCTCAAGCGCTGATATGCTGCGAGAGAAAATCATGCAAGATCCTTCACATGACCTTCAGCGTCTGCATAGTCTGAAGGAGCTTACCTCCATTCTAGGGAATGTCACGCAGACCCGCAGCTTTATCTCCAGCCCAGTTTTTCATGGGCATCTTAAAGGGCTGTTTGAGCTAGCTGAAGTGTTTGGACAATAGGTATTCATTAAGGGCCAGTGTACAGTGTACAGGGCTGTTTTGTCTGAGAGGGGAAGATAACAAAGGGACATGGCAACCCACTTCAGCATTTTTCTAAATGAATGGCTGGGGCGGAATGACAGCTTAGCGTTCAGTGTCAGGTGTTGCCTGCAATGTCTTTTTCCCTTGTTTATTTAGTAAAGGCAGGGGCTAAGTTGAAACAAAAGATGGGTTCAGGTTTGGCACTGTTTCACTTGATCGTCTATATTTTTGTCGGGTGTAATCCTTCGGCGTGGTCTAGAAATGACGTCAGAGGCAGTGATGTCAGAGAGCGTTGGTTTCTTTTTTCTGCAGCCTCAGAACTCGTCTTCACAGAGAAATTGATTAGCAAGGGTTCAGGCCCGGCAGCTCAGGCCCCAGCATGCAGAATACTCCCCAAACACAATAAAAAAGTGGGCAAAAGGAGGGGTTCGGGGGGTTGTAAGGTTCCCTGGCAGAGGGAAACATACAACAGGACAGCAGGGACTAGCCGGTTCAAAGTCCACTGTCTGAAACCTTGGAGAACCCCATCCCCTTATGAACCCTGCCCCGTGCCCCCTCCTTTCCTGGCCCTCGTCTGGTTTGAAAGGTCAGTGCGTGTCTGAGAAAGAAGTCTGGGGATCCCCTTCTTTATTAAAGGTCACTATTATTCAATAGCTCTTAACACACAGCCTCTCCGCTGGGTCCAGCACGCCTGGACAGGAGGGAGTTCAGACTGGCGCGAAGATCAAGTTTTGGAGGAGTTTTGGACAATTTAATATCTGTTTATGAATATGCTGTTTAAAATCTTTTTGACACTACTTTTGTTGTTTCATTAAACTGAGTCGAGGTTCCAGGGGTAAAATACACGGCAAATTCAAATGTGACTCGTTGATAATGGTGCATTAGTGGCCAGCAGAATTTGATAGTAAATTTAATTTGAGAGAGAGAGAGAGAGAGAGAGAGAGAGAGAGAGAGAGAGAGAGAGAGAGAGAGAGAGAGAGAGAGAGAGAGAGAGAGAGAGAGAGAGAGAGAGAGAGAGAGAGAGAGAGAGAGAGAGAGAGAGAGAGAGACTCATTCTCATGTAAAACACTTTTCACACAAGCATCCCCCAATCTGCGAGTCCTCATTAGGTATGCCTAGTTTAGCGCTGACTCTTTTTCATCAAGTGCCTCTATTATTACAATAATCATCACCACTACCTCAATCATGTTTGCAGTAATTTCATAAATCAAGGGCCCTTTAGCAGGCCACAGGAGCTCTGGATTCTCTCAGGCCATTTGTTCACAGTTACAGAGAAGAGGTGAGCCAACGGGGGAGACTGATCAGTCCAGGGCCTTTCACAGAAGAGGGACAGTAATTACAACCCTGTGCAATGGGTGACAGGGGAGAATTATCACTCCGATTCAAGACTAAAAGCCGCCTTCTGGCTCCAACTCTAAATTCCCCATCAGCAAACATTGTTCTTGCTTTTTTATGACAAACACGTTTCTGTACTTTGAAGCCAGATGTGTAAGGTCTCGTATGGAGATGAGCGCTAACAGATATTTGAGCAGAGGGGTATTCAAACTGACTTGGAAGTTGGATGACTTCTTTCACGTTAGGACACATCTGGTTTTGATAGAACCCTCACTTGTAGATAACCCATAAAGCATAGGGCAAGATTTCATATGTCATAAAAAGTATGGTGATGGTAACAGGATAGTAAACTTTATACGATCGAGCTTCTACTCAAAAACATTTCTGGAAACTTGATGGTCTGCTGAGGGTGTTTTTGCTTTTTCTGTTGAAAATACAAATGTTGCTGGTTGAGTCTCTGTGTTTGCAATGATATAAAGATGATACTGGCTGGTTGTCCTTTAGCCAACATTTAGACATTTTCTTGTGTGCTTTTTAAGTTTTAAGTTTTAAGAACTTTTTAGTTCCCCCATAAAGAATAAATCTGTCACTATTTCCTCACCTTTGAGTTGTTCCAAATCCATGCAGATTTCTTTGTTGTGAAGAACACAGAGAAAGATATTCTTATAATAAGGTCTCTTGGACCTTATTGACCACCACAAAAATGACTTAAGCATTTTATTTGGTTTTGTGAAACACAAAATATTAGATATTTTCATGAACATAGGACAGAAAAAACGTTTAGGGTACGTTTAGCTTCCTTTTCCATATCCATTTCCATACCAGTCCACTATGGTAGTCAAAGGGTGTGTTTTATTACACACGTTGTATAAAAATCTTTCTGTCTGTTTAACCCAAAATATTTTTATAGAGGTTTGTAACAACTGGAGAGTGAACAATACATGACAGAATATTCATTTTTGGGTAAACTATCCCTTTAAATTGATAACGTGTACAGTCCATTAACGCCTGAGTGACAACTGAAGGACATGTACACTTGAGGATTCATCAGGGAATGGGTGATGGTCCTCTCTGTGGGTTTGTATGCTGGCAGTAGCAGATGGCTTCAAATTGAATTAAATTGCAGTGTTAATAAGTGTAACTTTTTGTTTGTGTCCTTGAGATCCAGAGATGAGTTCTATCCAGCCTTCAGGATTTCACTAGAAAGGAGGCATGGGTGACCCCATCTCCCTTAAAGAAACAGCTAACAACCAACAAGTCTTTATTTATATGTTTCGTTTTGTTTTTATTTTGTTAAACGACTGACTTTTTTCAATAAAACACACAAACAGTATAAAGGTGTGACTGATGACCGAATACACTAGAAATCCTTTTTGTTCGGTCAATTGCTAGTTTTCTCTCAAATCGTATTTTTCAATTTTAAGAGACGGACAGATTTACACCAAAAATTTTGTCATTATTTACACACCCTATTGTAATGTCAAACAAGAATGACTTTCTGTAGCGGAACACAAAAGAAGATATTTTGGAAAAAGTTGGTAACCGAACAGCAGTGGCATCCATTCGTTTCTATTATATGGAAACAAAACCAACTCAATGGGTGCCAGTGCAAATTCTAAAAAAACATTATTAAGTTCGAAATATAAAATTCATAAAGGTATTAGATGAAAAGAGGGTGAAGAAATGATGACACATTTTTCATTCTTTGGGTGAACTTTCACTTTAAATTAAAGAATATGATTCAATGCTATACATTGTTCTGCACATGTTAGGCATGCAAGCATGTGTGTAGCGAGTCTGCGTGTGCCCGATTGCATGGGAGGGTGTGTGTCATACTGTCTGTGTCCATGTGATTGTGTAGTGGGGTGTGTCTGGGTCTCACCCCAGGTCGTGATGAAGTGTCTGGTCTCCCAGGCTCAGTGTCTGAATTTGAGGCTCCAGCAGGGGGGTGGGCACCTCACCCTCTGTCTCACATCCTGGGTCATCGCAACATCTACCGCCACTATGACCAATACATTACAGCCACAGACAGTTAAGCGTTCAAGGAAGACAGTTTGAAAGACACATTTATGTATAATCCTCACCCCCAACCAAAGAAGAAAACAGCTTCCAGTCCCCAACCGTCGCTTCAGCCCCATCCCAATCCTGCTAAGGATTATTTTGTATAATGATGAATAATTTATGAAAATCTACCCCCTGGCTCTCAACAGTGTCTCTCAATTGGCCTTGGCATTAAGCCATTCATTCCTCTGACTGGGGTGGGAGTCGCTCATAAGCAACCGCATAATAAAATCTAATTTCCCCTCCTAAAAGCGAATGATGCCATGACTTAAAATCTTATGAATAATTTCTAAATCTAAATTTGAACACACTGTACCCCTTGTGAGATCCAAACAGGGATGGAGACACTTTTTGGGAGAGTCTTATGTGTTGTTTTACTGGTCCTCATATATTCTCTTATGAATATTTTCTTTGAATCATGAGGATCGAGAAGACACAAATGGTTCATTGTTACGAGTATAATGACTTTGAATAACACTGGATGAGATTTGGATAAAGTTTTGCGAATCTGGAATTCCTTAAAAACTATTCGGGGTCTGATTTCAGGCTTGACTCCAATGTTTTTGAGGGTGCGTAATATCGTAATGGTATGTGAGTGAAGGCAGAGGTCATATTTTAATTATCTTTAAAATCCCCCAAAAGTGGGTCAGCTTGACCCAAGGGTGGCCAATCCCTAAGCCAAAAATTATAACAATCAACCATGACACATGGCACTGAAAGAGAAAAGTTTAAGACAGAGAGCTGTGACAACTGTGACATGTTTTGTTTGTGCCTATGCACGTGTGCGTGTGTGTGCAATAGAGAGGGAGTTAAAGAAGAAAGACAGAGTGTTATCTGAGGCAGCAAAGCCATCTCTGGCTGCAGGGATCTTTGATGCTGGAAATCAATAGATACTCACAGCACAGTGGCATAACCTTGTCAGGCCAGAGCAAGGGTACTCTGGTAAAAGTGGGGTGGAGGGAAGAGATTGGGTGTGGGGGAGGAAGATCACAGGCGGATGGAGAGGGACAGCAGTGTCTTGTGGCCGGCCTCAACAGCTTAGTATGTGAGTGACCGATAATCGGGTCATGGCCCTGCAGGCCTTTATAAAGCACATCACCTGAAAGTGACCATGGCCATGACCTGCTGAGCAGAGCACATAATCACTGACACCTCAGACACATACACCTAACTCGCTTTAATAAGTTGTAAAGGTACAGGGAAATAATGTGTGATGATCAAAATGACATACAATTCCAATAAATGTATATGATTGTGATGATTACATACACATATATTTTCTTACATATCATTCTTTCTTGTTTTTGAAATTGACTGATGAAATCAAAATTATGTTGTATTATTCATTGTCGAACTTAGATGTACATTGATTAAATATTAGCAAGACCATTGAAATTTGTACTTTGTACTTTTAAGGTATAAATAAAATTGTGATTTGTAAAATTTGCTTTTATCCTTAACTGGGTAAAAATATTCAGTTTCCATATTACAATATAATTATATAACTATTATGTTTGTTGTTTCACACAAACAGACAGATGCAATAAGCCCATGTGTTGCTCCTATTAAGTACAAGATCACCTGCTTGGCCAGTTGAATTGGTCTGTCGGTTAATCTGGTACAAGAACAAACACATCAGCACATGGTCATGTGCACGTGTGACCAACATTGATGTTGTCTGTGGGGATGGAATGAGACAAGTGGTGTGCTGGGTGAGCACAGAGTAGGCCATGTTGCTGGAGGCTTGGTGGTTTTACAGGGCACTGCAGGTAAACCTTTAAAATCCTAAAGGCACTTCTTAAAGTCTGCGCTCATACCTTCTTTAGATCTTAGCTTAAGAACTAGACTAAGATTTTCTGTTCTGAAATCCAAAAAAGTATTTTACTGCATAAATTGGCAGCAGCCTTGAAGTTTTCTTACAGTAGAGGCATACAAATACTGTTAATATTATAATGACCTGGAGGTCAGTGCTGGCAGCCAGGTGCATTTTGGGAATATTTGTGTTGTATGAATGATTAGATGTCACCATGGTGGAGAGAGATGTGTGTATGGCGTCGTGTAGGTGCTAGCGTCCCGCTAGTCGATAGATTATAAAGTCTAGGTTAGCTCCAGTCAGCCCACGTAGCAGAACAACAGGGAGTTGTTACATTGGTGTCAGAAGTGGGATCGAGGCTGTCTAGAAGACGCCGTTATGGAGCTGAACATAGGCGAAATAGAGCGGGCTCTTAGAGAGAACAGTATCGCACTAGAGCGCCTGACAAAGGAGACGATGCGGAGAAACAGGGCTCCGCACTTACCTGATGGTGCCAGCGTTCCACGGACTGTGTATCGCTCTGCTGGGCATGGGCAGAATGAAGCTCCAACCAACACGCTCCAAGAGTCTGGCTTCTTGATGAGATCAACCGTCAAACTGCCACGATTCAGCGGTTTGACGCCCCTGGAACCCTACCTGGCCCAGGTCGATCTGGCTGCTCTCCACAACGGATGGACCCGGGAGGAGACTGCGACTCACTTGGCCCTCGCCTTGGAGGGACCGGCGCTGCAGGTTCTCATTGATCTGTCCCCTGAAGAGCGGCGTGATCTCCAGGCCCTCACCGTTGCCCTCAACAGCCGTTTTGGACAGAGAATCTCTGCAGAGCAGAGTAGGGAGGAGATCATTAACAGACGTCGACGTGAAGGAGAGAGTTTGGGTGCATTCGCTGCTGACATACGTGTCCATGTTAGGAAAGGCTACCCTACCTTCCCAGCCACAGCGAGGGAAGAGCTGAGCCTCCACGCTTTCCTGCGGGGCCTTACACCTGAGCGGCTACGCCAGCATGTCCGCCTGACGACACCCCGTGATCTGAGTGGGGCACTGAGAGAGGCTGAGCGAGCGGAGGAGGTGCTGCAGGCTGGGCCGATTACAGGTCGATCTCCGCTCCAGCGCCAGCTGACGAGAGCAGCGGAACGACAAGACGAGGCCCAACCTCAGGAGGAGGAGGTCAGCCGGGCTCAAACGGTCACCCCCAGATGGAGGTCGAGATTAGACTGCTGCTTCCGCTGTGGAGAACCGGGGCACTTCGCAAGGGACTGCCCTGCCCCGAGGCCCCGGCCTCGGGCAAATTTCACCCCCGGGAAACGACCTTGGAGTGAGGCAATGAGGGGACCCTCACCCCGTTCTTTGGCACCCCTCCACAATGAATGCCCTACTGTGGGACGCTGTGGGCATAGAGGATTGTATCTTGACTGTGTTATTGATGGGCAGCCTTGCAGAGCCCTGGTGGATACGGGGTCCACCATTTGTCTGATTCGAAAAGGATTTTTACCAGGAACTGCTGGTCCACTTCCAGAGGACTGGACCCCCACCAATACCGAACTCCTCACCGTCACGGGTGAAAGGACAGTTATGCCTGGGAGGAAGTTCCTTTCTGTGGTGGTGGGGATGAGCCAAACAAGCCATGAGTTCTGGCTCGCCGACATCAGAGATGAGTGTATTGTTGGTTTTGACTTGTTGGCCCACTGGGGAGCATGTGTCGATGTGTCGGGGCCCGCACTCTGCTTAGGTAACGAGAGAGTGCCACTCCAGTTGGGTCGGAGCCATCATGGACAGGCTACTGCCCCGCAGCCACTGCTTAGACACCAGTGTTCAATGGCTCCGGCCCCCAGCCGCCACACAAGATCTGCAGAGACCCAAGGGGTGTTCCAGGGGAGGATTGCAGCTCAGAGCAGTGCATCCCAGTCATTATCACTGCACTCTCCTATCACCCTTCCATCACATGAGACTGTGGCTGCTGTTGAGGAGTTGGGACGGCGAAGCAGTGAGCATCTGAGCGTGCTTCAGCAGGAGCAGCCGCAATGCCTTGCTGACGAATGCCGGTATTGTGCCCGCCTGGAAGCACGAGATCTGGGCCCATCGTCGGCAGCAGCAGAGCAGGGTGGTGGAGATGGAGGGCCATTCACCACCGAGCAGCTGAGACAACAGCAGGCAAATGACCCAGTTCTGGTGAAGGTGAAGGGCTGGCTGGAGGCTGGAGCATGTCCGGACTGGCCGGCGGTGTCCTCACAGGGGCCGGAAGTCAAGTCGCTTCATTCTCAGTGGGGCAGCCTGGAGCTCCACAATGATGTGATCTACAGGCGGTGGCAGGCACCCAGGGGGGGAATTGACCGTCTGCAACTCCTGGTTCCCCACGCTCTGCGGCCAGAAGTCCTCCGTTGGGTTCATGGGGCAGCTGGAGCTGGCCATTTTGGGAACTCTAAAACAGTGCGGCGGCTGCGGCAGCGGTTCTACTGGCCGGGGTGTCGGCAGGATGCAGAGCTACACATTCACTGCTGTGATGTCTGTATGGCACAGAAGGGACCCAGCCGACACTCTCACGGGCCTACCCTTAAGCCAGGGGACAGAGTTTGGGTGTTCTGCCCTCAGAGAAAGCGGGGGTTGTCACCCAAACTGACTCATCATTGGCAGGGACCCGGAGAGATTCTAGACCAAATTTCGGAGGTGGTCTTCCGGGTCCGAATGCCTCGACGGGGTAGACGGGTGGTGCTTCACAAGGATCGGTTGGCATCGTACCACTCACTGGCCCCAGAACAAGAGAAGGGGGGAAGCCAGGGAGGCTCCCTACCATCCACTCCCAGCCCCGCAACCGGCAATTACGGACTCAGGGGTAGGCCTGGCGCTGGGGGAAAAACATCAGGGAGGCCGAAGCGTGTTCGACGTAGGCCTGGACATTTGTTGGATTTTGTTATTGGAGAATAGGGTTGTGGGGACACTAACCCTCTTAGGGGGGGGTTATGTAATGACCTGGAGGTCAGTGCTGGCAGCCAGGTGCATTTTGGGAATATTTGTGTTGTATGAATGATTAGATGTCACCATGGTGGAGAGAGATGTGTGTATGGCGTCGTGTAGGTGCTAGCGTCCCGCTAGTCGATAGATTATAAAGTCTAGGTTAGCTCCAGTCAGCCCACGTAGCAGAACAACTGGGAGTTGTTACAATATTATATTTAGATTGGCAATGGCGTTATATACAACCATGGACAAATATTAAGAGACCATTTAACAAAATATTTCATTTTTTCTGAATTCAGATGAATATGATTGTGTTTTCTACGATGAACTTTTTAACAAGCTTTTTGTTTTTTAGATCTCAAATACTTGCTAAGAAATATAACGCAAAATCACTTTTAAGCAATAGAACAGTCAAACCTGTACATTTATTTTTAATGTGATAACTTTAAGAAAATTTGTTTAAATGTTTCTTTTCATGCTGTCACATGGATAAATCTTTCATTTTTGATATTTGAATTGGTTGAAAATCAACAGACATTAGACTGGATTGGCCACAAATATAAAGACATGGATTGGAAATATATATTTATTTGGAAAATTTAAAATGGATTGCCATCCTAACAACAAAATGTATGTTATAACGCTTTAACATAGACAAAAGGCAGAACTGTCTTAGCGTCAGTATACTTATAATACTTTAAAAGCAGTTTCTGAAGCCTGTACAACTCACAAGGCATTAAACCCTATTTACAGCCATGTGGCCATCACACTGGGCAGAGTGTTTTGTAAATGCATTTACGTCTGTGCACACGGAATAAGAGAAAGCCGGCTCTTTGAATGGGTAGGGTACGGACAGGCCTGCTAGCAGTGCCAGGGGGCACAGCCATTGTGCCCGTGTGGACTCTTTCTTTGAGCTCCAGCTGAAACAACAGTGCCTCAATTACACCTGCTGTCATGATTCTGCCTATCTTGGTCATGTTTTTCCTGATTTTGGCAGAATCATGGCAGATCTGTGTTCTGTGTGAGTGTCACATGGCATTGTTTAGTTATGACATGCCATGTGCTCTCTTGTCTCGTCTCTTGACCCCGCCCCCTTGTTATCCTGTGTATCTTCCCGCCATTGTTTCATTCCCCACACCTGCCCAGTGTCGTTATCCCTTGTTGTGTTTACCCTATTTAAAGCCCTTGTGTTTTCTGTCCTGTGCTGGTTCATCACCTACCTGTCTGTGGTTTTTTTTGTCAAGTTAAGTTTCTTTTTATCTTGTTTAGCCCCTTGAGGGATTTTTTTATGTATTTTTTGTGAAAATAAACCTTTTGTTTATGAGTTGTCTGCATTTGGGTTCTGTCAACTCAAGCCACGTGACACCTGCCCGCTTCCTACGTCTCCCTCTGCTCGCTCACTGTCTGCAGCGACCCCGTTGTTTCTGTTTGTTTATATCATTTAACGTTTTTACTTTCATTGGTTTTCTGTTTGGTTTATTTTTTTGGTATCTCGCGCTTTTTGTGACTGGGCATGGAAGAGGCTGCCTTTGCCTCCAGGAAACAGCAGACAATTTGCAGCAGCTGTGATGCGCAATAATACAACAAATTCACTTACTGAATGACAACGGCTTTGTTGACAAGCCAATTCAATTAGCCAGTGAAACCAACGGGAGTAGTGAGCGGGCAGCCAGTCAGACCCGGGTCTCTCTCTCTCATTCACTCTCTCTCCTTAATTCCCCGCATCTCTTTTTATCTGTCCAAATGAGAGGATGGCTGTGTGCCTGCGTTTGGCACCGTGAGAGAAGGCCAGAGCTCTGGCCGTTCTGTAGTCAATGGGGGCTGAATGAGTAGTGTGTGCTTGTGAAGCTGTGTAATGCTAATTAATGGCAGTTTTTCACACGGGCGCAGTGGTAATGGCAGCAGAGCTATTATAGCATGGCTCTGACCTATGCCCAGACAAACTGGCCTGCCAGCTTGACCCGGCTAATGGCGGAAGAGGAGTGGGGTCTTCTATTATGCCTTGATCAATCATTTTCCCAGGGCCCATGTAAAATGCATTGCGCTTGTCTAAGCTAATGTATCGATATCGGACCTTAGGAGACAGCTTAGCCAGGCTTGCTCACTTGTTAGCTTAATTATTTCAACCTTTTAATATCCTGTTATTAACATGTGTGTGTGTGGAGAGAGGTAGGGTTTCTGCCACCAGCCATTTTTCAGTGGCTGTACTTTTCTCTATCTCTCTTGGTCATTTCTCGTTTATCTTTTTTTTATGCAAGACAAAATTAGCTAATGTAGTTGTCAGTGAAGGTGGAAAAAGGACAAAATTCTGAGCGACTGGTTTCTTGGCTCCTCGCTTATCTGTTTTGTTTAAAAGATATAGTTCAACCAAAAATTCATATTCTGTCCTCATTTACTCCCCCTCTTGACGTTTTAAACCTATTTGATGTTCTTTCTTCTGTAAAACACAAAAGAAGATATTTTAAAGAATGTTAGAAACTGGCACCTATTCACTTGCATTGGTTTTGTATTCTCAAAATAAAAGTAAATGGGTGGTATCGCTGTTGGGTTACCAACTCCTTTCAACATATCCTTTTTTTGCTCGCAAAAGAAAGAAACTCATGCAGGCTTGAAATTACAAGTTTGTTAGGAAATAATGACAACATTTATATTTTTGTATATCACTTTGAACTTAATTTTCTCCCTCTTTATACAATTTTAGGTATGGTACAGAATGATGATGGATCATTAAGCATAAAGCCACAATGTCAATTTTAGTGTAATTTTATAGGGATGACATCATAAGTCTTGTTCATTTACAAGTGTCGGAATCTGACTCATCCATCATGGTTGTTCTCAGTTTGTGTGGTTAGCACAACGTAGCTGAATATGGAGCTGGTCCCTAGAGATCGTACATCTCCTCCCTCTAGCTACTACTCCCGTCACACCCCTGCCCTTGCGCCGTGACCTTGGGCAGAGCACTTGACCCTCCCTGTGGGTCATTGCTGGTGGCTGTAACAAGAGAGAAGAGGGGTGCTTCTAAATGACCTTTCATGTTTACTCTTGTGCAGCTGAGGGAACATCCATAGATGCCAGAAGACTTCCCATAAAACCATGTTATAGATACTCATCATAGGTTATACGAACGGTTCGAGCATTATCAGCTAAATAATACGATTCTGATGATTTGATATGATGCCACAATACATTCCTTAAGCTGTGATTTAACATAGAGATATCTTCAAATGATCAATAACTGATGCAATTAAAGCTGTTCCTGAATTTTTTTGTTTTAGGAAAGGGTTTACAACTGCCACAATGTCAAACATTACAATCCTCCATTTTCAAACACTAGTGTGTGTGTGCGTATGCCGGTGGAGGCCACGACTTTTGTATTCACTGGATGTTCTTGCTTTTATTTTGCAGAGATTTAGTGACGATGGTGTGTGAGGGGGAAGTTTTTTTCTCAGGTGCTGTGGATGTCAGAGACAGGGTACAGAGAGAGGAGAGAGTAATAAAGAGCTGATGGTAATTTAAAAAGTAGACATGCATATCTGAGCTTGGCCATGACACCTCAATGTCCTCCACCCCTCTCTCTCTCCCTTTCTTTCACACACACACTCTTTCTTTGCTTACCAGCCTTCCATTTTTCTTTTTCCTTTCATTTCCTTTTCCCCTGCCAGACAATCAATTTCCGCCCCTGGCATAGCGTTCATCTCTCTTTTCCCCTCTCTCTCTTTCACTACCTCTTCATTCTCATGGTCAGATGACTAGAGCTGACCTTTTCACTATAACCCGTTATTAGAGAAACTGACATTCAATCCCTGAGCCCGGAGGACACAGAGAGCCAGCGTCAGTCTGCCAGGACCCCATCGCTGCCCCTGACCCCCTCCACCCTTCACTCCTCACATCCCCGTCAATCACTCCGTTATCCTCAGGCATCCGCTGCACCGCTACGGCCTCTGTAAGACAGGTGGTCTTCAGGGTCATGTGACTGCCACACCTGTGAGTGGGCGGATGTCAATGGATGAATTGACATTAAGGGGATTTAAAGTTGTGTTAAATGGCCATGCGTGGCTTAAATTGTCCCATTTGAAAAAATCTAAGAAATTGACACACTTTCTGGTTGAACAATTAACCAAAGGGTCATTCTCAAATTATACAAAAAAGTCAAAGAGTTTACCCAAAAATTCTAATTGTGTCATCATTTACTCACACTCTTGATATTTCAGACTTGTATGACTTTCTTTTTTCTGCAAAGCTCAAAAGAAGATATTTTGACTAAAAAGAATATTGTAACTAAACAGCAGTTCATTGCTTTCATGTTCATACAATAGGAGTGATTTTTAGCAACATCCTTCGAAATATCTTCTTTTGGGTTCTTAGGAAGAATGCAAAACCATACAGGTTTGAAATGACAAGGAGTGAATGATAAAAACTAAATGATGAAGAATTTTGACATTGAAAAAACATTTCCAAGACTACTTAATATAAGTTATTTTATAAGTAACAGCTGTTAAATGTTTTTTTAGCTTTATTATTATCGGAATGTTCTTAGATGTTGCATATTAGCATTCTTTGAAAAAAGTAGAAAACCAAAGGTCATATAAGCCCCAATATTAAGCCATAATATGAATTAATTATACTTATACTAATTATTAAATAAATTATTATATAATTTAAAATAAATAAAAGCCACAAAAAACATATAAACGTTTTAATATTCTTGAATATACTTATTAAATTATATCAAATAACTAAAAACTCCATCCATATAGAGTAATTCAAAATAATGTGAAATATACATATTTTGAACGTTATGTGAAAAAACAGGTGATCTAAAACAGAACTTTAGTATTTTGCTGGTCTGTAACGATAAGATTGAGAAGGCAGCATTTTCTCAGATAAGATTTGCATTTTGAGAGTTTTATTGTCCTTTTCTTTGGCTTTATGCATTTCCAAGAATGTTAAAAATCACGGCAGATTGAAAATAATGAATGAAAATAAACAAAATCAGGTTTGCTTTAGGCTTTATGTTTAAAGTGTTCTCATTAAACGTTCATTACCACATGAGTCTAATGAGCTTTTAATGCAAGAAGAGAGAATTAAAAGGTGGACGATAGTTGCTGTTTATTGACTGACCAGATTAAAACACAGACTCTGGCAATTTGGACCTACTGCATGTGTGGTTTACACAATGAAAACACACTTTCTCACACTAATTATTTGCCCTTTGCTTTGATAGAGAGGGGCTCGGGTTATGATCATTTTGTTATTTTAAGGTAATTGTTTCCATTGTACAAGTTCATGGACATTAAAGTGCCTGCCGCGTTTTTAATCTGGCGAACAAAGGTTTAAACGCAACAGCGATGAGCTCTAATGACAGAGAAGCCGATCATCAGCCATGCCTTTACGCACACAGCAGAGTAAATAAATGGCCACTGGGCTGAGCTGCCTGTTCTCTCTCACTGTTTGAGTTTCTTCACAGGCTTCCATGAAGCTGAATGTGTGTGTGTTTTGGCTTGTTTGTGTGTGTGTGTGTGTGTGTGTGTGTGTGTGTGTGTGTGTGTGTGTGTGTGTGTGTGTGTGTGTGTGTGTGTGTGTGTGTGTGTGTGTGTGTGTGTGTTCCCTAGTACGACATCACTCAGCAGAGTGCAGGTGAGGAACAGGTATGTAGGACAGGGTGTGGTCCAGGCCAGTTGAACAGGTCAAGCATGTGACCAGTGCCACGGGCAGAGGGTGTGGAATACACTGGAGTTTCTTAGAAAAAACACAAGAGATGAGCAGAAGGAGGGCCGATCGGGCCCAATTCAGGTACAAAGTTTGCCTGCGGGAAGAGGAGGAGAACTAATATTTCGCACACATACACACAAGCCTTTGGGCATTTCTTACTGTTTCACAAACAAGAAATGTAAGAGCGGAGTCTGTCTCTTATGTTCAGGTTAACCATTTAGTGTCCACAAGGGCCCGGAGGAGACATAAGAACATTAGGAGTGAAAAGAAGCACCTAGTGCAGCCGACTTATAGAGTTACAGGTGTGCTTTTATAAGCTTTTACACTTTGACAACCAGGAAAGCCAAAAACACTTACATATATTGCAACAGATTATAGATGTTTAAAATCAAGGCAGATTGAATAGTGAATGTTAATAAACAAAATAAGGTTTGCTTAAGGCTATAGGTTTAAAGTGTTCTCCGTAAACGTTTGTTACAACACAAGCCTTATGAGCTTTTATTATTAGAAGAAAGAATTAAAAGGTGGAAAATAGTGGAAAAGCATTTCAGCTTTCTACAACAAAGTTGCTGTTTATTGACTGACCAAATGACCACTATTGCAGCCGACTTATAGAGTTTCAGGTGTGCTGTTATCAGGTTTTACACTTTAACAACTAAGGAACCCACAGATATGTATATCTATAGCAACATTTTAAAGTAAAAATCATTTTTAAACAGATTATCTTTATCCTTTCAGGTCTAATGTAGATTAACAAAGAGGCAATTTTTACACAAAGGCTTTTAAGCAATTAATCTCAAGGTCATATTTGATCATGTAAAGTAAGTTCATAAGTTCATGTATACGTCCTTGCAAAAACCAACTTAATTTACATTTAAAGAGAACAAGTCTTGTCATTTGCCATTGCCTGTGCGACTTCATTCCTTCTTTAAATCACAAAGTAGATGTTTAGAAGAATGTTGGTAACTAAACAACAGCTTGGGTACTACCATATTGTATAGACTCAAAGCCAATGCAAATCAATGGGTTCTGCTGTTCAGAATATCTTCTTTTGTGATAGATAGACAGACAGACAGACAGACAGACAGAAAATATTTTTAAAATAACCACACCAATGCAAGTCAATGGGTTTTATTGTTCATATTTTATTGTTTCCTGTGAAAGAAAGATACAGGATGGGTAAATGATGACTGAATTTTCTTTTGGGTGAACTAATCATTTTAACTTTAGATAACCATAATATATGGATTTATATTGTAAAAAATAATTTTGTAAAGCATTATACTTGGATTATACATTTTAGGTCACTTTTTAACACATATCATTTCATAGATTGCTGAGCAATGAAAAACACATTTCTTTGTACATTTGTAACAAGGTTAAGGAGGCTCACCAGTGTCAAAAGGACCCAGGTTTGTGTGGGCACTTTAAAGTAGTACAGCTCATCTCTGAGGACCTCAATCTGGGCCTGGTCTCAATAACCGAGTCTGCTTCATAATGTGTGAAAGAATGAAAGAAAAAATTCACATATCCTGAATATAATTAGAGCATGTAAGTCTTGGACTCCTCAAAAAAAGGTTAAAAACTACAGGAGCAGAAGACCCATAGGCTTACCTTACATTAACAAGCCCCCAAAAGCGACAAGTGCTGAGCTGAGCTACTGAGTGGGTTCCACAGCTCTAATGCCAATGCTGAGTGTGTAAGGCGCATACATTAGTGGGTCCGGCAGGAGTGGAGAATAAAAATCTTGAGTGCTGAACAACTGAAATCTGCTGGTCACAAATCCAGTTTTTCATGAGTGAATGCCCATGGCGACGGATTTACAGGGCAAATTTCCTCCTTTTCCTAAATGGTTTTGTCTCAGGTAGTTCCGGAATGTTGACAGAGCTGACCCGAATCATTTAGCATGATAAGTAATGGGAACCTGTGGCCATCCGGAGAATTCCCCACTAAACTGAGAAGACAAGCCCACTGATACCATCAGTTACTCCAAACACCCGAGTACAGAGGTCAGCACGTACACATGTGCACACACATATATTTAAAGCACAGAAACTTTATCTTATACACAAACATATCGAAACCCAACCATACAGGTACAAAAACAAGTATTTATTTAAAATAATCACTTTTTTTAAAGAAGGTGCATTGGAAAAGAGTCTGAAAGCGTTCAACAGGGGGTCTCCATGAAATAAATATCTCTCACCTGTCAAAGTGAGATGTCTAGTTGGGCACTGGCTGCCTGACCTTGGACACCTCACAGGATTTCAGGATTTCAACCACACAAGCACGCACACACTGAGGACACTACAGCTAATGGGGCGTCAAACAGAGACAGGAAATGAAAATGTTGATGAAGAAAATATTGATTGGTTAAATTAATTCGGCCCTCATGGCCCAATAGTCACAGTGTGTGTGAAAACAGAAAGCAGGGCGAGACAGAGATGAAGAACAAACCTCATTCACTCACTTCATAAACCAAAGTATTTACAGTCACATCTTAGACTGACAGCAAGAAAGCTCAATGGATTGATTGTCAGACATTCACATACTAATTTTATTTACTTTGTGTGTAAATGCACAAAAAAAAAAATGTTTTGTCATTTCACTCTTGTCATTTCAACACTGTAGGACTGTATGACTGTAAAGAAGCTATTTCGAAGAAAGAATAAATGAGTCGCAGTTATCAATTTTCTTCAAAATATTTTCTTTGGTTTTCTCAAGGTAAGGTCATACAGGTTTGAAATCATAAGAGAACGATTACTAATGAAACAATTAAAAATCTTTGGATACATTATCGCTTATAGTATAAGAGAATAATCAAAATTGTTAAATAAAGTTCCAGGTCATTGTGTTTTGTTTATAATTTTATACACAAGTGCAACCTTTGCAGGGTCTCCCCAGCCATTGAGCAGCATGTTTCAGGCCAGACATATTGTAGTCCATGAAAGGGTCTGAGACACTGAAGATCAACCAGATTGTGTAGCACGCAGAGTTCAAAATACCCCCTCAGATGAGCAAACATGTTCGGCAAGGCTGGGGGATAGGGGTGTTGCAATCGGGCCCAATCTCAGCATTGGAAGAAGAGGGAGGAGTTTCAAGATCCTTCTCTTGGATCCAGATATGCAAGACACTTCCTTTGGAGTGAGCCGCCCCAACAAAGGTGCTCAGTCATGTGAAACTTAATCTGCAGCCTTGCCATGCTGACCTCTCACCCCGGCCGCTTTAAGACGAGAGACCTGTGCTAAGAGAGCGATATAGAGTGGGACATGCCATGGAGAACATACCATGAAGTTGTAAATGAAGATGGAATGCCCTTTTGAATCTCTTACAGCACGTGAAAAATGTTCACGGTGTGCTCCTTGTGGATTGCTATGTGTGCTTGTCTGTGCCTGCATCCATGTCTCTGGGGATACAGAAGAGCGCGAGCATCAAAATAGTCTTAACCGATACACAGAGTGCACAGGGCTAACCTTACTCTAAACAGAGGGACACTAGACAAAATATAGCCGACATGCCCTGTTTCTGGCCACACTGTTCCTTTCTGGCCATGTCTGATGGATTAACATCTGCCTCTTTTCACAAATTGTGCAGTAAGACAGTTCCTTGTTTTATTGGAAAAAAATAAAGAGAGTCGTAAACATTCTTTAAAAAAATATTTAACTTAACATTCACCTAAGAGTAGCTTATCTAGTTTTGGTTTTAACTTAATTTACCATAGATTTTCTAAACCTTGGAGTAGGAAATTTTAAAAAGGAAAAGTTATACATATTAAAAGTAATGCATACAAACAATTTCAGTGTAAAGGAATGGACATTTTCATAAAAAAAATTGAAATGTTAAAAAAAGAGTATTTATTACCAATACATCAAATCGTTTTAAATAATTTTTCAGATTCAGATTCAGATTCATGTTTTAAAAGTACAAATTAGAAGCAAAACTACGGAAGCATATTGCATTCACTTGAGAAAAAAAAATTGCTCTGTTTTTCTGTATTTTCTCAGAATTACGAGATTAATTTTTTTAAATTTATTTATTAGAATATTTTCTGATTTAACGACTTAATTTTCTCAGAATTACGAATCACTAATAACAATCCCATTTATATAACTTAAAGACAGCAGTATCTCCCAATGTCTCAAACCCAGACTAAAATAAAACTGGATTAAACTTGAAAGGCGGGACATGTTTCCTTACCATAGAGGTGCTAGCAGGATTTTGAGGGATCTCGTTAAATCAGAAAATATTCTAATAAATAAAAAAAATGAATCTCGTAATTCTGAGATAATTAAGTCGTTAATTCAGAAAAACAGAGCAAAATATTTTTTTTCATGAAAAATTATCTCGTAATTCTGAGATAATTAAGTGGTTAATACAGAAAAACAGAGCAACTTTTTTTCTCAAGTGAATGCAATACGCTTCTGTACAAAACACCCATCAATTGGAAAATGTATGTTTTATAAAAGCCGTAAATAGTTTTTATAATAATTTTATTTTCATTTTCATTTGCCCATTTATCAAGAATAAAAACAATTATGGATTTGACAATTCAGCTAAGGATGTGGCAATTCTCTCACAGAACTGTGCAAAACAAAATAAATGCTCTAAAAGCTCAATGATATCAATGTGTGAATAAAATCTTTTTTTTTTTTTTTTGTTTAAAGTGTTTATAATTGTAGTTTTTAATTGTAAGGTTTTTCTTTTTTTTAGGTGAAGCTTTGATAATCTACGAGATGGTAAAAATGAATGGAAGAAAATGTAGAAGGAAAAACTAGGAAATACAATTGTCTTTAAAGGAAATCTGTATTTGTATTTCTTATACTTTATTCAGATAAAATAAAGTATAAGAAAGTAAAAACTTTTGGAGATGAATATTGATATCTGACCTATCAATATGGCGAAACTCTTTACTAAAAACTTTGCACATTAACATCTGTATTTACTGTACACTTGTAATGAGATAACACTTGACGGATGTTTACAGGTATGATAACATTCCCACAACTGTCTTGATTTCCCCTCCCCTGGCGAACAGGAACTGTCCTGAAAAATCTCGCTAGGTCAACTTCAGCTGTCCTCGATGATTGCCTAATTTTTTCCCCGGTCTCTTCGGTAGAGAAGGTGACCCAGGCTGTTCATCTCTGCAGCTGCAATTAACCTAGGTCACCCCGCACCGCTCCCAGAGTCGAGCAGGGATGAGACGTGTTAACAACCAGCACGGACATGTTTTTTTTCCAGCAGATTAGCTTCAGTCTGCCTGGACACACTGCCTCACTCCAAACCATCAGGCAATGCGGAGATTAAAGCCTGCCTCTGATGACCCGGAGAAGAGGATGTTTCACTCTGTTTTAGACATCTGACCAGTTTTATTAGATGACATAGTACAATAAACACACATTTGTGCTTAACTGTGTGTGTGCGCATGTTGTGTGGGGGTAAACCGGATCCACTCTTGAAAACAGATTACTGTCCAGAAACACTACAACAGCACACATACATAGCAAAATGTTGTACCTTAAGTAACAGCCTTGACTCTCTGACCTTTATACTCTAGACTACACACACACACACACATGTTCTGCCCTTCACTCTACACAGTCTTAACTTTATCTTGGTTGTCCACACCTTGCATTCCAAGTCTCTTGTCTATCTATAGACTTTAGCCTTCCCAGCTCAGCAAACAGCCTGGGTGAGAACAAGGCCAGCCATTAGTCCAACATGCCCCAGAGTGCCACAAGAGGACACAAGTCAGGGGAAGACACTGAGAGATTTATGAGTGTAACACACTCACTTTGGTGTTGCCGTGCAGGACACGGAGAAGTCACTTAACTTTACATTTTGATGAGATCATGTAGAAAACATCATGGTTGGATTCAATAATTTGAATAGCATAGTCATAAAATAAAATGAATGTGAAAAATAAACCATATACATATTGAGTTTTATGAGAAATGATTGGTTCACATTGAAATCAGACTTTGGTGTCTTTGGTTGTTTGTTGAAATTTCTCCAAAGACTAATGTTCAGATTTATTGGGGTATATTGGGGTCAACCTCTCCGGACAAAAACCCTCAAGCAGTGTTTCTGTTTGTTTTATATATATAATGTGATTGTGCCTACATTGAAAAACTCTGCAAAATTAAAATTTATGATGTAAATTTACACATATTAGTGTTATTTTTCTTGTCTATTTGTGATAATTTTACATTTGTTTTTACAGCATTTCAAAGGTAGAGGAAAATCTGTTAAATAAAAAAGAAAATCATGTAAAATTGTTTGTTGAAGATTGTTGGAGGATTTTTGCAGTGATTTTTTTCACTAAAAGAAAAAATTTAAGTTTATTGTGATTGCTAAATTTTAATTAAAATATTTGTAAAATACATAGGTAATGTTCAATTATGTCTTTTTATGTTATTTTAAATTTTCTATTTTTGGTAATTCTTCACTTCTTTGACAGTTTTTCAAAAGTATGAAAATCTGTACGATAAGTAATAGTAAATCATTTAAATTTATTGTGTTAGTGAAATATTTGAGGCTACAATGGCCTGTCATATCAAACGTGAAGCATAAGAGATTTCACTCTATGTTACTAGCAGGATCAGTTTATAATATTTGAACAAGTGACGCAAAGACGTCATGCAACATGTCCAATTAGATTGTCGTGCAAATTAAAAAAAAACGCTATTGAAGCAAATATCGGCCATCTTCTGCAATTGTGCTGCCCAATCGGCATGGGTTACATCGCCCAGTAAAGGTTCACATAGACAACTGTCTTTGCATTAACTTGTAAATAATAAGGATATTACTTACAAAATTACTAATTTTGGTCATATATTACTTTTGCTATGGGCAATTGTGGGTTAAAGTAAAGTATTAGAAGTTCTTTGGTCAGCATTAACATTTTTTTCACCAGTATCATATGATTTAAAGGGGTTACTAGACTTTGCTGCAACTCAAACCAAAGAATTCCTCATTAGATCTTTAAATATGAATCCATAACTGTTCATTATTGCACACGGGAGGTGTTCTAACAGTACATACAGTACATTCTAAAAATGACATCTCTCTAGGGTCTCACACCCCTGGCGAGGACAAAAAGCTTGCACAGCAAGTAAAGACCACATGTGACATACTTACGGTCCGTTGATGTGATGCATGTCCTCAGAATTCAACACACCTCATTCACACAGCCTGTTATCTCCAAACAGGGCTCAGTGTGGGCTGCGAGCTCTGTTTATTCAAACCTAAAGGGCACTGCAATCTCCACAACAAAGTGTTCACCTGGGATCAATCAGTTAGCTTATGAAAGCACTAACATATTCAAATGATGCTGCTACCGCTGCTGCTGTTTGTGTGTGTGTGTTCGCGTGTGTGTTTGTCTCCCTTGCACCATTTGTGATTAATTATCCCTCACAAATCTAATCATAGAACACACATGGTTGCTTCTAACTATCTATCTGTTGTCCTGCGCTTGAGGGGAAAAACAACACTGAGAAGACTGATTCCACCTTTAATGAGATTGGAGTCCGGACACAAGTTTTTGTGGCATTGCTCGACCCCCATTCAGCAGGCAGGTGTCCATTTCTAATGACTCCTGGAACCTGTCAGCCTGTCGTTGAGAAAAAGAAAGGCAAACATGTTAGCTGGTATGAGGATAAAATCACATGTGACCTTTTGACCCCATGGGTCGTTGGGTCAGGGTCAAAGGTGGAACTTAGAGCCATGGTAAGTCTGTGATGATGTCACAGACGAACAAGAGGTAATCCAGTCTCAATAAACCCCTCACCACACCGTTCAACTAAGGGTAAGCACTCATGTTCAATCATTTGCATTTTCTTGACACTGTTGATGGTTGAATTGGTCCGGAGGTCATGTCTATGTCTTCAAAGGGTGTGTGTGATGGGCTTTGTGGTTCTTTAGTAAGAGCCATGAGAGTAGTTTACGTTCAGCGGACGGAGAGTATATGCTGTACTTTGAGAGTGGGTGCGAGCTGGTCATTGTCCATTAAGGTGCATTTACTTTGAGTCCATTCACCCTCACACCACACAATTAATAGAGCAAAGCCGAACTGGAGTAAAGGAAATGATGCAAGGTTAGTTCAACACACAGACAGAGCTGGCGACAAGGCATTTGTGTATAGTCTGCACCACAAAGTCTTGAACCGTCCAGAAAGTTGACAACGTGTAACGTTTAAATAACCAAGTCAACCTCTGTTTAGACAGCGGTACGGTCCACTTTGGCAACCCTGGAGGAAAAGGCCTGCCAGCGGCTCATAAACACAAGAAACTTTGATCAAAAGACCATTCTGAACAGCCAATTCCACCCAGACACAAAAGCAAAGCAAACCAAACATCTCAGTGTTTAGAGACTCACATTTTCCAAGTCACAGGAGAATTTGGATCTGCACAACTCTGAGAAAGGAAAAACACAAGAAGGATTTGAGATGAAATGATGTACATGGTATTTTCATAAAAAGAGTTTAAGCATTACTGAAATAAAAACATCTAAACATACTTAAAAGAGCTAGCATTTGCTTGCTGAGTAGTATTGGGAAAGATAATAAATAATAAATAATATTCTGTAAGATTCATGTTTCAAACAAAAAAGCTAAAATGAGCTTACCTAACATTTTCTGAAACATCCTGCCAATGCAAAGCTTTCCTTTCCTTTACATACTTTAACAAGAAAACAGGACAAAATACTGATTAGGAAAACCATTTTTTGCAGTGTAAAGCCGTTCAGCAAGATCATTAAGCTCCTCACATAAACACCACAATACAGTGTCCTGTGGAGCCCTGTGTACTTCACAGGTTTACAAGTGTTCCGTGTATCAGTCGTTTAGAGAAAAGTCGCTGATTTGTTTTATTTGTTTGTCTGGAGTGTAGTATTGTTGTACAAGAATCACATGCTTTTTTTCAAGAGACTGATGAATAAAACAGCAATGATTGGAGAGGATGAACTTCAGGTTTTTGTGTCTTTCCCACCTGCCAAAACACAATAGGCCTTTTTAAATACGAGTGGCCATTTATGTCTTGTATTCTAAGAGGGATGTTAAAGAATCACATCTTGGCCTGGGTTTGTATTTGGAATTTAGACAAATAGAAGTGGGAAATGTAAGGTGCATCACAAGCAATAATTTAGAATACATTCATTGAGGGTTTCTGGTAAAAACTTCATTGTCCTGCCAAATAAAACCTTTAAGTCTTTTTTGGCAAGCTTGTGGAAATTATTTTCAGATCATCATGTCGTAATATATACGTAAAGTGACAGTTATGCCAAATTTCTGAACACATATCAAGATATTTGGAGGAATACTTAATGTCTTTGGAAAAATCACCTTATATTTTCTTGTGTTGAAAACAAAATGAAATGTTTTAAAAAATACATTGTAGGACATTAAAAAAATCTGGGTCACTTCTGACTACCATTGTACTTTTTTCTACTATGATAGTCAATAGAGTCCAACAACTGTTGGGCTAAAAATGAGCGCTGTCATACAGGTTTGAAACAAGAGGGTGACTACATTTTGACCCAAGGTTTAATTCTGGGTTAACTTTCACTTTAAGTGTACAACCAGTCTTGAGTGTGTTAAATTTGATACACTGCTACTCTGACCTATTGGAACAGGTAGGGTAATACCAATGTCCCTAGGTCACATAACTCCTGAGATCTGCAGAGTAGACCAATGACCCTGATACACATAGAAGCTTAACGCATCACTCCCATCTCTTAGTCTCTTCTGTGTGTGTTTGAATCTGCTACTCAAGACAGCCGTCCTAATTATTTGACAGCACGCTTACACCCAGTGGAGTTCAACCAATTGAGAGTTAAACACCATCACAGGTCTGTGTTCCCTTTCCCTACTGTAAGTGTGCGTGTCGAAAAATCATCTACCCTGCTGTAACAATGAAAAACAAAAACTGCAGACAAAGATCTTTGCAACAACACAGAAATATATACTTTAATTTTTTTATTAATTTCAATAAAGGGACAAAATTGGTTGGTGAACAGGATAATGTAGACAACTGCCAAAAAACACAGACAGTGGTTTCTCCAATAAAACCGAACATAGACCAGAAACAAAAACAACAAAAAGCAAGTCTGTCAATGACCTTTGGTCATTCTTTTCTTTTAATAAAAAATGAAAACAAAAATGAAAACAAACAAAAAAATTGATCCATTCTATGTCTCTGTTTTGAACAGAGTATTTAAGCAATAATAAATAGTGACTCCCATTGAAAAAGATAAAGTTCAAGTTCAAGTTACAACAAACAGCTCTCATAACAGGAATAGAAAAGGCTGATAACAAAATATTCCGCATTGCCATTTACAAAAGAGTATGAACTTAAGTGGGCTGCTCCTTTAGTTCCATTTCATTTTCAAATATGCTTTGCATATGAAAGTCGTCCCAATCTAAATATAAAGCACCATTTAATATTTGGCAATGAAAACAAAACACCTGCAAAACATTGATCGTTTTAATTCATTTATTTGAATGATTTTGTTTGTTGGTTTGTTTACTGGTTACTGGTATCGTACTGCATATGAAGCTTTTTTTAAGATGCTGGAATGTATTCAGGTGAGACATGTGAAAAGACAGAAGCACACTACAGAACAACCCAACATCAGCTTGCTGTACTGCATACAGAATGGCAGCAGAGATTTTAAAAAAGAAGAACAGAAAAAGATATGTACAACCACCTGTTTTAGCTAGTGTGGACATTCTCAAAAGACTCAGCAGGGAAACCATTGAATGGCTTCCTTTGTACAATGCCACATATTTTATTTTTTTAATTTGATTTTTATCTGTTTTCTTTTTTTAAACATACAAATAATTCGCACTATATTATCCTGCCAAATTAAAAAAATATACCGTGGCAGCTTGTTGTTTTTTTCCACTACCAAAAAAGGTACAGTTATACCTTTTAAGAGAACAAGCAACAGTTAAAAATACAAGCCTCAATATAAATACTGTAGTACCTACACTAGGTGAACATTTAATTCAAATACCATTCTAGAAATACAGAAGAAAGTAGACCATAAATGTGTTTTAGCATAGGAACTGACATGATGTGCATTTTCCTATATTTAAGTTTCTCTATTATATATTTTATATATAATCTTAAACCTTTCCCCAATGCAAGATTGACCTGAAGAGCTGTAAAGAGCCAAGATGAAAAAAACAAAACAAAGAAAAAAAATCACAGGTTTTTTCCCATTTTATATATATTGTGATCAAGCCTTGAACGCCACCAAGACGAAGAGATAAGGAGAAACGACAAACTTAAATACAGTTTCCCCTAAGATAATGAAATGTAACTTTTTAAAAAAGTTTTATTTTCATACTTAAAAAAAGATTTGTACAAAAAAAAGTTCTTGCACTGAAAGCAGCAAGTTTAAATAGTCCGTACTCGGTCAAGCAATATTTGCATTGACACGTCGATATTATATCGGAGTTGGGCTTTTTCATTGTGAGGCGTGAGGACGAGTTGGCTTTTTTACATTAAATAATGACACCACGTTCATTTCTTTAAGAAGTTTTCCCTCTCAAGAATACCTGTAAACTGGGAAACTTTAACAGTGCACTTTGTTGTCCAACAGGCAAACCATCTAAATTTACACTCAACCATAAATCCTCCAATTAGCGGGTCGAATACAAAAAAAATGTGTGCCACCCAAAACATTGTCTAAACAAGTTATTAATGTCATAATGCAACAAGAGTCTCCTTGAATGTCAACATATATCACACTATGTGTGAAACTCATAGAAAATAAAAGAACAAAAATGATGTGTGTGGTTTTCCCTCTCGCTCAGTAATTCAGGTTCGTTTAGTCTTTGCAGGGAGCTCAGACATCGACAACAATAAAGAAATGTGATTTTGACTCAGACCTGTGGGCAATTCATAGTTAATCATCACTGACAGCTGCAAATATTCCAATGTTTTCTTAATAACCAATTCTCAAATGCACATTGCATTAGTCTGGTCCAAATGGCCTTAGGTGTTTCTTTGCAATATTGTCAGTTATCGTAAAATGACAAAAAATGCAGATAAAATTTAAACACGGAAAATGATTGTGAATTGAAAACACGTACTGTTAAGTACAGTACCATTCAAACAGAGGAAGTCAAGGCTTAAATCCATGCCATACACTCCATGTGCCATGCACGGGACACAAACCACAACTAGATAAGTTTCAAATAGGTACTTCATGATGATTAACTAGAAATTCCCTTTAGCTTTCAATTATTTTTAAGTCTCATTTAAGTCACAGTTGACTGCAGCAGTCAGGTACTTGATGCAAGAACCTTTTGAGGATCACGTTGACTCTTTCCAAATATCCAGAGACTCCAGAATTACAGCAGATGAGATTAACCAATGCATTTTCAAGTGATCAAAGGCACTCTTTTTGTTTGTTTTACCAAATCATAGTACAAATTCAAATCGTCATGTTTTATTGATCCTTTCTTAAGAAAATCAAAGGCTGTCATTACTTTTATGCCATATTGGGCCAATTTATATTTTAACCCTGTGTGGACAGAACATCTTTTTGAAAGATTAGTTTAAGTGCGATACCGAGCCCGTCCAAAGAGGGTTAAGCAATATTCTGTAGTCCTCCATGTTACAACATAAGACTGTACATGATATGTATTACAGAATGTATGCAGCATGGTTGTTTTTCTTTTCTTTTTCTAAGATCTCAAAAGAATAAACAAGGAAAAAAGGTAAAACATTTGTAAATGAATGAATGCTAAAACAGCAACACATTTACTAAACAACTAACCAACCAGGGACAATTTATTTTCAAAATTAGCCAAAACGAATCACGCATGCATGTCAAATTTTCAAAATGGGAAAGAAAAAAGAAAAGTACACAACATGTAAATTATTGCACAAGAGAAAGGCTCCAAGTTTGCGTCAATGCAATAGTATTGCCCCGATACAGATCATGCATTCAACGGTAAATGAAAAAGGTGTGCTGGTGGTGCCAAGCACGCCGTCTTAGCCGCCACTGGACTAGCGAAACAGGGAAATCTACAAGGATGAGGGTGGGGTAAGGTGTTATTCGCTGTTAATAGGCAAGTGTGCCTCCAAACTCCACAGCTACTCAGTTTTAATTTCAGTGTTCAATGCACGGTCACTGTGCCATTTTTTCATGTGTTTCTCAAGGGTGCTGTACACACTAAAAGGCATCTGACAGATTTCACATTTGTAAACGTCCTTGCCCACTTGCCCATGCGTTTTCATGTGCCGTGTAAGCTTGCTGCTCTGGGCACAGGCGTAATTGCAGAGCTCACACTTATAAGGCCTTTCGCCCGTGTGGCTGCGCCGGTGCACAGTCAGGTTGCTGCAGTTTTTAAAAACTTTCCCGCAGTACTCGCAGGTGTCGCTGCGTCGGCCGTCTTTTGAGCTGGGCCGACCAGGACCTCCGAGGTGTGGCGTGCTTCCGCCACTGCCAGTCCCACTGCGGCCCGAGATGCCGCCATCCAGATCGCCTGGTGGCGTTGAGAAGCGCAGGCTTCCGTTCTCTGAGGAGTGCTCTGAAGATGAGGCGAAAGGCGATTGTCTGGAATCCCCGAAATTCAAAAAGGGGTCTTTAAGCTGTCGAGATGCAGCATAGCCAGCCAACCACTGGGAATAGACATTCTCAGTGTTGGGGATTGTAGGGGTGGAAATATCAAAGTCCTTCTCCAGCTTGATTCGTTTAGAAAAAGGACTAAGTGAACTGGGGCTGCCCAGTAGTAGCTTCTTGGACAAACCCACGGAGGCGGACTCGCTTGGGGACGAGCCCCTACCATTGATAGCCGAGACGCAGCCCTCATCCACTCGGTCTGATTCCAGGGCGGAGTCCTCATCACACATGCCCCTATGTGCATCATTATTGGAGTTTAGGGCTCCTCGCTTGTGTTGGTGAAAAGCCTCACTGTAGTGCTGCATGCTGGCAGCCAGGCCCATGCCCTGTATAACCTCAGGCAGCGAGCGTGGTATGTCACCCTCGCGCCCACCGTTGTTCTCATGGTGCCTCGTGGCTTCTAAATTGAGGCTAAAGTGGTAGTTGTTTCGACTTCTGTCCCTCTCAAGCTCCTCCTCCTCTCCTTCTTCCTCTTCCTCCTCCTCCTCTTCTTCTTCCTCTTCCTCCTCCTCTTCTTCCTCCTCCTCCTCACCATTTTCTGGAATAAGACGATCATTTTCACTCTTGAATTTGGCTACCACTGACTTGAGGGCATTACTGGCGCTGCCCACAACATCACTGGTTCCTGGCTCAGGGGAGCTAGCTGTAGACAAGCCATCATCGGATTTGACTGTCATGGGCGATGATTTGTTCATGTGTGTCTTCATGTGGCGTTTCAACTTGCTGGCCTGCGTACAGGCGTGGTCGCACAAGTGGCACTTGTAGGGTTTCTCGCCAGTGTGACTGCGTCGATGCACGATCAGATTACTCTGGAATTTGAAGGTCTTCCCACAGAATTCACAAGACTTGGACTTCAAGGGTGTGTTGGACTGTTGTGTGAGAGGGGTCGGTGTGGACTGTGAGCCGGAAGGGGACTGCATGGATGTGAGGGGAGGTGTGGACAAAAAAGGTGGCTTGTTTCCTGATTGGAATGGTTGTAATAGCCGTTGCATAGGGCTGGGTCGGTTAGGTGAGTGGGGAGGAGTTGACCCTGAGGTGTTTCCAGCCAGCTCCCTTAGCCTACGAGAGAAGTCCATAGCTGGCGGATCTAGGGGCATGGGGTTGAGGCGCAGCACCCTGTCAAAGGCACTCGGGTGATGGGTGGCCAAGGCCAGCTCCTCCGGGTTCAGATGATCCATGCGATGGGGGTCTAAGTGATGGCGGGGCGGAGGGCTAAAGAGAGGTGGCGTGGGGGGGAAACGCCCCTCGCGGAGAGGGGGTCCATCACGTGCGGAGTTGGGTATCCTCAGCAGGTTAAAGGGGCTTCCTTCGGGGAGATGGATGCCGTGCAGGGGGGGCTGAGATGAGCAATCTGCACCCATTCCCGAAGGTGCTCCGACACGGGGCGTGAGTGGACTTCCACGCTCACTCTCAAGGTAGATGCGGAAGCCATGAGTGTTCTGGGCATGTTGCAGAAGGAACCAGGCACTGCCGAATGGCTGCTTACAGGTTGTGCATGTGTAGCTGCTGGGCTCATCTTTGCCTGCAAAAATAAGAAAAATATAAGAGTTTGGCTTCAAACTGTACCAAAGATAATGTAGGCCATGTATGTTTTCTCACAGCTGCTGATGCCTTGTGCATTTAAATAAACAATACAGATCGGGGCTTAATCATTTAGGAACTTCTCTCATCACTAGATAAGACCTCAGGCCCGTGTGGCCCCATACACTAACAGTCTCCCATCAGCTATAGTCCCTCATTAGTCTAAAGAATGTATCACATAAAAGTAAACACAGCCCTTACTATAAACATGCTCTCTAACTGCACTAAGAGCCAGAGCCCAATGGAGAAGAGCTTCACAACACCCAGACAAAGCACCAGTAGTCCACCAGAAAAGGACTTTGTCAGAGTTTAACGTGGGTCTTTGCAATGGGTGGGGAACTTCAACGCCCAGAGTCTTGCTTTGGGCTACACACTGCTCAGCCGGTTGTTGTTTCAGCGGCTGTCAGCACGGCTGTAAAAGCAAACAATGGCGCTCTCTCAAGCTGAACGCTTTCAGCCATGTACAAAAACAGATGAAAAGGAAGCACAAACAAATTTGCAAAGTCTAGAGTTATAGACCCTGTGGAGGGCAAGAGAGGAAACATGTTTGAGATGTGTTAATGGTCACACTTACACAGGGTGTGTGATGCTGATACATTAATCTTTGCACACTGAAATCTTTATGGCTTTGAAATTGCAATTTTATTAAACAGATTAGCTGCTCTTTACACAATATATGTAAAGAGTACTCAGTTTGAAATGAAGAGAAACAAAACTAGAAAAATATCTTAGTTCTTTCCTTAGAACGATAATGGTGAAGCAAGCAGGCAATTGTCACAGCAAAGTAACATTTAAAACAATAATTGACTTTCAACGGCACTTTGACAATGACCTGTGATTTTCCTCCCAATGCTTTTGTAATCTCATTTAATGTTCCTGAATACTCCACCATCTCATTTAGAAGATTAGATAATAGAGGAGGCTGGAAAAAAAGTGTTTCATCAGTAAATTTACTGTATCAAAGTGTTATACACTAGTTTCAATTGCAAAAACAAAGGAATAGATTATAAATAAAAATGTATTTTTAAATGAATTTATAAAGATGAACATTCTCTTGAGAGACTTAAAATATCTTTACGGGGATCTTTTACATGTTAGTACAAACTAATGAAACCTATACTTTTTAAACTTTTAAAACCACTTTTTGCTTTCACCTAATCTGCTTCTATATATTTATATATATTTCTCTTTAACAATATATTTATTGGCACAATAATCCCTGAATTTTTTTTCCTGTGTGTTTCTTATATATGTGATTTGGAGAATTAGCATTTATCAACATTAAGAAGAGAAACAGATTTAGCCAAAAACTCCAATTTTGTTGGACACTGTTTGTTCTCATAAAGAAAAATACCATATATCTCTCTCCTAAACATGCTTAAATATCAATCCAGATGGAAAGCTGTCAAAAGCTCAAAAGCCTTTTTTGATAATTACACTGACTAAATTCTTTTAAAAAATGATATAAAGTGCTGCAAATGACATTTGCAGCATCAACAGGTAAACAAGCAGGTTCAGGGTGTCCATAGTTAAAAAACACACGATTAACTCACAAATGGCAATGAAATGGATATTTTCATGAGGTAATGAGTGACGGTTTGAACTTTGAAAATTACCAGCACTAAAAGGGATGTTACATGCAACACCGTTTTCCGCGGTTACAGACATCTACCTACGCTTCCAAAAACGCAAGGTCAAACGGTCAGAAAAAGAGCCATCATACACACAGGCACCACAACAACAAACAGCGAAAATGGACAGGAGAGATGGATTTAACTCCCCCCACGAGCCAGAGGTCTCTAAACTGCTATCATGCACTGTTTACAAGCATCCCAAGAGGAAGAGGGGAAGAGAGACATCGAAAAACAGAGAGAGAGAGATAGCGTGAAGAAAAACAGAAAGAGGTGGTGAACGGAGCCGCGTGCACTCTTTCATCTCGTTTGTTTTCCTCAGAGGGGCTTTTTCTGAAGTCTTCAATAGCCAGCAAAGCATGTAACAAGGCAAGGCCTCTCTGGTGCTCAGAGGAGTGAAGGCAGAACGAGTCACTGTGGGTTTCTGCGATAATCCTGTTAATGCACACAAATGGGGGTGGTTCTGGAAGGCTCCATGGCGGGCAGACAGCCACCTCCGGACATCTCTGCACCCTTTTGTGCCATTTTCATTTTGTTTGGCACTTTCTGAACATAGCAAACTACAACACACCCACTCTACATGGGCGAGAATAGAGAGACTAAATTAATTTAGAGTGAAACATTTTTTTTTACAAAATATTATTATATAAATTCGTATTTAAATTGTGGATAATAATGTTATACACTAATTAAAAAGGAGGCTCATTTGCCATGAATTGTTCATTGCAAGATTTTGTTTTGTTTAACCCATAATACACTTATTACAAACTGAAGGGATAGAATAGCCCAAGTGGAAAATTCTGTTATAATTTTCTAACCCCCTTCTATGACTTTTGTCTAGTGCAAATCTCTAAAGAATATATTTTGAAGAACGCAACATAAGTAACGCAACGAAAAAAGGTTTTAATGTATGATGCCAAAACCAATGCAATCCATGGGGACCAATGTGTTTGTTTCAGTGACATTATATATTATTTACATATTCTAAATTACTTCTTAATTTTCTCCTGCATTCTGCAAAAGAAAATCATAAAACAATAAAATACTATAAAAAAATTACATAACACCTGTTTGCTTCCTTCCCACAGGTTTTATCAATTCTTGTGGAACTTAGTGACGTTTGATGTGGCATTTCTTTCACCAATTGTTTTTTGGCTATTATCCTCTTCATTGTCTTCTCGTTCTTTGAAAATCGCTTCGGATAAAGTGTCTGCTAAACGCCTAGATGAAAATGTAAATGTTCAAAAGTTTAAGTTTAAAATGTCAAGAAGATAAGTAAATAGGACATTTTTCGTTTTGGGATAAACTACACTTAAACATCAAGACTGTATCATGCAACCATCTCTGGCATAACAATGGGCTGTCAAACATTTAAAAAATAAACCAGGAGCCTGGATCAGAAGAGCAACAATGACTATATCACACACCGGCTATGAGCTGACACTGGAAAGGGAGATGTGACGGTTGGTGTGAACAGAGAGAAAATAACAGCACACTGCTGCTCTGTGGCCCTGCCACCCACGACCACCTCCTGACAATCTCATTTATGACCAACAGCTGAAAGCTCTGCACCAAATCAAGCCTGCACACTACTTTATATCAGGGGTTGATGCAAAGGCCAGCTAAATTATGGATCATTACAATCTGCAGAAATTACATTTAATTGTCGCCACCTGCAGAGGGGTTGACCTAGTATACGTTTTTGTATTATCATGCAAACGTTTTCTTTTCACTCTGTCACAGCTAAAACTGTAATGGCCATCTCTTGTTGTCGAAGTTGAGAGTTTTAATTTGTCTCTGCTCTCAAAGACAAAACACCAGCTTACGGTCGACATAATCAGTTTTTTGCATTTTGAGTTTCCTTTAATGTAATTATTATTATTTTCTTTGGATTTGAGAAGGTCTGTTGTGTTCTCACCAGGCACAGGGATCTGTGAAGGACAGGTTACCACATCGCAATGTTTAACAAGGCCTTGCTTCATTTCATTACACATGGCACCGCTCGGCAGAATATGTAATCATCTTTTTCACATGACATTTTAAATATCCAACTACACAAATAATTGCAGCAATAATTGATAGCTTCGTGCAGCCGGCGGTATTATTGACTGGCATGCCTATCGCAGACACGGGCTCACGCCATCCGGGCATTGTGCTTGGCACACACGCATCCAGGTTCCTCTTCTGACAAAACTGTCATAATCTGTTCTGATGAAGGGAATCTGTGAGCCACCGACAGGTGCTCCAATAATCTGCTATTAGACTCTGAAGATTTTACTAGGAGGAATTAAAAGCAACAGACTGCCAAAGAAATTAGCTCCCCCCTCCTTTCGGTCTAATTTTAATTTCCTCAAGAGACTTAAAAGAGTATTCTTCGTGTCATTGACCGTCTTTTCGAGTGGAGGATTTGAGAGCTGATCAACTGTAAAAGCAGGCGTGAGTTCACAGTTGTTAAATATGTGTTATATTAATGGAGATGGAGCTACTCTGCATCACACTTACCCTACAGGTCCAAAAGTTTCCCAAATCCAACACAATCTGTACATCAACATTTAAAGAAGTCGGAAAGCGGCTGTGTTCTAATTTTACCAATTCCTCAGTTAATTAGAGAGCTCTCTAATTTACAGCATAAGCGGGTCAGTACGGACAAGCTGGCGAGTCTTGTCGTATGAGGCAGGGACTGCTGGTGACAGTTGTTGGACTGGTCCACGGGAGCTGGCAGAGCCTCGGCTGCTTACAGACCGATGCGGGCGCGCTGAGCATTGCTGGCAGTTTTTACACAGGAAAATGTCAGAGCGATGTTACAGCACAGAGCCACGGGAAAACAAGTACACCCCGTCTCTCTATTCAACACCCCCTAAACTGCCAACCACATCCTCACAGGACCGACTAATCCATCTAAATCGTCACACACACACATACTCTCACACACACTGAACTGCAGTTAGATAAAGCCGCACTAAATGATCTTGACAAAAAGTGAGTCTGTATTACACAGGGCTGATGGCTTGGCTAAGTATGAGTGGTGCCCATGTGAAACCTAAAACTTGAAGGAAGGAAATATGTTGTGACCCCCCCCAACACCTCTCCTGCTGAGTTCTGCATCTCACTCAGGAAAGCTGTACCACACCAAACAGATAGTTTTACAGTATAAAAATAACCAAAAAGTGTCAAGTTATGACTAAAAATTTGCTTGTCTGTGGCACAAAATGTTTTCCAACTGTTCACCTTGCTGCTGGATAAAATCTGACTCGGGACAGGTCGGCCGTATATTATTTCTAAATTGCGCACACACACTTACATAATTTAACTATGATTTCAATCTTTGACCTGGTTTTACTCAGCCAGTTTTAATAATATTCATTTTATATTCTCACAGAATCCTCTTTGCATTGTGTAGTATTATTTTATGTATGAAAAAGTATTGGTATATATGAATTTAGCTGGGTTTGCACAGACAGGGTCACATTTGAATGAAATTGGTATAATGATAAAATTGATTTCACTTGTAAATGTGGTAGTGTAACTAACAAAATTTGCAAATACCAACACACATGTTGCATATTTTATGTATGTGTGTGTGTTACAGTTTAAGGACAAATGTACAATGCCAAAAACGTGACAATTTCACATTGCAAAAACTCATCCTTGCAAAATAAATTAAAAGATATAAAATATCATTAGCTCAGTGTAGTAACAGTAGAGGTCAATGGACAGTCCTCTTAATGCTTGGAATACAAACCCGCAGGAGCCAATGCGTGCATGTAACGGAAGGGCATTATTGTGATTTATTGCCATGCATGTAAGTGTATGTTGTACGACTGTCACACATGGTTGACACACATATATATTGAGAGTGTGTAAATTTGGAGTAATGTCTACAGTTGGCTTTGATATGAGATCGGGTGCATATCTATGTGTGCCGTCTGGATCGATGGCGCTGGCAGATCAAGATGAATGCCAGACTAAAACAGCTCGGGCAGCCCAATATCCCCGACATGCAGATTCTTCCATTGTTCATTTTCCTCCCACCACTAAACCCCCCTTCACATACACACATAGACAAACGGTGTCCACGCCAAACAAAAGCACCGGATACCGAAACACTTGCACTGATTCAAAACCTCCTACATTCGAAAGTGCAGGTCATTTGGACAGTTGCTGGCATTTTGCGAGCTGCACTCACAGCGTTCCATCTCGACAGCTTCGCTGCTGTCAATAGCTGAGACTGCAGATCCTTTTGTTTTGTCCTTGACGATTGTGTTAAGATTCAACAGCTCTCAGAGATAATGGTAATTGAGGTAATGCAACAATGCAGTAACAGGATTAGTGAATGCAGAGGGAGAAAGGACAATGCCATGTAATATCATTTTTGAATTTTATCGGCGGCTTATGCTTTCAAGAACCTCTGCATGTATATGTGTGTGAGTTGTCCTTTCACCTTTCCACCCGCTCATGTCTCAAATACATGACATTCTAATTCCCCAATGACATTTGTATTATAAGAATTACTTAAACAGTATAATTCCTGCAAATGTTTAAAATATAAAAAATACATGTTGATGCATTGCATGATATAAATAAGTGTACAGGTATAAGTTGTTTCACATTGGAATTTGAATTTTGAGTAAATGTCCTATATAAAAACATATTTGTAAATCGTTATAAATCTATAGTGCTGTTTTAAAGAGGAATAATTACAGCAAAAAGATGGTTGAAGAGATGATCAAAATGTCTTGTGTGGGTCAATATACAGTGAGTTTTAATGCTTGTGAATGTGTTCTCAGGTCATGCGTGTCTACTTGGTATCAGTATTCCTCCAAGCAGTCTGGCAGGATCGGCCCGGCACAGCTCTCACACACTTGACTCTTTGTCCGGTTCCAGACTCTTTGTGGTGTGCCGATTGACTGGCCAAAAACAAAGGCCTGTTTGACCAACACTTGTTCACCGACAAAGCTGGACAGAGAAAGTGCCATAAAAATCCTGAAAAGACTCTCGCACTGGGTCTACTCTAAAACCAAACATTATGCATTTCTCTTTTTCTTGCCAAAAAAAATACACTTATATGTAAACAATATAGTGAGCGCATTTTTTTTTAAACAGACAGAAAGGAGGGTGGGTGTAGACTCACTTAAGGTAGATATATTTTGATAAGCGGGTTAGTGCTCGTGGGCAGAAGCATGTATGTAATTAACCTGGATAGGCTGGCAAAAATCAGACGTTCACTTTTATTAACTTTTCGCCGCTCTGATTCCCGATAAGAATTTTTACATTTATTGTCACGTTGGACAAAAAATATGTGGGCTGCGAGATGAGTCATCAGTATTTTGGAAAGCCAGATTGAAATACTCAAAAAATGACATGGCCCACAAATGTCTTTAAAGGTTACACGGATGGAAAAAAAATATAAAAAGTGTACTCAAAACCACAATTACACATGTAATTACAAATAAACGAATAGTAACTCCAACCATGTGTTGAAATCCAGACGAGACATTTTAAAACAATTTATGTGAGAGTTGTGATAGGTCAATCGCTCTGGGCAGAAAATAGATCCTCCAAATTAATGAAGGATCTCAGTAGTGCTGGAATTCCCTTTCCACATTATGCGAATAATCCCCGCATGATTCTGTGCGACGTTCACCATCATGCTGCCCGCCTGCCTTGCTGCCTGACTGCCGGACAGTGAGCACAATTAAGAGCAGTAGAGATTTCCAAACACCTGACTCCCCTCTGCTTATCATTATTACAGCCAAGAGAAATGTGTCCCCCAATCAGACATCTACACTGCTAAACAGGGCCTGCCCTGCTAATGATAACTGCAGAAAGTAGCATACATTTTCCACTCGAGCCAGTCTTTAAGCACGGCTGCATTCTGTCGCATTTCTGCTTCAGAGGGGCCGTGCGTAACGCCGGCGCGTATTCTGTTATTGCAGAATACGTGAAGTTGATTTCAGTATTTAAGGGCAACAATGAGACTAATTTCACAATCCTCTCAGTGTGTCATTAGGCGCTGCTATACAATCTGCCACACAAGAATGAAGACAAAACACAATTACCCCAGAGTGCTTTTATAGAACTGTGATATGAAAGTGTTATTGTTTTGGGGAGGAGGCCAATCAGGACTTTATATTCGGTGTGTAAATGTATTTTTTGTGCGTGAGCCGCATTGAGACCTATGCACATGGTTGTATGTCGTATTCAGATTGAATGAAAAAAACAATTGTGGGAGAAATGTTATTATCGCGTGCAAGTGAGGTTAGCTTTCCTACTGTGATCCACATTGAATTTTACAGCAGCACTTGATAATGGGCATTCACAAACACATTCATGTGCACAAAAAAAATATGCATATACTGTATGCATACAGTAGCTCAATGGTTGGAGAATGACGCTAGCGAAGCCAAGGTCATAGGTTCGATTACAGGGATTGCTTTTACTTAGAATGAATGTACAGTGTAATGCAATGTAAGTCGCTTAAAGCATCCAAGCCAAATGCGTAAATGTACATCCAAGGTCACATTAAGAAAAGAAAGTTTGTTGCAAATAGGTTGATCTTTGAAATCTTGATAAAATAAAGCAACACATCTAGAAGAAGTACAAGAGTTAAAATCTTCAGCATCTATTTAATCTCACTACTAGAGAAAAAAAAATATTTTCAAAGAGCATGTGCTGTATAAATAGTCAAAATCTCCTTTTAAACATATCATTTTTATATTAATATACCATGCAAAATACTTACAATATGTGGATATGAACGTAAAAATATAAGTACACTCAATTGGAATTTATGAAGCACAAGTCAAAAAGCTTTGCTGGGAAACATGTCTGATGAGCAGAAACCCCACAGATGGAGTACTCGTGTTGAAAATAACCATGAACAATGAGCAAAAACCCTACCGTTTATGTGGTCCGGGTGTGTGAACCACCATTTGAGGGCTTCCGTAACACGCTGAATGTGATTGTTTAAAAATGAATTCCCCACATAACCCCGTAAACATAATTTTAATAATACAGTCAGAGCCTCTTAAACTGTGTTTATGATTGTAATTAAATGGCCAAACCTTTATATAACCGTCGAGGCATAAAACCCTTGTGCGCATCTCTATCTCTCTTTCTCTCTCATGAGGGGAGAACCTCACTGCTGATGATGGCAACTGTAGACTACTCTTAACCCAAAACCAAAATGTCAAAATTATAGAGAGCACAAATTACAGCATAGAGGGGTTGTGTGCGTTTGCTCTTTTTCTTTTTTTTTGCCAAGGAGAAAAAAAGAGCACACAAACAGTATATGTGGGGGAAAGAGAAGAGAAGAGCTACAGGAAGAGTGGCATTCGCTGTCATAAATCGCCTAATTAATCATTGTGCAAACTACACAGCTCCAACTGCATCAATTAATTAAACCGAGATTCATTTATGCCTGTGGAGGGATGGAGAAACACAGGCTTTCTGCCCAAAATCATTACAGCAGAAAAGTCATTATTATTGAAATGATTATAAAAAAGATTTTTGACCGAGGGATCCCTAAAGATTTTTTAAACAAAACCCAGTCAAAGAAATACGCTTACTACCCTTTGAGACTTTCTTTACCCCAATAGAATTTAATACATTTAAGAAATAACACCACATATATTTTATCTTCAAGTAGCTAAAACACAGATGAACTAATCCAGAACCAAACACACAGATGATTCTTATAACAGAGCAGGGAAAACACACTGAACAATGCAGCGCGGCCTGGGCTTCATCTACAACCTATGAAGGGAAGATCACTGAGACCTCTTTTCTTCATTGTCTCTCTCAGAGCCAAAGAACTAGGCAATGAAATGGAGGGGGGGGGGTGAGTGAGATATTCACAGCACGTTCTGCATAAATGTATCACTGCATCTGTAAGGAAGAGAAATTGGAGCCGCGCAGAGCTGGGGCCCGGGGCATGGCTTCAGACACTGTCAAAACATTTTCAGCCATTTTAATTAGAGGACCAAAGCCAGTTCCGAGGCTCCATAACATTTGCTTTCACATAATTGCACTTCGCTCAGCGTTTTCGCCCTTTCTGTCCCCCGTCGCATTCAACTTGGGCAATTCATATTTCCATTAGAGCTTTTTTTGTGCTTTTTCAATTTGAATATATTTTCTTATAGAACATTCAAACATTCATGAATAGCGTGTCCTACGGTGGCAGAACAGCTGGAAGTCTGTTCACTTGTTCTTCATTAATTATTCACCTACCTTCCTCTATGTCACTGTATATTTAAATAAAAAGTACAGTACAGACAAGCCTCCAGTTTCTTACAATGTATGTAACCTCTCAACCCAATGGCCAGTTTTTCAAACCAAACAAACAACATACCATAGACTCATGATTTAGCCTGGGATGGATAGTTTAAATGAATTCAGAGAGGTAATTTTTTTCTTATTGCTTTACACGCAATAGGTCAGAGGTCACCTGCACGTAAACACGCAATGAATTCAAACGCACACGTGTATGCAGACACAGCAGGATGTGCAGGAACATGTAAGCCAGGCCGGTCAGGAGCAGCTGTCGGCCAGAGATGATCACTCATCAGCTATATTGTGCTGTGTGACATAAAGCTAAACATCAGGGATTGGCCACACACCCTTGGAAAGATACATATATATACACAACATATATATTGCACTATATACTGTATATATATATTTTATTTTTATTAAAAAGAATATTTTTATAAACTCTGTAATATATTACTTTATAGTATTGCATGAATACATTATATTTATTTTATAGATAAATTTATAACTAAATAACTAAATTTCACACCACTGACCATCACAAGTATTTTATACTTGATAGTCACAATGCATTCTGCAAAAGGCTCGACACAAAATACACGCACAATGCTTCCAAGGAATACAACAGCCTTTACATGACTTAAAACCTTTCCTCCTCAGGCAGCTCACTTTTGGAACAGGGCCTTTAGGAAAACATTGTACAAATAGGGAGCAAGAAGGTAGCATGTAGCTGTGTTTATCTCTCTCTTTCTTTTTCTCGCATTCATTTGACCGTCAGCATCAGGGGGCTGTTCAGGTGTTTGTTTTTCCCGACCTGGACTGTCTTGGAAATGTATTTTCTTTTCTACTTTCTAGCTACAGGTCTGCACTGACTCAACCTCAGGGGTTCAGGAAGGGTGGTGGGGGAGAGGCTGATGAGAGAATAAGAGAGAAAAAGAACAAAAGGAAAAGTTAAACCTGTAACTCGGAGAGCCCTTTTTTGCTCCGCAGTCTCGAGAGAAGACACACTTTTGGAGAAACCTAAGAAAGAGACTGACCCTCTCTCATAAACGCACATACCTCAACCAGAGCAAAGGGTCTAACTCACGGACGCCTAGAGTTGGACGGCATGCAGAGACGACATAAAGACGTTTTTTTATTATAATGTCCATCATGAGCAAACATTTACTTTCATCTGAGTATATCCAAACAAAGATAATAACATCTTATATTACGGAAAGACTGCCTTCTTTATCTTTATTCAAAAACAGACTAGAATACGGGCATTAATTGGAAAATGATGTGCATGGCCATTCAAAGCAGGCTGACAGAAAAACACAGAGACCACTAGAGGGTTTCCACTTCATTTCTCTGCCCGTATTTTCCCTCTCTCTTCCTCTCCTCACATACACTTTTCCTCTGTATAAAAAAAGTCTTTAGATATATTCAACCGAGAGCAACAATCAATAAAAGGACATTTTTAACACAGATGTATAACCGCTGCCCCGTCAACAGTAAAAGGCTCTCAATGATTTTGATGGGGGTGAGAAAGCCATAAAAAGTTTATTCCCATAACTGCCTCTTACAGCCTCCTGGAGCCAATGAACCTCCGTGGCTTACACACATGCAGAAAGAAGTGTTAGACATTTGTGTGTTTATGTTTTTATAAGTAGTCCCACATGGGTAAACTCTTTAGATGGGAATTGAGATAGGTGCTATGATAACAGAAGATAATAGTCACATCTGAAGCAAAGGAATCTCCCGTGCCCACTATAAATAAATGCCGCCTTTCTCAAAATAACTTAACAAAATTACTGAAAAAGTAGTGTCTGTCACAATTTAATTATCATTGCAATAACCCTAACCAATAATTATATCTCAGGACCACAAATTAAGTACACACATGTAGCGCATTAGGATTACAAAGTATGCATGTGTGTAAACAAACAATCACATGAACCGTAACAATAACTGCAATATAAAAGCTGTTCTATAAAAACAAAACACATGCAGCCGTGTTGCACGGAGCGAAAAAGTGCGTTTGTGTAAGCGAGGCTTGGCGAAAATAAAAAGGGAGGAGAGACACCCAAACAGATACATCACTCACTTAGCCTCACGGCGCAGGCTCGTCTCCGAGAGGAGGACAAAAATTTCTCTAAATTATTCAGAGTGGACAACCACACATCTACTGGGCACTGCCCTAAAAAGAACGCATTCAGAGAGCGAGAATGTGAGAGAGGGGTTGGCAGGGGCTGAGAGGGAGAAAACGGGAAAGACAGCGTGCAAGAGAGCAAGAGAGAGAAGTAACAGTTTGATGAACGTCAGAAGAAAGGCAGTATTGCAGCAGCAGGCCGCCTGGGGCTAGTTGTGTAGGAGAACACAGAGGCACATAGCCGTTACAGAGCAGTCAATAACGACACAGCCTCTGACATTTACACAAACACAGAGGCCCCGCCACTAGCGCCAAACAAACATCCCCAAAACACATACACACAGACACCGCCTTTAAAGGAAGCCCACTGTAGCTTCTCATGCGCTTCATCAAAAGCAGAGAGGCAAAGAAAAGACAACAGAGACATTGGACGAGCCATATATACATTTGTTGAAAGTTAAGGGTTACTTTATAACACAAAAATAAATAATCAAATTATATATAAGCATATTTAAAGTGTAAACCAACAATGTAAACCATTTACTCTTCGTCATCATTTACTCACCCTGTTGACATTTTAAACATCTAGGACTTTCTTTCTTTCACAGAACACAGAAGAAGATATTTTGAAAAATGTTGGGAACTGGAACACATTCATTTGCATTTGATTGGTGTTGCATTTGATTCAAAATATCAGCTTTTTTGCTCTGCAGATACATTTATTTATACAAGTTGGAAATGTGTGTAAGCAAATGGGAGAATAAATTGAAATTTATTCATTTTATAAATCTATTCTTGATGAGGACTTTCCTTTCATCTTTTTTCACAAAAATATATTTTAATATTAACCTTATTATATTTGTAATCATTTATTCAGACAAATCAAAAGGTTTTAAAGCTCATGTTAAAAATTATGAAACCGTAGTTTGAATACTGAATATATGGAGTCTACGGTCTTCCCTATTATTGATTTAAAGACTAGCCTAAACACAACTGAGATGTGTTGAAGATGCTCTCTCTTATCATCACTATCTTGTCCAGCGAAATTGCCGCCCATGCCGGTTTGGTTTTTATCTTACTCAAGAGGGAAGAGATATGTCAGCTGGCAAATTACAGAAATATATAAATCACACATTAAAAAGTTCCTGAAAACTATTTGCAATCCTTTTTTTAGTGGTGTGTGCGTGCTTAACTGTGAGTGCTCCATTAGGGCATTTTGAGAGCCTTCTAATGTGGCTAATGTTGCCATCAGAGATACTCTTAAGTGCTGTGCCATTCATTTCTCATCCACCCCCCTGAGCGCAGTGGTCACAAGCCCTCAAAATGCTTCCCATTGAGGAGTGGCCAGCGCCTTTTAGCTAGGCCCAAAAGATCGGACAGCCGCGCGGGGCCCAACCACCGACGCCCTCTCCCAAAGCTATGGGTCCACTAATTACCCCCATTTCAACACCAACAAACAACTTTAAAGACCTATTAGAGGACAGTTGTCCGGGAAGGGTTTTTATATCCCATTAAAAACAGAAGATTAAATTGCTATTCACATAAATTCACCCGGCCTCGGATACCGGTAGGACAGGGATGCTAATAGAGCACGGCCTATCACTGATAAACAGGCTACGGCAAGATGCCACCCTCCTGGAAAATAGCCTCCGGTGTGATCTCATAAATAACTTCCGATGACTGAACTTTTCCATTGAAGTCATTTCAGGTTTTAGAATTCCCGTTCTCACGTTACTCTTAACCGTTTCTTTGGCGGTCCTTACAGAACTACCTTAGCGTTCGCTGTCTGGGTTTCCTTATAGCCTTTCACTGCTTTCGGGCCTGTGGGTGGGGGGGAGGGCGAACAGGCTGGATGTGCCAGGGCAGGAATCAGAGGTAATGTCAGCCAAGGCCAGAGAGAGCGAAACCCAGCAACCGTGTCAAAGCCAACAAACACTCCCTATCTCATTCCCAAAGGAACTCGGTGACTCACCCTTCAGCTAGCCCCCGGTTTGCTCAAAGACTCTCAGCGTAGCCATAACATTCTTGCCTTCAATTTGGCATAGGAATTATAGTGTCTAATATCATAGATGTGTGTACTGTAAAGGCCTCCGTTCACAGTTTACGGTTATATTAAAGTGGTGTTAGAATAGTCTATGTCCACTAGCCAACCCCTTATTATTTATTTATTGTTAATTATTAATTTATTATTCAAGTAAAAAAAATGTGGGGATTTCACAGCTTCATGCTACCAAAATATTTCAAAATTATAGAATAATGTAAAAAAACCAAACTCCACAGAACTTCATCTAACCTAATACATCACACCACCCTCCTGACTGCTGCCTCCAGCTGTGTGACATGTCCAATGGGTCTTTTGAGAACATGTGACATCCATGCATTTAAGAGTAAGCTCTCAGCACGTCTATCCAGCACAGCGGGGACACAGGGCCACACACAAACACACCACTGTTTCAAGAGCTGCCAAGGCAGTGCTGTTTCATTCCTCTCGACCGGCGCATGGCGAGAGTGCAGTCGCCCTGCAGGCCTGCCCTTCTCTCAAGCACTTGTACAAACGTTTGGACTATTGTAAGTGCTGGAGAATATACCCGCAAGTTATATGTGTATTATATGATATGTATATATTTTTATAAATGTGACATAAATACACCAGGAGAGAAATGATATTACATCACTGCCAGATCTAAAACAAGAAAGGTATTCCCTTTAGTTGTGGTAGAGAGAGAGAGAGAGAGAGAGAGAGAGAGAGAGAGAGAGAGAGAGAGAGAGAGAGAGAGAGAGAGAGAGAGAGAGAGAGAGAGAGAGAGAGAGAGAGAGAGAGAGAGAGAGAGAGACGGAGAGAGAGAGAGAGTAAAAAGAGAGAGAGTAAAAAGAGAGAGAGTAAAAAGAGAGAGAGCAAAAAGAGAGATAGAGAGAGCAAAAAGAGCAAAAAAAGCTTTTGGTAAGAATGACTTTGTGATAACTCTGATCTAAATATTGAATGGTTGATTCATTGTCAGCCCAGTAGTTGGTTTCTGTGCAGTAAAAGTATACAGTGCTAGTCACACCCACTTTTGATCTTTTTTTATACAGTGACAAAGTTACAAAAGAAAATGTGTGCTTTGCTCTTGAACTTACTTTCTACTTGAACCTATGGCCTTGAAATCTGCTGCTTGGGCTCATTGATGGTGTACGTGCACACCTTTCAGTGCCACATATGCAGTAACAGAGTTGACAGGCCCGTAAGTCCATAAAGGTGTGTAAAGTAAGAAAGCAGAAGTGGGACAAGGGGTGGGTGTGAAAATAACGAGAAAGACATCAAAGTTTAAAACCAGGCGGTCATAAAACAATTTGAGCCATGCGTCAACATAGTGATAAGGTAGATCAGTGATGCAGGAGTGAATGGATGAGCACTTGTTTGTATGTGCGTGTGCTTTATTCATGCGGGACACAGCGCATGACTCAAAGCCACTCTTCGGCCCCGCACTTTATCAGGATAAAAAATTCAGGCTGACCCTTCTGCTGCTCCCTTTAGCAGGCCATGGCCATTAGTGGAGAGAGAGAGACAGAAAAGAGAGGGACCTTTTGGTTATAGTGACACTTAAGGACCTCCTTCATGTGTCTTTTACGTAAGAGATTGCATGTGCTCTGTAAGACTTAATGCACAGATCAGACCTTTGTGTCACTTCTGTTTACAGTATGATTATTTAAGACATAAATATTTAATGTGGATTAGTAAATATCCCAAAAATAAGCTAAATTAATTGAATTAAAATTTAAAACAATAAAAAGATTTTATTTAGATTTTTTTTTTCATTTGTAATAAAATATAAAATAATTGATTAAAAGTCAAACAATTAAATCGTCTAAAATGTAAAAATATTTTTGTTGCATGGAAAAATAGAAGTATTTAATTAACAATTTTTATATCACACACACACACACACACACACACACACACACACACACACACACACACACACACACACACACACACACACACACACAAATATTTTTAAGAATTCTAAAAGAAATATTTAAGAAGAATGAGATTTTCTTAATTTTTACTTACATATACAAAAATGTAAACAAAATTAACTTAATTTCAAAGCCTTCAAATTTACTTGTTATTTGTGTGTAAATTTTTTCAAGTAAATGTTTTGACAGTATATGTTCATCATGTTTTTTATGTGTTTGTATATTGATTTATGCTAATTACTCAGAATGTTTGTAAAAAACCTCCATGCCTGAAAACGCATGCTTGACATTTCACAACTGCTTGACATACAATAGCTCCTGAATTTGTTTAAATATGCAGAGATATAAACAGATGATCTGACATGCTTACAAATCTGCTATACAACCATGCAAGAAAATGTGTCCATAAAACGCTGCAAATATTTCTCCTCTGGCTTTCCCCATGTGTGTATCAAGGGTTAAGAGTCAGGGAAACACCGACATTAGTATGGCGTGGAAAGAAGACGTTAATACTACAGTATAACATTTACCATCAATAACAGGGCAGTAAGATGGATGCTGTGCATGCAGGTCTGTGGCTTTTGGAGCTCAGTCTAATTCTTCATGGCAGAGCTTCTACACACATTTAGTCCCAGTCCCACAGATAATTCAATACAAGTGTTCTAATCCATATCATCCCATCGTACGTTACCGCTGACAGCTCAGCACCAGGGCTGGAAAGAGTGCCTTTAACAACCGGCAAACACGGCCACCCTTTCTTCAGAAATGAACATATTACCATTTGTTTCATCTTCGTCCATTTTTCAGCGCGGAGACGGAGTTAGTGGTATGAGTTGGACACAAAGCAACCGCTTTGAGCACGGCATGAGGGCCTTTTTATGTACTAGGACCAAGAAAACCATCTATTCATCAGCAAAAATGTGACCCGTTCCTGCCCGAGACTCTTACACAACCGTTATAAAAATCTTAATTACTGCAGCTGTACCTGCAAGCCCTCTTCAACGGCTAAAGTCAATAAATCAGGTTTTAACACGGCAAGGAGCCACAACTCAAAGCATGCTGGAACATTACCTGCACGCTCTGCCAAAAATGTGTCCCGGTTCCTATAGATCAGAGATCTCATAGGGGTGGCGTGAAGCAGGGTACAAGGAAGTGAGGGGGGGACTGTCTGTAAGGTCTCTTGGGGTGATGGAACATATCTCAGATGCTTTTCTCAAACACTTGGACCTTGCAAAAAACAAAGCTTTTTTTAAAAACCACCTTGAGAAAACAGAGAGGTGTGTGTCACTGACATTTATTATGATGCAGTGTGTTTACCGTTGGTAGAAAATCACCTCACCAAACCCATCTGAGCAAAAGCCCTTGACTACAGGGTTTTTCCAGTAGTTTAGATGAATAAAGGACGCAGGGTCTCTCGTTCGGAGTATGTGTAGGCGAGATCTCACTATGTGCGAGTGATCTCCTTTCAGCTTCTAATTTTTGACCCCAACCTTGCACCCCCGAGCCCGGTCCTCGACCCCGCGCTGCATTACAGAACACAAGTTATATAAGGGAAAGAAAGTGGAGCAACAAGCGGTGCGGATTCTGCCCTTTATGGCTACAAGACAAACGGATAATGTATATTCAGGCTGTGCTACAAACCCCTTCTGTATTTGTAAATACGGCAACTGTAAGCAGTATCAGACTGGTTTTGGAAGCCAGTTCGAACAGAGTGAAATGATGTTGTTTCACGGTGGACAAGTGGAACTAATCCATTTCATTAAAAACAGACAATCAGATTGCAGTAACAGAACAGAGCACTTAGCGCAGAGCGGCTTCAAACAGCGGCTGACATCAATACTCTCTGCCCCGCAGCGGCTCGAGGAAACGGGTGGACTAAAATTGATGCTGTTCACAGTTAAGGCCTCCTCTGCTTTCTGCACTCGTTTACAACTGTCACTTTTCACATGTTGCGCTTGGGCCCTAGCAGGCCGGGATATGATGAGATAGCGGCCCCTAGCAAACTTAAGACTCCTGTGATGATCACGCGAATGTACACGCTGGGGTAAGACATAAGTCAGGGCCTGGGGCACAAATACCACTGGAAGTGTTGGAAATGTCTCAGAAATTAAAAGTGTTTTCTATAACATTTTAACGCACAGAAACACACAAAACTTAGAATTTTTACACCACTACTCTAGGAAGGTTAAAGACAAAGTAGATTTTTTTTCTAACATAAAGACCAGGTTATAAATTTTTAATATATAAAAAAGTTTAAAATAGAATTTAAAATTTTTATATAAAACAGGATTATTACTATTTAATTTAAAATAAAGACCAGATTAAAATGTAAATCTGAAATAGAGACCAGCTTAGAATTTTTGTTTAAACTGAAAAAAGATTAATCAGACCTTTTAATCCAATATAAAGACAAGGTCGTTGTACAAAATTTTACAAAAATAATTTTAAATGTAATTTTAAGAATCCTAATTATGTAATAATCTGCAGAGTTTATACAGCTACTTCTGCAAGTTACATTTAATATTATAGGTAATTGTTTGAATTTTGTGTTTGTTTAAATAAACTACGATACAAAAATTAATAAACAAACTAATTAGAGTAATCACTATGATATTATGATTTTAAAAAAATTTAATAAAATAAAATTATTGTATAATTATTTTTTAATTATTCTAGTAGTAGTAAAAAAATTCTATGTAGGTAAACATACAGATTACACATAAAGTTCTGCGGGACAGGTAGAAAAAAAAAACAAAGCCACAAAAATTCACTATGTTACCTGATAGGCAGTGCTGGGCAGGGCACTGTGACATTATTAGAGTCATGTTAGAGTTAAACAGACCAGGAAATCCCCCCAACCTACAGTCCTGCACACACATTCATAAACACACATCAAGCTGTTTTTCCCTTTATGCCTAAATGTGTCAATCTTGAGATGACAAGAACAGAACTGAGAATAATATAGGTCTATGAAATGGTTTAGTTGAAAAGAAAAAAAAGTATGTTTTGACAGCCTCAGTCATCATCAGGGTGTGGAGCGTATCTTACGGTTTGTCAAATTCTGGGAGGGCAAAAAATTTGCTCACACTCAAATGTGCTATAGGTGAAGAGAGAGGAAGTGAATTTTTTCTACATTTTGGCTCTATTGAGAATAAGGCGGCAGAAAGGTTAAGGGAGAGCCGTAGTGGGCAGCGTCAGCTATGGCACCCTTTTCCCGCTGGTGCCAGATTACATTTCCAACAACAGCTGCCTCCTTTGTCCGCTCGCAGCCAAGCCAAACTGCGCCTAAAATTTCATTTAATCTGCTGCAAAACCTGAGTGTCAGCCACTTAAATGGCAGCTAAAAGCACTACTCTCAGATAACTGACTGACACTTACTAATAATAGACCCTGGCAACAGGGGAGCCGCGGCGGACATTTTGTGTAACCGTAGAGAGCCACCCCGGTGCCTGGGAAACAGGGGAGTGGACGGTCCCAGGTCCCCTGGTGGATGGGATCTTCTGACAGGTCAGTGTAACCTGCTCATGCCCGTAACCCGCCCCCTCAAACTCCACCCCATTATCCGATCCTGAACCCGGCAATGACCCGCTTTCTCATACAACAATGGGTCTTCACGCTTTTGTCTGAAAGTCTGGGGCCAAGTTGAAGGCAAGGAGGTAAGGACAGCCAGTGAGAGAGGGCGCAGAAAGAGGGAGGGGTGAGAAAGAGAATAGAAAGGGAAAGACAGGACGATTTATAGGTGATATACAAATGTCCCCTTTTCAACCCCATATGACTGAATGAAGACTTGGCTCTGAGGTTTGAAGTCCGTCAAACTGTGACCATTTGGACCCGGTCACAGAGTGTTAGATTAGCACATGGAAGAAAGGGGAAATCCGAGGAGGAGAAGGGGGACAGGTTGAGCGGCTTCCATGGTACTGTGTCATTACACAAGGTCTCAACACGCCCTTCATGGGAATCTGAGACACGGCCTGGCAGGTCGCGGCTAAGTTCTGAGCGATAGAGAGGCACACGAAAACCACTGCATGTGTGTGTGTTTAAGAGCGAAAAGCCCAACGGACACATCGTATTGCGTGCTTTCTCTCAAACGCACATGAGAGAATGTATTTATAGACAGAAGGAAACACCCTTCGACGGAAAATAACCTGATTCACAGCAAAATGTTGAGGCGATGACATTACAGAAGGCGTTACGGTTCAGCGGTGCGCTGTGCTCTCGGTTTTGTTTCTTACAACCTGTTTTCTTGTCTCAGGTGTGGAGAGGTGAAACTGTCTGGACAACACATGTGAAGCAGGAAGACCTCCAATAGTGAGAAACTTTAAGAGAGAGAGAGAGAGAGAGAGAGAGAGAGAGAGAGAGAGAGAGAGAGAGAGAGAGAGAGAGAGAGAGAGAGAGAGAGAGAGAGAGAGAGAGAGAGAGAGAGAGAGAGCATGCAGGCCTCGAACAACCACTTATAATGAAAAAGATCATTTTTACTTCTGCATTCTTATTGTGTTCTCCTGCAAACACACATTATCACACCAAACAGTGTCCACCTGTATCACATAAACAAAAACAAAGCCACCCTAACTTCTCAGTAGACCCAATAACAAATATCTGTGTAAAGCCAATATTAAGTTTTGAAGTGTCAGAAATCAAACTGGATAGCGGAGAGGTGGCCGGTTAGACTAACAAACCCCTCTCTTATCTCCGCAGAGACTATCGCTATTCAGACTAGGCTATGACAGTGGCGGCCTGCTCGATGAGCGAGGGGAATCGTGCGCTGATTACTGGCAGCTTGCCTCCCGGACTTGGCAGCCAGTGGTCACTGGGGGAGCAGGACATGATAGAGGCAGGATTTAGCCTCTGCTACACACACAGAGTAATGAGAGCCAGCCAACCCGGATTTATGTGCATTAGTAGGCGCTGGGCTACCCGGCCTGTGATACATTTATTTGGCTTTATTAGCCTTGTGGCATATACGTATTGGAGGTAATTTGGTTAAGGCTGTTAGGTCCATTATGCAGAGAGCGCGGTCGGAGCAGGGAGAAGGCTGTTATTAGCGGTTATCAGATGAGAGTTATGAATGATAACGGAGGCCCATCTCTAATTTGTGCTAAGGTCCTCCTTTAAATTATGCATAAGGCGCTGAGCCGATAAACAGTAGGGCATCCGTGTAGAGATACAGCAGGTCCTGCGGTCACTTTAAAATAAACTCACACGCTTACAAACGCACACAGAAAATCAATCTCAAACTGCGGTATGTAGAGGCCGATGGGCAGACTGTCCTGGTCAGATCTGGGTGATGCTGGGGTCACTTCTGTCTGAAGGTCAGCGGACACACGGATCAGTTTATAGATCAGCTGATTGTACAGCTCACCCCGGCAAACCCGGACCTTCCCACTTACACACTTTCTTTCAGGTACACACTCTCCTACATCCAGGCCTGGAAGCCCTTAGTGTCAGAGAGCTTTTCATTTCAGCGTTCAAGGTAAATAAATAAAGCAGCAAGGGGATGGAAGACAGATGAAGAGTGTTACATGGTGCTTTGGTCTGCAGGGCAAATGGGTCACCTGAGAATTCGGCTAACTGGCCTCGTACAGAATTGTCTGGTCAAGCAAAAAGGCATCTGCGTTTGGTCACAGGGGCCGTGAGAGGAAAACAAAACAGCGGAGAGAGGTTGCTGAGCACGGGATAAGTACATTTCCAGCGGTCTTCTTGGATCAAACAGGTACATCCGGTATGAGTGCTTGTGAACACTTGTAAAATAAAAAATGCTTATTTTACAGCTTTCACTCACAGTTATTTTTTTAACTCCAGTCACCCTTTGAGAAAAGAATCTCTGTGCTTCCATCATACTTCTGTCCTTCTAAATAAAAACTCCAACCTCACCTGTGTCCTCATATCAAAGTATAACCGTGCTTTCAGAGCTCAATTAAAGCACAGCCCCCCCCCTCCTGTTAGAGAACTACCGTACTGTTAAAAATAACTGAAGAGCCAGCGACTCTCTGGCTACTGATCAGCCTGAGCTCAAGCAGTGAGGTCACAAACAGTCTCCTCCCCCACGACCGTCCACGCACGCTCCCTCGCACATGCAGCCGACCCGCAACTTATCAAAGGCATTAACAACTTTTTGTAAAAAGGCTATAAAGTCTGGCAGAGGTCAGAGTTCGCAGCGTCAGCTCTCCAGAGCAGAACAGCGCGGCTTACGGAATCGGTGTAATGCGTTTAACAGTGCCGAGTTATAAAAATGGAATGTTTGAAAAAAAAACGAGGGCGAGAGAGGGAGAGAAATAAAGGGAGAGAGAAAGAGCAACACTCCTACACAGGCCCCGTGTGCCGGAAAGACAGAGCAGTAAAGCAGCGAACAAAGAACGGCCAGGCTGGCATGATGTGTGTGTGCGAGTGTGTACGCAAAAGAGAGAGAGGGTAAGAGTTTGCCCGCGGCATGCCGAGATGTCAAAACTGTCTCTCAGCAGCTGCAGAGAGACGCAGACAAAGGCATCGAGTCAGCCACTGCTGCTATTGATTACTTCTCACTGGAGAGCCCCGTGTGAAGAGCCAAGACAATGGAGCAGATCAAACTCACACATTCACCTCTCCACCCCACACAAACGCCACCAGCCTCTGCTCTTATGCAAACAGCGGAGCCCGCGCAGCGTTTGCCAAAAACTTTGGAATCCGTAAAAACCCACCCACATTTTACAGCTGCGTAGATTCCTTTTTCCTACTATATCCTAATGGATTACTCGCATAAAGGTGTCTGGATATTACAGCGTTCGGGAGTATAGTTTCATTGGACACGTTAAACCTATCAGTTGTGGACCGGGGCCCATTAAAAGCCCTGATGTGGCTTTTGATGGCCCTTCTTTAGGAGTAATGGCTGTGGAAAACTGCGCTCTCTCTCTCACTCTACTCACATCCACACGCATGCTCGGTGCCACCTCAATGCCAAAGAGCTCTTGTCCAGCCAAACTGTTAATAAAAGGCACTTTAACAAGACTCCACACAGCCCAAAAGCTAACATCGCATATACACTGGTCCTGTGAACAAAGACATCACGTTTGCATAACTAAACATTCAAAAGCATCCAAGATAAACACTGCTATATCTTTTTCACGACACTAACGGTAAAGGAAAGAAACGTTGCGTAAACGCTTAAAAAATTCAGTCTTTTGTGACCACACTTGATTTTAATTCAAGGCAATTATAGACCCATAAACAGAGGCACATCAGGGGTGTGTGGGGGCAGTTTTGGCTGCAGAATTCAGAAGAGGAACGGAAGGGTGCGCAGGTGCCGATGCGAATCTGGAGGGCATGTCCATTCATCACGCGGCCCAATCAAGCGGCCCCCGCTCGCAAACAAAATATGCCACGGTAAACATAATCCATACATCAAACTCAAACCCCAACAACCCTATTAGCTCTCCGCTGACGTGCACAGACAAAACCCAAGATCACAACCGTGAATGAGATGCTCGGTTAATATTACTTGATATTTATGATTCTCTGAGTTCTCTGCCTCTATGTAAAGGAATAGTTTCTCTCTGTGATGATTTACTCACTTTCATGTTGTTCTTGTCAAAACATTTGACTTCCTTCTACGGGTCACAAATCACTCAAAAATCAGACTGATCTGAATTCAACTCACTGACTCAAAGATCTGGTTCTCAAGTCACTGGAGGGGAAGATTAACAGGCAATACTGGCTTTTATGTTGGTCTTTTTCTCACACAAAGTAACAGAAGAAAGGCAAACATGTTTGGATGGCATGAGGGTGAGTAAATGATCAACAAATGTAAATTTTTTGGGTGAACTACGCCTTTAAAAGCAAGAGAGATAACCTGATGAAGGTGAAGTGGGAAAGGGAAAGAGATGCTTAAAAAACCAGAGAGGGAGGAAGAGCGTTTATTGTTTCAGTTGGCCCTGAAGGGCTTTTGTTTTTAAGGTTCCTGTTTGTGAAGGGAATTTAACGCTCTTTTTAAAGAAGCATATTATGAAAGAGACTCATGTCTGAAGTTTGACAACATGTTCATTGCTACAAAAAGCGTATTTGCCAGATTTGCATGATATAGTATCGAGTTTGCCTTGAGCCATTTAATACAAGCATTCCCAAATTAAATCTATCCTTAGAAATCCAAGCCAGCTAAAATGGTGGACTGTGTAATGAACTCCATGATGTCTATGTTGAGCATGCCACTGTAGCGTTTTCGTCCGACCCTCTCTGACCCAGGTCAAGCCATATCTGGATGGTGGGACTCTGATGTGAGTTACAGACAAACACACACACACACATACATGTAAAAAAAATTTAAAGTTTTGCACTCAAACATATTCATGAAACTGTATATATGCTTATAAATACATAGGCAGCATTAGACCAAGTCTTTTCAAATTTGCTGGGCGGTTCCAGTGTCTTTAGGGTAAAAGCTGCAAAGACACAAAACCGGTTCCCTGTAGACTGCTTGGAGAACTTTTAAACGGAGTATCCAGGTCATCCACACACACGCATGGACGCACGCACGCACGCACGCACGCACGCACGCACGCACGCACGCACGCACGCACGCACACACACACACACACACACACACAAAATAAATGTGACTGCCCTACAGCAAAGATAAAATTCAACAAGGAATAATTCCACAAAAAAATAGGTTTAGGTTAATAAAACTGAATTAATCTTAATGGGTCAAACTATGTCATTCTTTGTGATTTGCTGTGGTACAAAAAGCGATTTCCTTATTCGGTGTTCACAAACGGGTAAGAATGTCTATGCTTAAAAATGCTTCAACTCACACACACACTCACAGACTGACTTTAAAAACTCATCAAATGATTATTCTGAAAAAGTCTGAAAGACTACATCATCAGTCATCAAAAGAAAAAAATGACTCAAAGCATAAAACAACTCCAACGTGGCACAAACGCTTTTGCACTGATCAGCAATTTTAACTACACATCCCTCACACCCTTAGCCAAGCTTTGATTGACAGTTGATGGCCAGCAGTGAGATCCACTTTTTCAGAGCTGTGTCAGAGTCAAGCAATAGTCTATGGTACATGTATGCGTGTATGTGTATGTGTGTGTGTGTGTGCCCGATATGTGCGTGTATGGCTGATAAACTTCAGAGCAGACCAGTACTGACCTCTGTTCCCCGTGTCCAAGCTCACCTTTGATACGGCAGCTAGCACAAGGTGGGGACGTAGGTGTGTCTCAGATAAGAAACACTTTTATAGCCCTGTGTTCTAGAAAGACTCACTACCTTTCCTCCTCACCAAACAACTGTACTCTTTGGAGATATAATAATAATAATAATAAATATAAAATGGAATAAGAATATTTTTGTGTGAAAACCGGACGTGAAATCAACAGTGATCCAAATGTATCCCATGCACCTCACTCCTACAGGAGAAGTTATATTGTTATAAAGCACAGTGTCAACCGATGAATCACTGTCCCTGGGTCACGGCTGGCCCAGGGTTCACTGGCCATCCCTCAGAGAAAAAGGAAAAATCGATGGTGTCCTCTGTTGGCCGAGGGTAAGTGGGTCATACATCAGGGGTCCAGGGGTTCAGAAAGCTGCTTAGCGAGTTGAGATCAAGCAGGCGGTCCCAACACAGCTGGGTGGACAGTGATAGACTCAACTGAGGACATGCCCTTGCTATGGCTCGCTCAACATGTGACCCCATCCACCTGAACAAAACGAGCCTAAGACCCTTTATGTCCGTTTCAAATTATCAGCTTAGTTCCTGTTTAGCTTAATGGACTGAACGGTCCCACAAAGACTGCTGAAAAAAAATTCTGGGTGGAATATGATTTCCACAAACGTTGTATTCTGTTACATACCTGATAGCACTTTTACGTGTTAATTGAATCCCTTTCTTTTCTTGAAACTCCCAGCGATGACTCTCGGGTCATGAGTATTATCAGTATAGTGCTTTTATTTTCTGTTTTGTTTTTGCTCCCCAAGTCTTAAGCAAGATGTCGGAGCCAGGCTACAAGGCCTGCTAACCAGTCTAAACTGGTTCTGATATTGGGGGGGTATAGATGGTGGGAAAAACGAAGCATTGTTTTCGCCTTTAGCAAAAAGGTATCCTGGAAACATTTGAGGTATCGTCAGCAGGTAAAGTGTGAGAGAGAGAGAAGGAGAGGGGAAGAAGACAAGAATTAAAATGAATATCAGAAAAAAAAGGAAACAGACAGAGAGAGGGAGAGAGAGAGAGAATGAGGGTGGGAAAGAGAGAGAGAGCGATTGTAAAGGCTAGAGCGAGTGCGGGCTATGACACTGTCTCATCAAACAGCTGGACCTTGGCCAAGTTCATCTGTTAATGGACAACCACCATAGGGCCCCACCACTCCCCCTTCAACCAGCATCCCCCTCAGCCCCTCAAACCCTTGCGTTCTCTCTTTCTCCGAAAAGGAATAGACGTAGATTATTCTAAAGCCTTTCCCTTTTTGTTGGAGATAAACAAAGTACTTCAGGTTTAGGGCTCACCCTGGGACTCTGACAAAGCAATCTATCATCCTGTCTGGCTCAGCCAGTTTGACCACACCGAGTCCAAGGCGGCTAATGGACCCACTGGACAATTTTGTCTTTGTGTAGCTGCTCCCTCTGTTCTGCCACCACCGTTCCAATGCCCCCTCGCAGGCACAGATGTGCGTGACCGATCCTTCCCCGACCCGAATCCCTCGCTCCTGTATTATAACATACAGTGGCCCCAAAACGTGTTTGGACTTTTATACGAATGTATTTGCATGACATAAAAAACATCAATCCGAGTGGCATTCATTTGGAATAAATCAGAAGGGCACTGGGTTCTTTAACTTTTAGATGGCAAACAGTTATTTCAAATAATTCTGAAAATAAAAGTTAAGTTCTATTTTTAGCACATGCCACTTGGCTTGATACCTTGCTTTAAAATGATCTAAAAGTTTCTGAATATATTTTAGGGGGAGTGTGTGTAGCTTTAATACAAATGGATATTGAAATATAGAGACATGATGCAGAGAATTCAATATTAAAAATGAGAAAGTTTATACAGGAAAGAGCAAAGAGCACAGGCGAGAAGAGATAAAAAGAATGGTTAGCATTGGCCTCAGACGTGTCGAGACACATACGACTCCTGGATTTTCCCTGGAATGACATGCAACAGAGAGAATGAAACTCAAGAGAGGGGAGAAAAGTTTAAAAGAGAGAGAGTGCAGAAGAAATTCAAAAGGAACCAGACTTTAAAGAGTATTGTGATAGCTTGCAGGGCTTTTGAAACAGGGGTGATTTTACTTTTTGTCTCACAATCAAAGACTGCATTATATATTCTTCTCCTTAGTCAGGTATTGCATTTATCATCCTGCTCGTTTTTTCCGACAGTTGATAAATATGAAGCATTATCCATAAGAACTTCCTAACAAAGAGAGACGTTGACTAATGCTCTGCACTGAAATGGAGTCGACAATGCATTAGAATGATTTAAGCTGATAACAAATACAAGGATTAAAAAGATAATTTACCTAAAAATGACAATTCTGACATCATTTATTCATCCTTATGTCATTCCATACCCAAATTACTTCCTAGTGTAGAACAAAAGATGTGTCTGATCTGATCGTTTTTTAGTAATGATGGTGAATGGTGACCACACATTCATTACGTGAAAAAGTAGCTTGGAAATATCTCCTTTTGTTTTCCTCCAAGAAGAATGCCTAAGTAAAGTACGACATGAGGATGAATGATAGTAAATGAAGATAGAGTTTTCAGTTTTTGTAACTATCACTTTAAGGCAGACACAACATGAGCAGGTAATGCCCCGCTGCGTGTTTATGCATGCGCGTGTGTGTGTTGTGTAAGCTCAGGCAACACGCTAGAGACAGCAGCACCCATCAGGGATAGGTTCCTGTTCAGAGCACAAACAGACACGGTTCACAACCCCCACTGTGAAACAAACAGTCCAGAGCCTTTGCCAGGATCTCATCTCACACTTAAACACACACACACACACCAAGCAAGTGCATTCTGCATACAACAGATCACACATGCAGTCCAGAACAGGAAGACAACTCAATCAAACAACAAACACACAGGTGCAAAAATAAAGAATGAAACTTAGATATAAAACTGAAAGATTGATAGAGGAAGCATTTGCTTTTAATTCTGCTAATAAAGAAGAGAAGGACACTAATCACTCCGCATTATCCAGATCAAACGTGCCACCCCTCCAAAAGACGGGACAGTCAAATCGACAGGCCTCACAGTTCCCCCAGCCGAACCCCCTAAACACCATCGTTCTTTACCCATTTTGAGACGATAAATTATCCATTAGATTTCATCATATCTTACTAAGGCAATTACATCAAGAAAATGATAGCGCGTGTGGAATCAATTATGCATGCCCTTGGCCGGAGACCAGAGGCTGGGAAGTCGGAAAGGGCAGATCCACACCGCACAAACACACAAACACACACGCATGCAAAGAAACCCATACTACACCACACTACGCTACACACACACACAAATAAAAAAGACCCTGGATCTCACAGATGTGCCCCATCAGTTCATCTTACTGCCTAAAAAGTTCATGCACTTAATAATTTATTTGTGTTCTGGATACGGTTTCCCAGCTGAATATTAACAACTTTGAAGCGTGCTCACAGCCAGGGTAGGGCTAAAGAAGTCCTGAGGAAACAGTGCCTGTCAAGTCCCCCCGGCCCCCGTTCTCCTGCTCACACACCCCCCTCCAACCCTCCCACTACCGAAACTGGTGTGTCCGCTCTAGGTCTGAGCAACGTTATACATAACTTACTGTGCTTCCAGATTAAGAATTCTATTTATTACATTGCAGATGAAAAAGCACTTTGGGTGGAAAACAGTGAGTAGAGACAGGACAAAATGTGGGATACAAATAAAAATGATGCAGGAAATCTGTCCATTTCTTTTTTCACATTGAAATGTTTTTATTTTTGTTTGGCATCTTCTCTTCATCTAGCTTATAAATCATATTTCCATGAATTTATTTACTTGAAATTTTTTTCTGCAGGCCCTCACTCACTCTGGTTGAATTACAGTGCACATGACAGTCCCTTTTTTTGGGAGATGCATCCTGCCTTCCCAGGCAAAATGTCTGTGCGCACGTGTTTACTTGCGTCTTTCCATATGGGTCCGACTGTACGAGCGCATGTTTGAGATCTGGAACGGTTACAGCCACATGTCCACATGCGGAGGGACACACGCAACGTGCTGAAAGATTTAATTAATTTCCCTCAGCATGTTAACAGAGAGCCTCACTTAGCAAGACAAATCACTCCGAAAATGGCACTAGAATTTGAATCCCAGCAAGAGCGTGTGTTTGGGGGTAGGTGTTCAACATCTGCTTCCTTGTGGGGAAGGGGGTTACGAGGGTTTTAACATAAAAAATACCAGCACTGAGCTGCACACATGCACAAATGAATGCAGAAGGCCCAGTCATTCAGTGTGTGTGTAATTTGAGTGGTTAGACGATTCTCTCTCTGCTATCTCTGCAACGCGTTACAGCGGCGGGCTGAGCCGGGTCTGATCAGCAGTGATTAAGAGCGCCGCTGTATGCAAAGTGCATTAATGAGGGTGTGCAGAGTCATCAAGTAAATTAAATATGTCAAATCTCCCGGTGAACTTTCAATCTTCACATTCAAAACGCTGCTTTCATTTACATCCTCCATTTCTCTCTCGCAATCCGGATGGATAAAGGCAAATGCGGATGCAATTTATACCTTTGCTTTTTTACGCAAGACCCCCCTTCCCTGCGCAAGCATGCACGCTCACCCTTGCTTTCTCACATGCAGCTCCCTACAGAAGGTCTGACAGGCCGTGCTGATGTGTTCAGAATGCGTATGGTAATAGGCCAATCAAAAATGCAAAACAATTGGCAATTACTGAGAAGACCTAATGGTCATTAGAATTTACAACTAGGTAATGAACTAAAGTCTGCCCACACCATGCATATTCATAAAGCAATTTAGGCTTTGAAGATTAAAGAAGTGCTTAAAATTCAAATGAGCCTGAAAAATTATCAGAAAGATTCAGTCAGGAAGTAGAGGCTTTGTGTGCATGCGTGTGTGTGCACGTGTAGATGTTGCACCATTTTCCACAAGTTTTGTTAACAAGAAAAGCCCAATGTGTGTCTGAGTGTGTGTGCGATGTGTGCGTGAGCCCACATGGCCCTGTGGGCTCGGCAGAGTCTACTGAGGGTCTAGGTGTGAGTTTAGAGACCAATGATGTGGGGTGCTAGAAGTACCTATTTAAAATTAAAAGAAACATCCAGCTAGGGTGCAGATATAATTTGGTGAAATCACTTCATTATGTTTATATCCGCGCTTACCATATACTTACAATTAAAGTAATTTAATTAAATCAAAGCAACAGCATTATATGAGTCATATCACTACGTGGATACGGAAGAAATTAAACAAACAAATCAAAGAATAAAACACAACTGAAGAACACAATTAAATTATATCTATTTAACGCATTCCACGAATCATATCTATAAGAAGCAAACACACATTTTTAATAAAGGCTTATGGACTGTTGGAAACAAAAGACGACTTTATGAATTAAATGTATACAGATCTTTACGTCACACAAAAAAACTATACACTGATGCTATATTTGTGTGTCTATGGTCACAGGTAGGTTGTGTTTGTGTGGGATGCAGCTGGGCTCTGTACTGCCTCATCCCACTCAAATCTAAAAATAAAGCAATTAACTTATGGGTAGGCAGGAGGGGAGAGACTGTGACAGGCCGTCCTGCTCCAGGTGAGGGGTTGTGACCCACATGGGTCTCCGATGCAGTAAATACAGACACAGAGCCCAGCTACCACTCACCATCATAGATTTGACAGGGAATTTCTGAGCATACATACAGTACCTATATACAATAACAGATTCATGCAGGTAAGTTTTCAGCAGTCAAATGTGCAGCGATAAATATAAATCACATAAATAAAACCAATAAATTTAATATATAACAACTTCATGCATGCTGAACATGTGACGCCAATTTGCACAAATGCCACCACAGAGAGAAATTCTAACTAAAATAAAATTCAATATAAACATCCTATGTGTTATTTACTGTTGTCAATCTCTCTCTCCCTGTCTTTAAAAGACCAAGCCGTCACGCGCCGCACACACATTCCGTCACCGCTGCGGAGTTTAACCACAAACACACTTGTGCGTACACCCGCACACACATACGCAAACACTACAGCCCACAAAAACTAGGCAGGCGCCCAATACCAACATGAGCAGATCAGGCAGCCACCCAAATCACACACAAACACGAAGAGGGAGATATGGACAGCAGATCCAGACGTGGCACGCATGCTTTTGAGGACCTGACACGGGTGAGGGGAGGTGACCGGCCTCCAGTGAAATGCTGGATTTTTAACAGAGAAGCACCAACTCCCCGCTTCATTGATATGCCAGCAAGAAGCAGCCTGTCTGTACTTAACACAATCTTGTTTTTTTACATACCAGGATCAGTGAAAGCAAGTACCCTGTATCCTGTCTCCACCTGTGTGGAAAAAATCTGAGTGCATTGGGCAGAGGACCCCCGAAGAGGAGAGAGATGATAGAAGGAAAGAAAAAAGGAAAAGGGAGAAGAAAGAAAAAACTGAACTGAAGGTGTCTGTAGAGACTTGAGTCCTGCCATCTGTAACCATTAGAGCCCAGATGAATTGATCGTATTGAGCGACCCGGCTGGCGCAGGGGCATTGCTGGTCAAGGTGACCTCATAGTGGATTTGTGTCCGCCCGGTAATACCAGGAGAGTTCGAGCAAAAGGAAAGACTGAAAGGTTATCTTGCATCTGTTTTTACTGAACTAGTTACTTCTATTAAAACTAAATGAGTTTTAGACATCCTTTTTATTAGTTATAATGATTATGTGACTTTATCATCAAAGATGCATGTTTTGTCCTCAGCACAGCTGCATTAAATATCCACTTGGCAAAAGAGAAAAACATATTACAGAAACATGCTAGACTAGTTTGAAGCAGTAGAGAGCCACTGACAGCAAGTAGCTTCTATATCAAGGGCGTGTGTGTGTGTGTCGTGAAGGTAAACAGAGTAGTAGAGGACACCCTTTCTGAAGCCCACCCGATGCCTCCAGCCCTGCCAACTTCTCTCTGGCATTGACCGCAGAGGGATGTCCTGCAGTACCACTGCCAACTCGCACACCCTTTCATGTACACACACCTCACATGTACGGCTGCCGAAAACCACAAACAAATGCACGGGCCTCTGTCAGCCACACACACGCAGCTAGTAATTCAGCACCATTCCACTGTTGTTTATAGAAGCCTGGTCTGTAATCCACCGAGATTTATAAATATGCTTTGTTGTACATAAACATTTTCATGGACATGTTCCCTAAAACATCTGACACTATTTGAGAGCTGCGATGTGACAGGTCCCAGTGGGTCTATACACGTCCACCCACGTACAAACGCACGCATGTTCTCACAAATAAAACGAGACCAGACCAGAGGGATGCCTGGATATCTGTACAATGATGACATCTCATGAGGCATAATCTCTCTCTCAAAATCAAACTCTCTTTACACCTGGGTGTCTCTGCTTAAATGCAACACGGACGTTGCATATTCATCCTAAGACGTAAACATCCTTTTGTGGGGGGTTTTAGAAACCAGGCAATCCGTATTTTTTATTTCATTAAACATCCGTCGAAAGCAGCAATTGTGCAAGGCTGTCACAAAAAGACGCGTGATCAGGCATTATGAAGAACAGACGGACAGGAGAGAGACGGGTATTTCTCGTCTTGTGATGGAGGAGGTGATGCCATTGTCTGCAGAAGGGAGGGAGATGTGTTTGGGGGGATGAGAGCGTCACTGGGTGCTAAGAGCGTATGAAGGGGTGCGGGGGTGGAAGAACTGAGACGGAGCGGGTGGCATCATGCCAGGCAGTGCCCGTCTGGCTGCTAAATACCTTTGTTTCCCCGCAAGCTGGCTCTGCTGCAAAAACAGGTAAAACGTTCAATCGTCTGTGATTTTTACAGTTTCAGACTTAAATATCCACATATGTCCACTGCCTGTATCTTTCAAATGTTATTTGTCATTGTGCACAAACATAAAAAATACAACACAACCTAAAAATATGTGTGTTTGTTTTTGGGAATGAAAAGCAAAGGCATTTCTTTTATCCCAGGCAACATAAAATCCCCAATCCAACAAAAGTGCGTGATATAGCCCATTAGATGAGAATGGCGAATGAAAGGGAGCTGTCCACCCCCACAGCACAGAGCTGACTATATCATGCAAATCAAGCCCGAGGATGCAGAATATCACAACGTTTCTGTGAGGGATGCTGCGAGACACATCGCCACATGTAGCAAAACGCTCCAAGAGAATTAAACATTTTTCTGCCCTATTATTACACCTCATCTCCACCCGGAAAGCTCTCTATCATACACACACACACACACACACACACACACACACACACACACACTAGCTATTGCAATTTTTTTCAAGATCAGACACAAGCTGGTACACATTCAGGTTCAGAAGATGTGTACACACATGGGCATACACTTGTGTGCCATTCCTCAGTGTTATTCAAAACAGGGGGACAGGTTGTGTGTGAAGCCCTGGTGTGTGAAAAAATACTGCCGGTAAAAGAAAATAAAACCTTTTGAAAATTAGAAGCGAAACCCCCCTCCCATTTGAATACATATTTATAAAGAGCTGCTTCCAGGGCACCATCTCTGCTCGGCTAAGACATGTCTCATTGTCGCTTCCTGATAATAAATTTTCCTGATGGTAGAAAAAACAGACAGGGTGGAGAATGTAGGGTTTAGGGTCATATTAGGTTCTACACAAATAAAATGATCTTGTGACATTGAGCTCACACACACATGCATATTTCCACATGTGCCTCAGAAGAAAGAACGACGATAACCCAAAGTCTATTACAGCCGTCACAAATACACTCAGAGACAAATGCACGCATGCGTATTCCACATAGGCTCAGGAAAAACAACAGAGGACAGACGTTGTAGTAACGTCGCCTCACGCTGATGACAGACATCAGCTTCTCGCATTACCCAAGAATTAGAGGGGAACCTTTTAAAAAACGATCACAGATGAACTCCAGAAAGGCACCCTGATGATAATTATGATCGTGACAGATCGTCAAGCTTCAGATAATATGTGATTTCAAAAGGAAGGAAGAAAAAAACAATAAGAAAAAGGTTAAATTGCTGAGGTCTTTTGTAAAGCCACTCATTTAGGTCACATTTTGGCACTGAAAATTGCAGGCGGCTCACATGCCACACAATCGCACACAGTGTAATTGATTCAATATTAATTGGATGCCCCTGATTTACATTGACGGCTACTGCCATATGCATAGCAGAGAGGGCGAGAATGACAAAATGAACGCGAGAGAGAAAGCGTTAGAGGCATTAAAACCCACCCAGCAAAGGCCATTTAAAAAACAATTATCTGTATTGAGGTCCGTTCTGCATGGCAGCAGTGTTAGTCCGATCTAATCTGCCGATTTATTGGAGAGCAGTCATAATTTCTGAAGCGCTGCCGTGGCAAAGACACAGACTTGAAAAGCATTTGAAAAAGGGTTCAGCGCTCCAAATGGCCCCATGTCATGAGCCAAAGCAAATTCAATCTGTAACATCAACGTGTGATTGAACAACACGCTGCAAAACGGAAGATCATAGGATGTTGCTTTGCATAATTTTACATTTCGTCACATGTCTTACATTGGGCATTAAAGGACAAGATCCATATTCTGTCAACAGTGAGTCTTCAAAGCTTAAAGCTTTAGAAATGGCACTTGTTCAAAGAGATGATCAACAGTGAAATACTACATGCATTTGTGACAACCTGACAAATTTTTTTTGCCATTGTGAGGGAATATGAGGATTGAAAATCTCATTCAGGGTTTACAAAATACATAAAGATAGGATGTGTAAAAGTAAAACTGGCTGTATCAAATCACTGCATGAAAGAGAAAAGAAAGAAAAGAAAAGATACAGAGCGGTTTGGGATGCATGCACACACAAACACACGTGTGTTTTCCCTCTCTTGCAGTTTCATCACAGCCTGCTGATGTACAGAAGCGGTCAAAACACACGTACAAACTCCCTATTACAAAATCAATAAAATAATAACAATACAAAATATTATTCTTAAAAATCTGTTTTGTAACTTAAATGCAAATTGATGTTCTAGTGTACCGTTAACCCACACACACTCTCACAAAGTATTCTAGTTTACATGGTGATGGTAAGCTTCAGTCAAAACTAACCTTGAAGATGTTATGTCTGAAATCATCTATAATATGGCTAATAAAAATCACTTGATAAAAAGAAACGATTTTGTTATATCATTTGAAAAAAATGTTAAAACTAATACCAATAATAATACAGGCACATAATTCCACTGACCCATCGCTATCAGTCAAACCCTGATACATTATGATGTAAATGAGTTTAATAACCCAGTTTAGCGGCTGACAGAAACAAGAGACGTGATAGCCGGCTTGCATAAAGGTTGTATAATTTGTGCTGAAACCGCACCAACATGCTTAAAACAAAGAGGGTAAGCAGACACAAATGACCCCATTCAGCCTTCATTTTCAAGCAAATTTAACTCTACTACACCAAAGCATTATGGTCCACAGCACACCCCGTGGTTCCCTTCTATACAAGCACATAAACCTAAAAAAACCTTTATCTCAAAATGTCCATAATCTACACTAGTGAGAGCTCTTGGAAAACAACTTGATACTTGAACTCGGCAGCCGATAATTAGCCCAGAGCAAGGGTCAAGTCCAAATGACTTTTGATGGAGCTAACCGGACCCAGACGCTTCCTGGAACCTGATCTTTGAGGCAGACCAGAGGGATGGCCAAATGTACGCCTGGGCAGAAAAACAGACTGGAAAGTCTCACTCTCACATTTTTCTACATAAAAAAACAGTGACATCGAAACACCCTAGCATCTCAAGACACATTTAAAAAACCTATGACAAAGAGATCACATCTATAAAAAATTTTTTTAAACAATTCAAAGAAAGAATGTATTCACAACATCATAGCACGTCTTTTAAAAGTTGTTTACACCAGAAACGATGGCCTAATGAATGACTGTACTTCATATTTCCCCCGTTTAATTTACAGCAGATTTTCAACCGCCACAAGCTAGCTGTAATTAAAAACGCACATCCGCAAAACTTAAACAAATAATTAACGCTGTGTTATTGTTCCTCGACAAACCAAAATAACTGCACGGCCTTCCATTTCCTTTTCTCGACGGAAAGTGAAAATGTGCAGGCATGCATTTATACGGATAAGATGTGGCTGTGTGTTAACCCGCAGCGAAATCAAGATACATCTGTCGCGACCACATGAGAGAGGTTGTGCAGCGCAGAAAGGCATTTCCCATGAGTCTGTGGACGCACATCGAGAGGAACGGCCTCTCCTGTCACAGCAAGGGCTCCTCAAACCGCCCCTATACAGCCAAAATGTCCCCCTCTTAGTCCTTCGCTCTCCATGGAGATTAGCAGCTTTGTGCATCATAAAGAACACACAATCTGCTTTCTAGTTCACAAAAGTGCAACTGTTTGTGAAAGTCAGTGGCACTTTGATATTTGGCCTCAATGATTTCTGGGTGAAAACCTATTGTCATCTCTCAAATATAAAAGAGTAAGTGAGCTAAAGCGAAGTATACAGTAAAAGTGGGAACGGCCTATGGTTTAAATCTGAGTTTAATTATCCAAATCCTTCAGAGTCAATGTGAATGAGAGCCAAGCTGATTCTAAGCAGCAATGATCTCAAGATAATAAATCTGATGTTTTTTCTCTTTGTCCTCTTTGGTGTGTAAAGTGTCTTCTCTGAGGTTTGATTGAATATACCCTCTTCTCCTTCCTGCCCGACAGCTTTTAAATATTCCCCGCTCTGATACGTTGCCAGAGCTTAAGAGACGTCCCACGAAGAAACGACATGTGTCTGCGATATGTGGCCCACACAACAACTCATCTCCATCAAGCTCATCACAGATATTCTACACACACACACACACACACACACACACACACACACACACACACACACACACACACACACACACACACACACATACACACACACACACAAACACACACAAACACACACACACATCTGGCTTTTCTTAAAAAAAATCATTTTGCTTTGAGGATGAAGTTACCTGTATTGTTTTCCTGTTTCGGGCAGATTCCTCGTGAAGACGTCGACAAGCAGTCTTCGTCCTCTGGGGTGACCTGGACGCCCACTTCCACAGGGTTGGAGGCTCTCCTCAGCTCGCCTTTCGAGGGCGAGGGGGGCTTATCCACTGCTTTGTCCATGCACATAGTGCCATTGCACTGCTTCCTCTTGTGCTCAATGAAAATAAGGATGTCTCCCAAAGGGAAGTTCATCTGACACTGGCCACAGGTGAGCAGATCCTGGTCTCCCTCCGGAGCTACCTGCACCAGCCCGCGCTGTTCCTGTCTGTCCTCCGAGACCACGGCTGAGAGGGGCTCGGCTGCACGCGGGAAGAATCCATATGTGACACAGAGGGAATGAAAAGCAGAAGGAATATTAGAGACTGGGTGCCGTAATGAACGTAACAAAACAGAGTGAGCACACATCCGGGGGGGAAAAATGCATTGTTTCACAGAGGAACTAAACTGTTTCTCAGGTGTGTTAAACAGCTTGTGCATAGGGTATTGCACATCCACATCTCAGCTATGCATTTCATTCCAGGGAGATTCTTAAATGCTTTGGTTGCACAGATATAATTATCTGTAAACAAAAACAGTCAAACTTTTCATCAGAAGGAACATAAAATAAACAGTAGAGTTGATTTACTCTGATATCCCAGAATACCAGTACATGCAACATCATTTGGTAAATCTTCAGCATCTGTGTGTCAGTCTGACTCTTTGTTTCACTCGACCATACACACATCTGGATCAGGAAATGACTGCGTGGTCAACACGTGTAGATTCAGAGATATCCAGCAAGGGCAACACAGTGACTGTTCCTTGCCTGATAAGAGATGGAGCAATAAATGCTTCACATAATATCATCTAATCATTTTCCTTCGACATAAACCATAAGGTTGGCACACTCGATTCTCCAGCTGTGTTTCATGTATTTTTCTAAGTATTGTTTAGTGAAATCATCTGAGCATAGGGTACACTACTAGGTTAGCTTTCGAATGGTTAAGCATCTTGACCTTCTTTATAAGCTGCCAATTTCATGCTTTAATGAACCTAAAACCACAGAGAATCAAAAAATAGATTTTAATTTTAGTGGGTGATGATTGGTACAGATTTTGATAAAAAGGTGTTGGGAGCACCACAGTTAAATTTACTTCAGCCCAGTCTGGGGCAGATATTGAGGGGCAGATCCCAGGCGTGCATGTGCAGAAATATTCAACACATTTGCTCCCATAATTCCATATAATTCTTACATGTAATATATGAATATTCTCAGAGATGTGATGCCTTTGATATAACATGAGATTATCGAGTTCAGTTCAATGCAGAGAGAGCAGGGCCGACATCAAGTAACTTCAACTAATTTACATCTTAATATTTTATACAGAATATTATTTTGATATGGGTCTGTTCTTTTAAATATTATGGCTTAGCAGTGAATTATAATGTATTTTTATTTTTAATTAATCCGTTTGCGACCAACACTGATAAGATCAAAATGCAATACTTTTATTTAATAATAATACAGAACGACTGCTCATAATGATTGAAAAACATATATATCAGGACATTTACTCTGACGTCATATAAAATAATATTTACCCTGTATTTAACTCTGAAGTTAAGTGTGACCATGAGTTTTGCATTTTATCTATAATCTTAAGGCATGCAAACGTGCATTTTTTATCACATTTATATAAAAAAACACACCGACCTTGTTTAAATAAAAAATGATTCATTATTTTGAAAAAGATCATTTAAGGGAATTACTCGAAAATAAGTGGGATCATAAAAACGTGGTTGACACATCAAAACCGAATAAGTGTACCACAAAGTTTTTAATATAATTAGAAATTTCCCTACAGTCATTGAAAAATGTAATTCCATTTAAACTTGTATTTAAAATTTGGGGATTTTAATTCGAACCAATACTAATAAAAAACACAGTTTAAAACACTTTTAAAAAGTATTTAAATGGTTCAGCTTTAAAAAGTGTCTCTTTGAGTTTTAAGATAATTTCCAATTACGAAATTAAAACATTCCATCCGTCTGACCCTCCCACAAACTCTCCTCTTATAATAAAAATGATATGTTAATTTCCAAGGATTTCCTCATTTTAAACGATTTAAAATGAAGCATCGCAAAAACAGGGTGTAAAAATTCAGCATTTGATGTCGGGTCAGAAAAGGACGATGTAAAACAGTTACGAGTTCACATACAATACGCTTCGTTCTTGCTACCATATGGTCAAATATAGATAAAGATAGCGGTGAAACTGATCGGGTTCACGTCCAGTTTATGATCGCAGTCTGCCCCCTAGCGGCACATTTAACACCCACAGAGGAGAACACACGGAGTACCCCGCGCACGTTTGTGGAAACCCAATAATGTTACACGATACGATACAATGTTACACCAACCCTGGATTAATGTCAAACATGTTTATCTAATAAACATACCTTAAAACTGTTAGAGCTTGGCATTAAAGATGAAAAAGGATACCAGGGTGATCATCTGTAATGCAAACATTTCCCACGCATACAACTAAGAATAAAAATCCGACTTTATAAAATAAACCAGAAACACAAATCTGCGATCAATGACGAGAAAAATCCCAGTTTGATCTTACCTTTCCCATCAGCGTTTACGATCAAATCAGGCCTAATTGATTTGATCCATTTATGCTTTGCACTAGAAATGGGAAATAAAGCGGCTTAAAATCACAAGCACCCAATTTTAATTCGTATTAAATTCGTATTTAAAGTGCGCGCAGACGTGCGTCTCTCTCTCTCTCTCTCTCTCTCTCTCTCTCTCTCTCTCTCTGGCAGTGGGTTGTACGCACACGCTGCGCTTGTAAACAGTCGGACACGCGATTTTTCCCAATCCAAATTCGCTTCCACACTTTGAAAATCTTCCAAAATTAAGGGGGACATCCTGCCCACGAGATGTGCGTCTACAGCACCGAACCGGAGCATGCATGCATGTTCCCACAACAGTCCGGTGCTCGTTTGCTCTCAAGTGGTCGAGGGCACGACATATGCGCAACTTGTCCAAAATTGCACGCAAAGTGTAGCGAAACTTTCCCTGCGTTACAGCGGAGGACGGTGCGCGTGGAGGCATTCAGAGATGGAGACGCACTCTTCACCAAAGTCCACTTGACCACGATCTGCGCTGTCCGGTGTCCAGTGCGCTCTTGCTCCTAAACTCAATCTTAAGGACTGCAAAAAAACAAGAAAAAGGAGGAATTTTCTTTACTTACGCGAAAAATCCCGCTTGCTTAAGTGCTGGGGCTTGCCTTGCTTGCGGCGAGACATGATGGTTGGTGCTGGCTTTCAGCTCGGTTCACATCGGGAGAGCCGGGTTAGAAGGGAGACTCCAGAGGAAATATCTTCATCAATGCCTTTGACATCCAAAATAAATTAGAAATAATACAAAGATGGCGCGGGGAAGATGGATTGTGGGATAGCCGTCATGGCTTTTTTGGAAGGAGAGTGAGGGAGAGAGAGAGATGAAAAAATGGCAAAAGCCCCCCTGAGCTGCAAGTTCAAGTGCGGACGTGACGTCCCTGCGAACTTGAACGTCAGGAGATGGATGGACACAGACATACAGAACATGGGCAGGGCAAAGCCGTGGAGTGGGAGGAGGGAGTGGAAATAACAAAACCAATGGACACTCATTAGGGGCTGGACATGAAAAATAGACCCGAAGAAGCCAATGGACAGAAAGATCAGGGGGCCGGACAAGAGGGGAGAGAGAGAGGGAAGGGGAGAGAGAGTCAGAGAGGGAGTGTGTTAGAGAGAGAGAGAGAGAGAGAGAGAGAGAGAGAGAGAGAGAGAGAGAGAGAGAGATGTTTAATGAAAGCAATGTGCGGTGTGCTGGGGGTGGACACACCAGGAAAAGCCAATGGACTGGAGATTCAAGGGGGCTGGACATGCTACATGTGCAAAGGGAGGGGTAGAGCAACCTCAAATATAAGGTTTGGTAGTGGACATCGATCGGGACTCCCGAAGAAGCCACGGTCCCTAAAACACACAGAGGTGCCAATGCATGGACAGGACAGCCGGGCGCGCGCGCGCTCATCAGAAGGGTGCGCGGTGGCACCTTCCTCCAGATGCCCAAAGAAAGTCACAAACAGTGCACGGGGGGCATCAAAGCACCGTTTACGAGTGATGTAGGTGGGACTTGAATACTACAAGAGTGTGATTTAAAAAATATAACAACACTGACGAATAGACCGTGGGAGCAGCCCACTAGAAGGGGGACGGGGTAATAAGTTTCACATGTGTGCAGATTAGAGAGAATAAGAACTGGGGGAGGAGGAGGGTGGCCAACCAATGTGTGCATTTAGACATATAAAGATGCTGTAAACAGAATCTATGCATTTTCGAACATCAACCCGTAGTGGCATGCGTGATGTGGGAGGAAGAGAGAGAGACACCCATGTACACTAGTTGATGTACGGGTAGGAGAGACCCGAAGCAGAAGCGGCGTGGACGGGTGACAGTCTGCGGTAAAGGCACAATTCAATAGGGAAACAGATCGGACTCGATGTCGAATGCTGGAGTTAATGCGTGACCCGTGAGTGAGTGAAACTATTTTAAAGCTGAGGTTATTTCTGGACCCGGACTGAGCGATGGTTGGTGTTGGTTCGAGTTTTGCGGTGCGAGGTGTCAACTCTTGCGCCAAAGTTAGTCGGGTTGCACCGGGCGAAAGGTCAAGTTGCGCAATCTGGGAATGCCGGTTGTGTGCAAACGGGGTTATTATTGGCAATAAGTGCATCCGAAATGTAGCAATCTGATTTAGATTTTTTATCTCAATGTCGAATTGTTCTTAATGCGCAGATGGCAATAGCGACATTTGAATGCACTTTTATATACGAGTACGGTAAGTGGGGGGTACTTCTGCGATGTTGCTTTGCTTTGTTTGAACTCTTCCGGAAAAGAATGCATTTGAATATTTAAGGAATTCCAAACATGCCGATGCGTGTTACAATATTGCTTAGGTAATAAAGTTGCACGTTTGATGAAAAATAAGAACCTCAAAAATATATTCAAAGTTGAATATGGTGATGCTATGACAAAATGTGTGCTCAGGTATTTGACTTATAAACGACTTGTTAAAGTGTATTAACATTTATTTAAAATAGAGTTCTTTTTATGGGCAGTGTGGCAAGCTTTTGGGCGCTGGTCGCAAGTGCGATGCATTGGCACGAACCATGCCCACCTCGGGCCAAATGCGTATTCCGATTTTTTCGTTTGAACTTTCTTGTCCATGCCCACTGTGGGAACATTGATCAGAACAAATCGGGCGCTCACAACTTCCCATGCAAGCCATGAGGCATCACCAAAACCAGAAGCGCAATATGGGAATGACAATGCGACTGATCCCATCATAACTCAGCCAGACGTTAAATGTATTGCAATATCCATATTTCTAATGCGCGGTCAGGCGCGCATCAGTCGGTCTTATGGGGGGGGGGTTCTCTTTTGGGGTGTGAGAAAGTGACAGATAGAGCAAGAGATTGAAAATTAGAGAGAGAGCGCGCACGATGACAGAATCGTGCTTAAAATAACGTTTCGGCTCAATGCGCAAGGCCCTGGGTATGAAACAAAATACATAACTGCATTAAATCTATACAACACTGGTTCTAGCTTGTTATTACAATGATCTCCCATAATGTATAGAAGCTTTTTCCTATTTAAGACTATTTGGATGGATAATGCCCCACATGTCAGAACAGTGCTCAAAACAGTGGCATTTCTTTTGGTCATGCCCATTCCTTCCACGGGTAGTGGCTCAAGGAAATTGACTGACTGGCCCCTTGGGCACATTTTAATGTATGGAAATGACCGAGGGCTTATGCGATAAATCAACGCCCAGCGCCCCGTTCATGCTTCACTCCTCTCATTTTCCCACTTGCTCTGGCAATTCATCAGCAGATCTGGTTTTCTGCAACCCTTGTCCAGCGTTCATGTCATGTTGAAAGAAGTGTTCCATTGACATTTATAGTACAGCCCACCATCCACAATATAAGCACATTGTAATAAAAACTGAAAGCATGTGTTTTAATTCCCCCTTGTTTTATACTGTTGTGAGTAAGCAGGTGTAATTGTTTTTTCTTTATTTTTAGAAACTGATACATTTGTAAAACACTGTATATGACCATAAAATGCCCTTATTACATTACTGCTTCTTTATTAGATGATCTAGTCAAAGGGCTTAATGATAACTCTTAAAAATACCAGTAGTTTTGTTTCTGTTAATCTGGATTTCATTTATATGCATAGAGAACTCTTCTGGATGACGTTTAAAGAATGCTTAACAAATTGAAAGCCAAAAGAGAGAAGGAAAATAATAAAGATAAATGTAATGGAACAAACAAGTGGGAATAGCATTTAACAGGCAAATAAAGAAAGAAAAATTAGAAGAAAATTATTTTTTTTTAGTACATCTGAATAAGATGTCACACATTTATAATAAAGTGCTTTTGACTTATTGATCGTGAGACTAATGTGAGGATTTGTAACGAAATTAGGCTATTTTGTCCAAACTGGCCAAATAACTGGCAATGAAAGCACGTGTGGCATTAATTCACTTTGATAAATTTTGCAAAGACGAATTATGCCTAAATTCTGAGGACACACACTGACCTATTAATGAAAATCTATATGGGCCTTGTCGTTTAGACTATGGATGACGTCGACATATCCCAGTTTTAGCGCAAAGGACGGTGAAAGGTGGAATGGGAATGGTCCTAAAATCCCTGGTAAGTCAAGCCTGGCCTTTTTTAAGAAATTTTAAGCTTCGGCGGTTCACACACATTCGCTGACAGAAAATTAATATTAATGGCTAGATTTCACAATGTGGCATTATCACACACAGCGATGGGTGGGCATGCCATCTGGGGTTTGGCAGGTATTAAATATAATCAAAGGGATTACATCTCCGTGGGCGAAATTATAAACGTGAGTACTGGATCTTCTTCAAAAAGCATCGAAGTGTGAGTGTGTTAAACACTGGAAAAGAGGAGAGAGGGTAAAGGATGAGAAGACCATAATGACAGGTTAGATCTGGTCACATGTTGGCTGTTTATAATGACAGATAAATGCTATTGTTGCTTTGAAGTTGTACGTTAACAAATATAAAAACAAATATATAGATTGTAAATATTTCTAATCGTTGTTTTTATTTCACAAAAACAAATTTGCCATAGCAGGGGGTTTAACATCAATCTGTTTTTAAATGGATTAGTTTGTAATATTGTGAGATAATGTTATGATGAAAATAGTACGTCTGTCATTTATCAAATGAAGAAAAACCATTGTTAATTTTATTTAAAAAAAACAATGTTAAATGATTGATCTTCATTAAATTTGACTATTATTTTATAAGTATACAGAACAGTACAGTAGGATATTCATCTCTAGATTTGGATTCATTCGTAATAAAAAGACACATTTTGATAAGCATTGGCACTTGTGTTTTACATTAATACCGTATAGGCTTGAAATTTATTCAATTTTAATTTATAAACTATTATAAGCAATTATGCTGTTTGACCACAAAGCTGGACAACAGAGTTAAGATAATTTTTGTGTCCAGGTGGACACAGAAAAGAAGGAATTTGGGGGGGGTACCGAAAATGTCTTCAAAGGAACATTTGTTGTGGTCCAGGCTCCCTCTAGTGCCCAAAAACTAGACAAACGAGTAGTGTCTATAGTTATAATAAACAATTTAGTGACGAAGGAAAATATATCACTACATTATTGACAATACCGACATATGAAATTAACCATAACAAATAGGGAAAAAAGTATTTACAAAGCCCATTACGTTTTAAAAAATTTGAATTTAAATATAAATGTCTTTCATATGATTTAGATATTTAGAAAAATAATGGAGTTGTTTGCCTACTTTTTATTTTATTTTTGTTGGCCTCTTGATTTGTTTACAAATGTACTTGATGCACAAAACACTACATGGTGACAATATGGTCGAGGTTTGCTTTTATACAATAAAACTATAATTATCACCATCGTTATCACTGTTTTATTTATAATTGTGGTTATTAGTTATATTTATATTGGTGTATTTATTAAGAATTACATTATTACGTTGTTACAAAAGCTGAATGTGTAATTAGATAATTTAATATCTAAACTTTCAATCTCATAGGAGAACGTGTGTTGTATAAAAGCAAAATATGTGCAAAAAATTCTACACATTTAATCTATATGTGGAAACACTTAAAGCTGTGAATAACACTTTTTTTATTTATGTATCAAATGGTCGTGATCTAATTCGATTAAATCTTAAACACCTCGCCTCATGACACTATTTAAGACTATTTACAATTCAAAACTGTTGCCTTAAAATAAATAAATCAAAGCACAACTTGGTTCCAGACTCTGTGTCTATCCTTTCATGCAGCATTACTTTGTTAAAATGGGAGTATTTTATTTCAGAATCCTTCAGATTGAAGAATTGTGGTGTTCATTGCTTCAGAACCATGGACAGCGACCACCCGACAACTCTTGCAAATGATTCCCACAGCAAAAGAAAGTTTGGCATTGAATAAGTTAGCTTTTTTTGTGTTTGAATACATAAATGCCTCATATGAAGAACAGTGATGCAATGGACATTTTTATGAGCACTTGTGCTGCTCGGATTAAGTGTGTTTAGGTACAAAGACCACATTTATTTAATTCTAATGCTGGTTAATAAATGTTTTAAGCTTATGATGTATGTAACTGTCTTCATGCAATTGATCTGATTAATAAAGAAAACAAATGCAAGAAATAGAAACGAATGAAAACATCAGCAGACTGTGAATCCAGAGAGTGTGGAGATTAAGGCATCTTGTGAGATATAAAAAGTTATTTTTATATTTTAAACACCAAAGGCCGGCTTACATAAATGTAAATACATTGTAAATAAAGATGCTTAATATTTGGGTATTTTTGCACTAACCTTTCACTTTGTGTGTTTCACCAATCTTGGTAAATGGACTTCAATCCATGCTAAATCGAAATGAAATGAAATGTTATATTAAAATGTTGTTAAAATATGAACATATGTCATAATGTATTATTATAAAATGTGTTAAAATATTAAAGGACTTGATCCCAAAAACTGCCGCATTGCTTGATTCTTTATCTTGTTTTTTTCGATTGTTGAACATTATAAATGAATGCTGACCAAACCAAGAAAGTTGGGGCTGTTGGTCGAAGGTAAAACAAGGTAAATATCTTCTCGCAGGGTTGAAATCAATGTAGGTTTTTAAAGTGTTCGTGCAATCCTTTATAAACATAATTCTAATTGACATGTCTGATGAAAATGAACACAACTTCATGAGCAATCAGATGAAAAATCTCACAATACTTACTGCATTAAGATTTGTAGAATAAAAACATTTTTTAACATTGTGTGAATCCGAAAATTGACATGCCAGCCTTGCCAGGACATTGGCAGTGCGAAGACTTTAGGTGCATGATTATGAACAGCATGAAGAACATAAATATTCTATATGTGACCTTGGCATAAGTATAGCTATATGGTACTAGTAATAGTACTGTGCCAATCGTATAGATACTTTATTAAATAATAATTGCTTAATTTAAATACAGATGTTTGGTAGAAATTGCAATCTCTATCATTATACGAAATAAGTTTTTTTCAGGACAACCTACACAATAATCCACTAGATGGTGCTGTAGACAAATTATTATGCAAAGCACATACATTATAGGGCCTGTTAACCAATAGAGTTTCTGGCTAGAACCTTCATCAGATGACGTGGACGACACTATTATATATGTTAAAAATAACTTTTTTGGTTGTATTAAACTTGTACATTCACTGAATCCCTCAATTCAATTCTTCTGATCTTTTAATCACTCCATTTTTATATTATAAACCTTAAATTCAAAACACAAAGATAACTTGAAGAATGTTGGAAACCAAAAACCTATGCAAGACAACGGGGAACCAACAATTTATGTAACTAACATGTTTTAAAATACATATTCTTTGTGTTCGGCCAAAGTAAAGAAAGTCATGCAACTGTGGAATGTCAGGAATGTCAGAAATTCTTTTTCAAATTCCTCTCTCTTTCTCTCTAATGGTAACAAACCTGTACAAATGTTTGCTTTGCTGTACAACATTCTTCAAAACATCACATTTTAACTATTAGAAAATACAAAACATATCATATTTAAAGTGGATGAGTATCCTACTATAGTAGTGATTTGGGGCATTTTTCTAAATATCTTTCTCAGTTATTATCAGCACAAATACAGTATACATATTTAAAACTACAAAGAGTAAATGATGACATAATTTTTATATTGATTTAACTATCCTGTCATATTTTTATCAGCATATCCTCAAGTGTTTGTTCATCAGAGACTCAAGAAGTAAGCAAATGGAGTCTATAACCTATAGTCTATAGGGGAAGTTAAGAAGTGGAGTTGTTTATAGATATTCTATAGGCAATCTATTGTTTACAAGTAACCTATACACAAACAAGTCCAATCCACTTTGAATAACTGGATTTAAAGGTCTGACACACTGATCTTTGTTACGAATTATGTTAATAATTCATAAACACACATTTTTATTTTTCATTAAAAATGTATAACCTGTGTTTACTGCATCAGTCTGATAAAAAGTAAAAGAGATAACTTTAAAAAAAAAAAACATTTATTTTCTGGCGTCAAGCCGCAGAGCATGTCGGGATATGTCCGTCCGCTGGGCGCCATATTGAAGCAGCTACTATTGTTATAAATTGAGACGGGGCTGCTGCTGGCTGAGTTTACATGTTTTTCGCGCGTTTGTTCTGAACGTTTTCGGAAATATCTACGCGAGGTCATGAAAGAGATGTCAACGTGAGTTTTACGTGTGCTCAGATACACAACAGTCGTGTAAACGCAGCAGTTATAGAAGAAGAAGAGATGCTAGGCTAGTTAAGCCTGTTTGTTGAGCTAACGGTTACAGCTTGAAAACTGGACGACAATAGAGGATGAAATGTCACTTTTAATGGAAATAAATTAATTTGAGATGCTCAATATGATTTAATGCGTGTTTATAATGCTTGGTTTGTTAGGACGACGAGTTTTGATGGCATTAAATCAAACTGCGTGTCTTTGTTTACACCAAAGTGGTTGATGTTGCCTGGTGGGACCAACGTGTTTGAGTGTTTGTTTACATTATTGTAAACACACATCGTTACAGTTTTGACATAAAAAAATTTATTTTCATGGTTTATGTTGACTAACTGTCAGGGAAAGTTGCACTTTAACGTTTTTTGTGTGTTTTCTGTCCAGTTAAATTTATATGTTTAAATCTGATGATCCTCATATACAATCTCTGTTGGCATCTCTATACAGGGTATAGCTAACTAAAATGTCTTCATATTCCATGTGATGATTGTCTATATGTTACATGTGATGATTGTCTATATGTTACATGTGATGACTGTCTATATGTTACATGTGATGACTGTCTATATGTTACATGTGATGACTGTCTATATGTTACATGTGATGACTGTCTATATGTTACATGTGATGACTGTCTATATGTTACATGTGATGACTGTCTACATGTTACATGTGATGACTGTCTACATGTTACATGTGATGACTGTCTACATGTTACATGTGATGACTGTCTACATGTTACATGTGATGACTGTCTACATGTTACATGTGATGACTGTCTACATGTTACATGTGATGTGTGTCCTTATGTTACTGTCTATTCTTAAATAAACTATGAAAGTTAAATGACCTGTTTGTGTTGTTCTTTATTTGTAGGACTGGCAATAGTACGCTTGGCGGGCAGCAGCCTCGGAAACATTATGGCATCACATCTTCAATCAGTCTTGCCTTTCCCAGAGAGATAGACCATATCTACACTCAGAAGCTCACTGAGGCCATGAAACCATTTGGAGTGTTTGAGGGTGAAAATGAACTCAATCACAGGTGGGCAATGGGCTGTTTTGTACTGTTACTGAGCTTCTCACTGGTTTAAGATCTGTTTTGATTGTGTTGCTTTACTGTTTACAGTAAACTTGGTTTCAACACTGGCCTTGGAATATCTTCTTTTAGACAAAATAATTGCAAACGTGCAATTCCAGCATTACGGATGTGACATTTTGCATGGTGCTCATAACATAAATGTGCTCTTAGAATGTAATTGTAACCGGTAAACTGAACCAACTGTTCAAAACCCTTGTTAATAGTGTTTAAACATAAGTGTATGAACGAGTTTTCCATTTTTTTAAAAAGGTAAATAAACCTGGGTGTGACAAAACTACACACCAATTTTGGGAGTCAAACAAATCTCTAGTGATTTATGTGATTTAAAACCTACAACCCAGAATCAAAACTATCCACAGAATGGTCAAGGTATAGCTCTTTATAGAACATATAATAATAACTATATTTGAATATTTATGTGTCTGTTGATGTGCAAAATGTTGAGTTATGGATGTGACAATTCAGAAAATAGCCATACGTTTACTATGAAAAATCATGTACCAAATTTTTTTATAATATTCAAAAAATGTAAAGAGAGACATCACATGGGTATTTGAACAACCAAATGTTGACATTTGTGCTATAAGTGTACTAAAAACTTGATATTTTCAAGGTAAGGTTTGTCATATCCACGGAATTGCCCAAATAATGTTCTATGAATGTCCATTGTTAGAGTTTTATTGACCGTTTGAGCCCAAGGGGTAGTTGCTGGCGGACAAAAAGTATGTAGCAACAATAAATGTGGCTAATGTATGTTCATGTGAATGTTCATTAATTATTGGAATATTTTTTGTTTTGTGAAAATGGAAAAACAGCTCAAATATGCATTTATTATTTGTTTTATAAAACTGAGGTAACACGCTTGGGATTTTTTTTGTGCATATCCTTACTTTAATTATTAAACTCATGTAAAATCAAGATCTATATTCCTCTTTTCAACAAGGTTATTTGTTCCTGTTGCACTGAATAACAACTTATGTTATTATGTAATAAGTCCACATCTTTGTATGGTTTAATGAAACAATCCAACAATAACTAATTTTCAGCTTTATTGAGTCCTAAAGCTGATACACAATATTTTATGTTCAAATAGGCATACTCTTATCACAAAATAACGAAATTTGTCGTGGATATGTTGTAATTTTTTGATATATTGTAGTTCATAATAGTTACTATAGGTGGTGTCATTACCCCTTTCCGAAAATTGTCATATGCATCATTAGCTCATATCAGAGAGTTGAAGTTCAAATAAGGGATCTTGTTTCTCAATGTTTTGTTTAAGTTACATGAGAACACATTATTTGAATCTTTACAGCTTTGTTCTTGCATACCAGTCTGAAATAATTGTATAGTAAAATAGTTGGACTTGTAAGCCTAAGGTTGCTGGTTTTAACCCCACTGACAGCAGACAATGATCGTAGTGCCCTTGAGCAAGGCGCCTTACCCCTATGTGCTCGGCAGTGATAATTAGCAACTGTATGATACTTGCAAGTCGATTTGGATAAAAGCATCTGCTAAATGAATAAATGTTAATGTTAACATTGTGGTCCCTTATTATTTTGTTTTGTAGGCTTTCCGTTCTTGGGAAGCTGAATTCATTTGTGAAGGAGTGGATTTCAGAGATCAGTGAATCTAAGGTAAGACGGTCTCCTACTCTAATACTTTCACGCCTGTTCTGTTGTTTATTTTTTCTAAGTCAGTACTTTGTTTTTACACAGAATCTCCCATCGTCATCATTGGTTAATGTTGGTGGAAAAATCTTTACTTTTGGCTCCTATAGGTTGGGAGTGCACACAAAAGGTCAATTATTTAATTTGTGTTTTTTTGTTATTTCCTAGTTGTAAAAAAGTATTTGAAGGTCAGGCACCACCTGTTTATCCTTTATTTGTTTTATTCACACAGCAGAATGTACAATTTGCATTTCAAAGTGTTTCTTTTTTTTTAGGTGCTGACATAGATGCTTTGTGCGTTGCTCCTCGACATGTGGAACGAAGTGACTTTTTTGCATCTTTCTTTGAAAAGCTAAAGCAACATGATGAGATAAAGGATCTACGGGTAAATACCACATCACATGGCTTCTGTCATCTTGTTTTTATGATGCTTTAAATCGCCAAAGTCAAATATGCTTTTTCAAAACTACCACATGTACAGTCAAGTGCATATAACAGAATTTCAAATTCCGTTTCTCTGAGACCCATGGTGCATACCTGTAACTTGTAATAAAATCATATTACAAGAAAGACAGACAGATTCTACATATATCACTAAATTAAAAATTACAACCTTTTGCACAATTCTATCCTAGGCTGTGGAGGATGCATTTGTACCAGTGATCAAATTCAAGTTTGATGGCATTGAGGTAAAGAAGTTCTGCAAGCTCTTATGATATTAGAATTGGTTGATTTTTGTTTTTACCAGTCCTATTTTGTTGCTCTACCCAGATTGATCTGCTGTTTGCAAGGCTTGCTTTACAGTCCATTCCTGATAACTTGGACCTGAGAGGAGATTCTCTCCTCAGAAACTTGGACATCAGATGCATTCGGAGTCTTAACGGTAACCTGCGTACGGTACTCTAATTGTTCTGTATTGAGTGGTGTTTTATATGCTTTCATATTTTTTACAGGTTGTCGTGTAACTGATGAGATCCTATATTTGGTGCCTAACAAAGAAAATTTCAGATTAACATTGAGAGCAATTAAATTGTGGGCCAAACGTAAGTATAATATGACTCTACTGTAGGGAGATGACACGAGTTATATTTGATTTAAAGTCTTTTTTTTTATTAAAACATTTCTTCAACACTTTTAGGCCATGGAATCTACTCAAACATGCTAGGCTTTCTGGGTGGAGTTTCCTGGGCAATGCTGGTGGCTAGGACATGTCAGCTGTACCCCAATGCTGTTGCCGCCACGCTTGTTCACAAGTTCTTTCTGGTCTTCTCTAAGTGGTGAGGTCACAGTGTGTTAGGTCCATATATTATAACTGAAAAATATAATTAAAATCCTGTTTCTGTATAGAGTATTTCTCTATAATTTAATATCCTTGTTTTTAATGGAGATTTGTTTTAATAAGGGAATGGCCAAATCCTGTGCTTTTAAAACAACCTGAGGACAGCAATTTGAATCTACCAGTTTGGGACCCACGGGTTAGTGTTTTTATGCTTCATTCAAATATTATAGCCTAATAATAATTAAATTAAAAAATCTTGTTTTACAGTTTCATAGTTACAATAATTATGGACTCAATTATTATAATATTATAGCGGTATTTAGCATATCACCACAGCATTAAACCCTCTGTTGTTGTTCACTCAGGTGAATCCATCAGACAGGTACCATCTGATGCCAATCATCACTCCAGCATATCCACAACAAAACTCCACATACAACGTTTCCACTTCAACACGAACCATAATGAATGAAGAATTCAAGAATGGTATAATGTACTAATGTTTCAGATTGGGTTATTTTTTTTATTCTTGGCTTATTGCATGTATTGCTCATGTTTTAAAATTGTTTTTAAAGGTCTCATGGTTACAGATGAAATTCTTCAGGGTAAAGCTGATTGGTCGAAGTTGTTTGAACCTCCCAACTTTTTCCAGAAGTACAAGTAAGTATATTTTATGGTGTCATATTGTAAATTATTATAGGGAATGTTAAACTGTAATGGTGGTTTGTTTGTTACAGACATTACATTGTCCTCACGGCCAGTGCATCCACTGAGGAAAACCACCTTGAATGGTAAGAACACGCGCACATGATTAAGGATATGTTTCTCAGAGTTGCTTTGAATACAAATGGTCATGGTTGTAAAGCTTTGCTGTTGCTTAATGTATACATTTTTGCAAATTCTTTTTCTGTAATTTTGTTGTTTCTATATTTATAGGATTGGACTGGTGGAATCAAAGATAAGAGTGTTGGTTGGTAATCTGGAGCGAAATGAGTACATCACTCTTGCCCATGTGAACCCACAGTCTTTCCCTGGGTCAAAGGAGAACCGAAATGAGTAAGTAATTGTAAATGGGGTTTGAAGACATGACCAAATCATTTAGTATGAGTATATATATTCATATATTGCTTATTGTGGTTATATTGACTGTTAATTTGTCAGAAAAGTGGTTGTCTGGATATGTAACTCAAAGGTTGCAGGTTCTATCTCTAGCAGACTGGAAACAAGCAAGGACACCTTTGCCCCAGTTGTTAACAGCTTTTCGTGTGTGTGTGTTTGATATTTACAGTGGTACTTAATGGTTATTATATGCTTACAAATAGGTCACTTTGTATTTAAAACACCTCAGAAAATTTGTTTAATGTAAAAGGTTTGCCTTAATAGGAAAACAGAAAATGTTTGCTTTGACAAAGACCGGTGGTTTATTGTAAACTAGAAAAAGGGAATTGTAATACTGTAATACTGGCCTATTACTGTTGTCAAAATCATGTCAGAGCATTTTACTGTTAGATTGACCTAAAGATCTGCTTCATACAAATGTCAACACTGTTTTCACAGGAATGAATTTGTTTCCATGTGGTTCATTGGAATCAACTTCAAAAAACTGGACAACTCTGACTGTGTGAATATTGACTTAACCTATGACATACAATCCTTTACGGACACTGGTAAGCTCTGTGTCATGGTATTATTTCACTCGATAAGTTTGAGAATTTTAAACCTGGGGTTTGTCGAAATATCTAAAATGTTGTTTCATTCTAGTTTATAGACAGGCAAGCAACATCAACATGCTGAAAGAGGGAATGACCATAGAAGCCACACATGTGAAGAAGAAACAGCTGCATCATTACCTGCCTCCTGAACTTGTGCAGAGGAAGAAAAAGGTGTAATTATGTTCATATTTATGATAGTGCTTATGGGATTGCTCAAAGGATTTTTCTTGTTAACTTTGTCCTATCCTTTCATCAGAGTTTGGGAGATATTAGCCGTAGTTCAAACGGTGGTGGGTCAAAACGTTGCTCTTTGGATGGCAGTCATCTGGACAGCTCCACGGATCCAGGCACTCCATTTAACTCGCCTCCACCAGTGAGCAAACCATGCCAGCCAACTTCTACACCTGAAGACAGGTAGTGATGCCAATCTTGAGTATTTTTGATTGCTGTATACGAGAAGAGCAAAGCAGGGACATTGCACCCTAAAACCAAAGGTTGCTGTAGCAAAGTAAAATGTTGCTCACTTCAAACAGGTTGCTTTAGAAGTTTTTGTGGCCAAGCACAATTGATGTTCTCATTTCCTGACTTGATTTTTAAAACGTCAAAGGAGTTGTTCAATAATATAGAGATTTTTTTTAACCTCTAAACCTATAAAATCTTTTCACTTTGTAGCTTTTTTATAACAAGTTATCTTTTTTTTTGTTTTCCAGTAGTACCAGTCCTTCCAACAATCCAGTCAATGTATTTATGGACAGTTCCCCACCATCTGAATCATCTCAAAGTTTAGAGCAGGGAATGTCCATTCCAGTTATTGGCTCTCGTAAGTATAAAACAATTTGAAAGATCATGTTTGTGATCTCAAGTAAAAAACGTATGGAAATGTTCTCAGTTGCGTTGTAAATTGCAGCTTAACTTAACTGATGTTTCTATTTAAGAACCCACTGCCACTCCAGTCTCCAAGCCAGCAGAGCCCCCAGCTGGCAATACCATTCCCACAGTGGTTGGCCGAAATGTAATACCACGTGTGGTCTCTCCCACCCCTACTGAAATTCCCAACAGCCTTAATGGAGCTGCACCAAAGAGACCTCACTCTCCATCTCTGGAGGATTCACCCAAAAGACACAAAGATACTGAGGTGGTAAGATCTTCAGTGACATGCTGTTTGCTCACCCTGACTATTCCAAACCCGTATTGACTTAAGGCTGTTAGCCACTAACATATTGCCTAACAACTTTTATGCTGCGGGTGATAAAGGTCAAATGGGGTTGAAACACAGGGGTGAGTACTTATTAATAACTCTGATTTTATTTGAAAACTATCCTTAAAATTTTTGCTTTTGCTTCAGGAGGACCCTGATGACTCTGCCTTTAAAGAGCCATACCCTGTAACTAGCAATGGTGTGGATACAGAAGATGGGCTGACAGTGGGTTATTTTATTTTTTGGCTGGTTGTTTGTTTCAGGTACATGATTGTGTTAAAAAAGTGCTGAAAAATATCTGTTTTGCTACAGGAGGGTGTTGCAGCAATAAAACCTATGCCAATACCAACAATTGATACAACAAGAACGCAGGTAAATGCCATGCAGTCAGTATTGTTATATTGAAAATTGAAATGGGTTTAAACAGCATGTCATTTGTGTTCTCAGAGACTATCTAGTAAAGAACTTCCAGATGCATCTTCCCCAATTCCCACAAGCAACCTCCGTGTGATTAAAAACTCTATCAGGCTCACATTAAATCGATAACGGTAAGTTGTTTTCAGGTAACATTGATTGTTACCACTTGTGGTTTCCCTTGATATTTTATCCCATCTTTTCAGGTTTGTCCCCTAACTTGTGGGATCACCCTTGTAACAGCAGTGCTGCTTTTAAACTGCTACTGATGGTTGGATGGTCTTCCTGCTTGTTACAAAGGTATCAGTGTAAAGTTTTGGAGAAGGGATTGATTGAGGTTCATTTTAATGCCTTACTATGTCCGAATGCTTGCTTGGTAAACATCTGTTTGAGCTTTTGAAACAAATTGTACAGTAGATGTAGTTTGTATATAACTTTAAAATCATTGTTGAACTTTCTATGCCACCTAAATGTTGATTTTAATAAGAAAAAAGTTTAAAAAAAATTGTCCTGTTTGTCATTGTAAATGCGATTCTTCATTGTTTGTAGAAGCTGTTCTCTGCAAATCTTTTATAAACAGTGTATTGGTTCTGGTGCCGTTTCTGGGAGGACCTTTTGTTTAGGGGATGCGTGTGTATGGGTGTGTGAATGACCGGCATTAGTAACTAATAACTACGACCCAGTTACCAGTTCACCATAATCTCTGCTGCGACTCTATGGTTCTGTTATCACCTCGGAGGAAAAGCTCAGTATTAGACCTGGGGTCGGGGATGGTTTGTTGGGTCTCCGTTTCAAGGGAGTTTGCTGACAGGTTTGTTTTCGTCATTATTTGCAAAATGATTCCAGAGTGACTTTTGGTTTATTGTGTGAATGTGCATGACTTTAATACTGCGTCTAGGGCATCACCCCTGCGCCTCCCATGGAGGTCTGAATGGCAGAGTCTCCTGAACTTCAAGAACCCAAATAGTGATTCTACCCAATTTTCATGATTTTCCTATATACTTTTTTTTCACGATGCAAGTCTCCTGACCTGTTGAGGTGTGCAGAGATGTATCTGTGGGTTTAAAAACAAAAACAAAAAATAGGTTTACTGTTTATTTGGGGTTTTCTTAACGTTTTATTTATGTGGCCCATTATTTTTTATACCACCGACCTAGCAGCTGGATTTTTTTTCTTCTAGACATCCATTACATTGGTCAGAATTTGGTCCTGTTATCTTTAGAAAATCAGCTTGTCTTTTTCTTTGATTTTTGGGTAGGGCAAAAGTTGTATTTGAAATATTTTTGTATGTAATGTAAACTACCTTTACATTTAAGAACATAAAGTTCACAAAACCCCACAAAAGTGTTCTCTTGTCTTCTTTAAGGTGTGTGTGTGTGTGTGTGTGTGCGTGCGTGCGTGCGTGCGTGCGTGCGTGCGTGCGTGCGTACAATGTAGACCAGACTGCAGTAGTCTGACTGCTTGATATGACGTCACATGCAATGGTCAATCCTGTGACGTACAATCATGAAGTTGTAATCACTCGTGACGTCACGCTTTGAAATTGATTAAATAAGTCGTTATTCCATCCTCCCTTACGATATTAAGTAGATTATGGGCAAATAATTTAAAACCGTGTAGATATAACAAGGTAAAACATAATTTCTTTGTTTTTGGATGTAAACTTCCTTGTTTGTGGGACATTCCCACCAAAGGCAGGGGATTACCCTAACATGAATTTAACTGTTGTGAATTTCAGTAAATAACAAAAACAATCTTCTTTAAAATGATGTTTGGTAAATGTTTTAAATACCCCTAAAAATAACTCTAAAGAACTTTACCTAAAGGGAGTTTCTTTAATTCACTTTTAAAATGCAAACTCATGTGGAGTCTTATTCACTAAAGTTAAAAAAAAGATTTATATTTCATGAATAAACACTGTACGTGTTAATTGTAGTTTTTACAAGTGCCTTGACATTTTCATTTCTCTTATTCATCTATATTTGAATTTGACGTACTGCTCAGCTTATTCCTCCTCTGATTGGCTGCCAGCACGTTTGGGGGCGTGTCTGTGGGTGGGGATAGTGTATAAAGAGGGGAATTCCCAGCAGCTTTGCCATACACTTCTGTATATGTATTGGTGACACACTATCTGTCCAGCGCCTTATAGCTTAAACACATTCAGTTCCTGAGAGAAGGCCAGTCGCAGATATGGATGGTAAGTGCCAACATTTAATATCTTAATCCTTAAAGTTTTTTCTTGAGATTGTATCATTGATATCCAGCTTGTGTGATAGGGTGTTCAGCCTGTTAAACAAGAGAGACTCACTTAAAGATGCTTTGACTGTTAACTATTACATGTTTACTCTTGTCTTGATAGTTATATTGTGTCATATTTATATTGTCTTGATTTTGGCCTTGGGTTTGTAAGCCACCGCCTACATGTTTTGCATATAGATGATATTTCATGTCAAAACAAGCTTCCAGATGAACATCTTATGACAGTCTAATATAGATTTATATAAAATTATTAATCTTCACCTAGAAACATGATTTCATAGATTGAACATGTTCTGTACTCTGTATATCCATGGCTTGTCCAGTTACAACCAGGAAATAAAAATGAGGAACTTTTAAAATTTTGTACTTCAGCTTTCAAAATCTCATATTTGTTACCATATAAAAAACACAACTTCTTAAATATCTCAATGTTTTCCTTATAGGGCATCTGCTCTCAATGCACAGGGATCCACACCTTAGTAAGTACAAGTATACAAAGTGTTAAGCATTTCTTGTCTTTCCTGTCACTGTAGCATGTTTATAGTTGGTGATTCATAAACTGATCAATCAGCAAATATCTCCAAACTTTACAGTTGTGTAGCTGGTGTTTAGATTTCCTTACAGTGCTTCCTCTTTTGTTTATTGTGTGATGTATCTGCCCTAGAGGGTGACAGAGGTACATCAAGTTGTGACTTCCTGTAAGTGACAGATCTCTTGTAGTGAGTGCCATGTATTCTATGTAGTGTGTATGTGCATCACCATAGGTGTAGTACATTGCCTTGTTTTTTTTAGTCTGTGTCAACTTAAGCAAGCGTGTTAAGAATGGCCAAAGCTATCGCATGAGAAGTGCAGCTGTGTGTGCAGGTGTTCAAAGACATGATGGTTTTTTATGTTTGTTGGTATGATGACACTAAGCTTGAGTCGGATCTGAAGTGACAGGTGCAGAACGGGAAATTATTTACCAGCAGGCTGTGTTGTTTGTGGTCAGATTATGGTCAGGTTCTGCAAAAGACACAGCAGGTGTTTCAAGCACTTCATGCGGCCTCCTTTTAATGAAGCTTCTGTCTTTTAAAATCTTTGTTTTACCCTGTCATTCTTAATATGTGAATGTTTCACATATTGGATGGAATTAATATCTCTGACACTGACATGACATTGTATTTGTGCAGTGGGAGAACCCTGCGTACAGATCTTTGAGCAGCCGAAGCAGAGGGGCATGCGCTTCAGGTACAAATGCGAGGGCCGTTCGGCCGGCAGCATCCCCGGAGAAAAAAGCTCGGACAATAATAGAACGTATCCCAGCATTCAGGTACAGTAACAGCCTTAACTGTTTTCTGAGTAATAATATATAGTTCATTAAAGGAAAAGTTCACATGAATATGATAATTTTGCTCAGCCTGGTGTTGTTACAACCCTTTACACATTTATTTGTTGTGCTGAACGCAAATGAATGCCATTCGGGGTCGCCCTATACTTTCACAGCAGTCTGTACTATAGAACCGTTAATACTGTCCAACTATTGAAGTCAACGGTGACCCAAAATGACCCAAAACCTCATTACCTTTGTGTTGAGCACAACAAGGAAAGTATACAGATTTAACAGAACAAGAGAGTCCCCTAATGATGACAATTTAATTTGGAGTTGACTTTTCCATTTAGACTGAAAGGTACTTGCTCAGAAATTGTATAAGTAACACTTCTCTTCCTATCAGATTCTGAATTTTACCGGGAAAGGAAAAGTACGTGTTTCCTTGGTGACCAAAAACGAACCATACAAACCACATCCTCATGACCTAGTGGGTAAAGACTGCAAGGACGGATATTATGAAGTAGAATTTGGACCTGAACGCCGGGCCATCGCGTAAGTTGTTACTTTGATAAAACTCAGTCGAACACAGTACAAAAAACAAATATAAAGTTTCTGCATATTCAGCTGTAATCTCATTTGTTCTGTTACCATTTTCCTCTTAATAAAATGAAACATCTCTGTGGCCAACATCAAAGCCATTCCAATCTGCTTTTCGTATTACTCCAACCCACACATGCACCACAGTTCTCTTCCGAAGGGCTGTCCATTCTTTCTTTTTTTAAGAAGCATGTGTTTCAGAGTAGGAAGCCATCAGGGGATTCCCCTTGTATGCAAAATGAGAGCCTCAGAGCTCCAGCTTGCCCTCAATTTTAAACAGTATGTCAGTTTGGTTAGTTCCAACCTCAGTTTTCCTGTTAGCCTAAGACTTTGGGATCAGTGTTCAAATTGAGAATGCATGACCTTAACAAATCTGGGCATAAAAATATCTTTTAACAGATTGTTGACTTGTTTTTCCAGTTTCCAAAATCTGGGCATCCAGTGTGTGCGGAGGAGAGAAGTCAGGGATGCCATACTGCAGAGGATTACCAGAGGCATCAATCCTTTCAAAGGTCAGAGATCTCTATTTTTAACTCTTTTATCGACCAAATAACTTTTTACTGCAGAACTGTAAGGCTGTCATCTGACAATATGATTAGAATAGGCAAAAAGAATCACTTCTCTTTTGACCTTGCACAACTGGCTATGGTATTGTGTGGCATATGATCAGGGGGAATTCATTCAGATATGGAGGAAGGGCTTTTCTTGCTACACGGAACACGAAGAGGAACTATACACTGTACGTTTCTGTGTAACAGATTGTAGCTCTAACAGTAGGAGTAAGTATTAGGCTTGACAAACAGACAAAAGAAATCTGAAATTCTTAGGACAATCCATTATTATAATGGTCACATATTGATGATATATAATGTTAGTTTTCAGCAGTTTTACATGATCTTGCTTCCATCTCACGCAATAAATACTGTGTCAGGGGTCAGTCATATAGTTAAAAATTCCCAGCTAAAAGGGGCAAACCATGCAAAGAAAACCAGACGAATACACTAATGAAATTACACACTTGACCTCCAGAGTCACCATTCGAAAGGTTAATGTCTGACTCATATAAAAGTGAAATTCTGTCATCATTTACTCACCCGCTTGTCATTTGAAACCTGTATGACTTTCTTTCATCTTGAAAAGAAAATAATTTGAAAAATGTTGGTAAATGAACAAGTTACCTGTTGACTTTTGCTGTAGTTTTTTTCCATGTAAAAAAATAAATGGATAATGATGTTTCGTTACCAACACTTATTGGCAGGGTTCCCATTTCTTGTAGCTGTTTTGATTTTGATTATTCGCTTTCCTCTGCAATAATGTCCATATCTGGACCTTACTGCTGATTGGGTACATCGTCATTCCTAAATCTGTTACCCCGCCTTTAATTTGATGTATTCGATTAGTCAAGGCAGTTCTGCATGTTGCACATATAAAAACTAGCTGATTCTAAAGCTTACATGGCTATATATAATGAATTATAAATACAGAATGTTTAAGAAACAGTATCAAACTGTAGGTGTATATCATTGTATGCTCTGGTGATATTTGATTAAATTCGGAAATTGTTGCTACAGGTTGCCACACAATATGGTTGCTGAATGTGAAGAATGTCAGATTGTGAAGTCTTGCTGTTATGAGTTTGCTTTCTCATGCTTATTTTTTCTAGTCTCTGTGGTGCTTAGAGGACTGCTTTCACTTCTGCTGTCATAACCAAATTAAGACCTCTCCCTTACACTCATGGATCACTGCTATTAGGTGTAAATTAGTCATGGCGACAGTAGTAGCAAAATTGGGCTTGAAATTTCGATTTAAGTTTCATTTGTAGAAAGGAAGACCCCCAAGCCATGACCTTAGTAGGGATGGTGTCATCCAACAATGGGGACACATTCAGAACACAATAATCACAGTCACTAACTTTAAGAAAAAAATACAACGTAATCATGTTTATTTGTTAAAAGTATGCAATACAATACACAATACATATACAATCACACATGACCCAAAAATTTGAGTTGTGGTGTTGCTTGCCACCTATGAGTTGGAGTTCAGCTCGATATGGTGTTAGATGTCACACATGGTGGGTTCAAGTTCCAAGGCATCAGGGTTGGCAATAGTGCCCACGAAACGGAGAATTATCACCTGCCTCTCACTCTCCGCTTTACCTTCCACCAGCCCACGCTAACCTAAATCACCACCCACCCGGTACTGCTGTCCATCAGTTAATCTTGCTCTCTGACTTCAACAGATGGGGAACAACACACTCGTACACTAACAGACATGACCACATCGTGCATTTCTCACTCTGCATCCCTAACTAGCTTCTGTTCCCACTCCGTCATCCCTCTCTTATCTATACATCTTGTCTTATAAGACCACCTTCTGTCTGTCCTCATCTCCATCTTTCCTTCTTCTGGGGTTGTGGTCTAGGCAGAGGTATCCTGCGTGTCATCAGCTCATCCTCTGTCACTCAAGTTATCTTGCTCTAACCCGCTGCGATATTTCCACCTGCTGTGACCTCAGAGCGCGAAAGCTCGTCACAGCCGTGGGCGGGATTGCCATGGGGTGAGAAGAGACAGACTCCTGAGAGTGAGAGTGGGTGTGGAGGTGCACACACTGAGAAATGTCTTCACGCAAACTGTGTAGGCGCCCGAGGCCTGTAGGCTGATGTGTCAGTGGCATATGTGCTACAGAGGAGAATGTGAGATTAGCTTTAATGCCTGCTTTTTTATAGCTGCTTTTAGGTGCCATATAGGTTAAAATGATCTATCTGTTAGCTTTTGCATTCATCTTTAAAGTGGTATGTACATGATATGCCAGCTGTGTTCTTAGTCCAGGCCTAATGTGTTCATCAACTCTACACATATCATATTTTTGGTGAAGGCAAAACTAACATTTATGTTTTGGCATTTAGCAGAAACTTTTATGCAAAACAACTTCAAAATAAATAGTTTGCCTAAAAGTAAATATTCTATTATCTTTTACCTTATACCTGTTTCATATTCTTCTTCTGCAAATTACTAAAACATTTATTTGAAAAATTTTTGATAACCAAACAATGGCGGTACCCATTGACTTGCACTTGTTTTGTGTCCATCAATAGAAGTGAATGGGTCATCGATTGTTTGGTTACCGACATTCTTCAAACTATCTTTTTAAGTGATCTGCTGAAGAAAGAAAGTCATGCTGGTTAAGAGGGTGGTAGCAATTTGAATCTCTTCCTTTACATCACTAACATGTCTGCTTATTGTCTGCAGTCCTTGTTGATTATTTTGAGATAAATATGTGACCCTGCATGCGAAACCCAGCTAAAGACATTTTTGGTATCAACCTTTTTATAAAAATCATTCTTCACAATTTAAAGAATTTCTGGGAGAATATAACATTGATATCTTTAATAATAAATAAGAACATGTCAAAAATTGAAATCATAATAAATTGAATAGGTAATAAAATTTAAGAACGTTTTTGCTCAGAATTTGAATATCCGACTATAGCCTGGTTTTCACTGTCAGGTTCAAAATTATAATCAGGACAGTCAAAACCCATGCTGTCCTTTTTGCGATATTGAAGTTGAAAGCAATATTGTTTAACCATGTTTAACATTCTTGTTTTGTGTTTGCAGTTCCCCGAGAACAGTTGATGCAGACTGAGGAGTATGACCTAAACGTGGTGCGTCTATGCTTCCAAGTTTACCTGCAAGACGAGACTGGGCTGTACAACACTGCATTGCCTCCCATCGTCTCCAACCCCATCTATGACAACAGTAAGCTATAAAATCATTGAGAAAATAATGTCGTTCACCTAGTTCAAAGACACTGTCATCGTTCATGCACTCTCATGACATCACAAACCTATGAATATGTCTTCTGAGAAACACTAAAAAGGATTTTGAGAAATGTCTGTGGTTTTTTGGACGTCATTGAGGGCCATTGTTGTTTTGTTGCCAGCATTCTTGAGAATATCTTCTTTTGTGTTCTGCAGAGGAAAAAAAAGTTATACATTTTTGAAAGGATGTGATTGTGAGTAAATGATGAAAGAAATTAATTTTGGGGTAATTGCAACCTTAAGGATGTACCCTTAGCTGCATTTGCATTTATTCATGCATGCATTTGGCAGTACTTTTATCCAAAGCGACTTACATGGTGTTATACTTTACATTAGATTCCATTTTCACCATGCATTAAAGCATGAAAATGTCGCTGTAAAAATGGTTCTGTGCGCTGCTTAGCTGACAAATCTGTCAGTGAGCCACAGCACACACTACAGGAAGTGAGCACGGCCCATTTCGACACTTCCTCACGTGAAGGTGGTGTAAAGCGTGTGCAAATCTACGCTTGCAATGTTTTGGTGTGGTTGTGTGATGCTATTTATGAGTGCAAGTAAATAAAAAGCTCAGGCCGTGACTGGGGTAAAGGGTTAAAAAAACATTCTTGTGCTGTAAAACTCTTTCTTGTGCACATAGAGGCTGTCACGCAGGTCTTTCAAGATCTCACAAATGTCGTAAGGTTCACTTCAAACAGGGCTTTAAAGTATGTTTGTGAACACTTCAGAGAGGTGTACAAAGTAATATTTGACCAAGAATAGTCATTTAAGCCTGTGTTATCCGCATTCTGCGTTAAAATGGCCAGACACGGAAATCTGACTCACAAACACCAAAAAAGAGGAAGGCATAAACAGCCACTCCCTAAATCATGATCACTGCTGTTTCGAAACAAGATTTAAACATTTGCAAGTGTGAAAGATGAAGTAATAGATAAATGAATATGAGAGATATATATCCCTACTGAGGACTATAGTGCATGTAGGTTATATGACAGTTGGTTTTTGTGAATTCTTATGCCTTCTAACCTTTACAGGAGCTCCAAACACAGCCGAGCTGAGAATCTGCAGAGTTAACAAAAACAGTGGCAGTGTAAAGGGAGGAGAAGAGATCTTCCTTCTCTGTGATAAAGTGCAGAAAGGTACACTTAAACACTGCTCAAATAAATAAAACAATATTGTGTAGTTTTCATTCAATTCAATAATGGATTTCCTTATGTGTGTTTTCATCCGTCTATCAATCAATCCATCAGCTGTTATTTTTGCATTAGAAAATCTCATTATTTATTTTCACATCACCCATTTCTAGATGACATTGAGGTGAGATTCTTCACTCAAACCTGGGAGGCCAAAGGCTCCTTCTCTCAGGCAGATGTACACAGGCAAGTTGCCATTGTGTTTAAGACTCCTGCCTACTTTGACACCAGCATCACCATTCCCATCACAGTGCGCATGCAGCTGCGCCGCCCGACAGACCAGGAGGTCAGTGAGCCCATGGAATTCAGATACCTGCCTGATGACAAAGGTAAAATATAATGTTCACACTTTTAATGGCAAAAATTATATAACTTGCGAAGAAAGTATTGCTTTTGATGGATTTGCACCACCTTGATGTTGGTTAATAGTAATATTTGTAGAATCTAAAATGTGACATATTTACTTGTCTGCTATTATTACTTGTAAACATTGTTTCGTGTATAAGCTTATTGTTGGTAATAGTCCACCCAAAAATGAAAATTTAGTATTCTTAACATTCTTGTCATTTCAAACCTGTATGACTTTCTTTCATCTGCAAAGGAAGATTTGCTGAATATTGTTGGTAATCGAAAAGCACTTGCATCCATTCACTTGTATATATAGACACCAAACCAGTGCAAGTGAACTGGTTTTAGTTACCAACATTCTTCAAAATATATTCTTTTGTGTTTCACGGAAGAAAGAAAATTAGGTTTGAAATGTGAAAGGGCTGAGTATATGATGACAAATTGTTCATAATTTTGATTGAACTATTTAGTGCCAGTAAAATAAAAAAGTGTGAACATACATTTGTTTTTGCAGATCCCTACGGCTGTCAGGAGAAGAAGCGTAAAATTGAAAGTCTGATGAAATCCTTCCCCAGCTTCTCCCATGGAACCATGAACTCGATAAATAGACCGAGAGCAGTGCCTTCAGCAAATATGATGAATCAGAGAATCAAAACCGGTAAGAGGACATGGAATATAATGAAAATAAAGCCTTTTTTAGATAACAGATCAAACAACAGTATAAAGACTTGATATTATTTTTTACAACAATGCATAATGATATCACAATCTTTTACAGAGCCACAAAATTATTATCATCTGCCTAACCACGGTGTGCAACAACAAAATCCATCAAGCTTTTATAACAAAGCCCCTCATGCCCGTCCCATGATGCCACCTCTCTCAGAAACCCAAGCTCAAGCATGGCCCAACCAAGTCATAAACAGCGCCGGAGCCAGTAACGGAGTCAGCATACAGCAAGTGAACCCAAATCCTAATATTCCCACGACAGGAGAAAGTGGAAGCAGCCTTCCTCTGCTCACCTCTTTGGATGTGGATAGGGAGCTCCTTCAGTCCAACAGCCCAGCAGCCAACCAGCCTCGACAGGGCCAGCAAACCCAACAGAACCAGCAGCTCCAGCAAGCCCAACAGCTGCCCCCGAGACGCGAGACGCATATGCAAGGAATGGAAGGATCTCATACTTGGTTTAATAACTATGGATTCCAACAGCCTCAAAGCACACAGAACGGAGCAACAGGCACAGGTTTGGGAGTGGGCTACCAGTATCCGGACAGCTTGGATGATGAGTTCCTGCAAAATCTAATGTGCAATCCAATGAAACAGGAGACTAGCACCATGGCTATGTTGGGCCCCACCTGCACCCAGTCCTCTGATGGCACACAGTCCTTCACCGCTCTTCTTAACGGTCCCAACACCAATGGAAGCACTCAAATGGAGAACAGCGGCTCACATCAGAGGGGCTCACAGGTGCTATACCCCAATAGTGGCGTTGGGCAGGGTCTCGATATAAACTGGCAGTACTGAATAGCTAAATCTGTAGATATGAACTGGCAGTACTAAATAGCTAAATCTGTAGCTATTCAACAGGATGTACATTGTAAATCGAAAACATGATTTTTTTTCTGTAAATGTAAGGTCTGATTCATGTTTACTGAATGTATTTTCTGTAAATCTTATGGGATTGTTGTCCTGAAGTGAGACTGTAATACTGTAAGATGCTGCCAGATTCTTTAAGCTGTACATTTTGTGTAACAGTCTCATGAATATATTTGAGAAGTTTGGGAAAGTTGATTCACAAACTCTCAAGAATATCAATGTAGTTGTGTTCCTTAAAGTGGGAACTTGCAGGGTTTTTACCCTGGGTAATGGCTATGTCATTTTAAACATGCTTCTTATCCAAGGTTCTCAAACGCACTGTTTAAACACATGCAGATTTTATCTCAGAAATGGTTTTGAACACAAATGTTTAAATGCGTTTTTACTGCACTCAGCATACACTTGTTCTGATTGTAGACTACTTTTATATAACCTTTTTGTGTGGTAGAATTTTGTATTTTTATAAAATTGAAATTTATACTACTGAATATGGATTTTGTCTTATATTGCTGTTTTATTTTCTTAGATGATTTATTAAAAAGAAAGAAAACTGTTATGTATGTTAAACATTTTGGTCTCCTTCTTTGTTTATAGATGTAAAATAAAATCAGCCAGCTGTTTTGTTCACATTACAAAGTTCAGACGAATAAACTAATGAATGAATAAGTGTGTACATATTTTTCTTCATCTTGTTCGTCATCATTCAAGTAAATTACAAAAAATGAAGAGTACAATGCTCAGTTACCTTATTTGTAAAACCAGTTCCCTTGTACAATAGTTCTATTACACATTCAAAGATGAGGAAATTTGCTCCTAAAAATGACAGCGAAAATCTTAAATACAGCCTAATATTGCCTTCAAGCATTTCAACAAGGTCCATATATAATACACATTGTTTTAGAGTGAATTTACTAAATTTTTTGAAATACTGGAATTTCTTCTCATTGATCAACCCTCCATGATTTGGAAATCGGCTTTAACTTTTTCTTTTAGTTTCTATTTGTTCATTGCATTGACTGTGTGATTGCAAAATTGTGATGACAGCATCACTTCGAAACCATTTGCTATAAAATCTGTTTTATATGATCTAGCCCAGAAAAGATTATTAATCATCTATCTTCAAGCTCATATCCATCTTTAAAGTAATAGTTTACCAAAAATATAGAACTTGCAATAGGAGTTAATAGGTAAAAGTGCCAACTTTCTACAAAATATCTTCTGTTGGTAATTTTAACTCATACCGCATTGAAATGTCGGGAGGGTCAGGATGCGTAAAAGATGACACAATTTTATTTTTATCACTTTAAGACATGTCTTTGTCAGCACCATGTAAAACATACAAAATATATACTATGATCGGAACCCCCAGGAATAGCCAAATCCTTTTATCAAGTATCTTCATCAGTCAATATAATGAAACATGATATGAGTCAAATTGAAGACTTGCTTTCATTCACAATATAAAAACCAGTGTAACAACTCAGTCATAATCGTTAATAATCTTTCATTTTTAAGCTCTAATCTCAGGTTGAGTTCAATATTATTTTAAAAACATTCACATTAGCACATCTTATAATACACGTTGACAAGGGAACACAACTTTGTGGTTTATTGCCAGTTTGAACCAGAAGCAATGAGTGTTCCTTTCCCCAGACGTCAATACCTGTGAATACAGGACACACTTTAAGACTTCATATCGTATTATCTGGAAGATATACTGTTTAAAAAATGTGGCTTCCTGTCTGTCTGAAGAAAACCACATTGAAGCTTCTATCCAGAAAAAGGATTCTGTCTTAGTTGAGGACAACACAAAAATCCTATTAAACTGGGGCTGTCGGACCTTAGGATTTTGTGTCATAACTTTTTTTGTTAATTGGGGCAAAGGTTACAGAATAATGCACAGCTTTCTGTGATCTTATCAGAGGTTGGTGTTGTCATAATGACAGATTATAAGGTAATAATCAGACTCGAAAGGAAATACTTATCTAGAATACTCTAAAATAAACCATAGAACTAAATACTGATGTTTGTTTCCTGGAAAAGCTACAGAAAGTTGAAACCACTTAAGCTCATTTTAATTCATCATTATGTCAATCCAAAATATGAGCAATAATCCCGAAAAAACACATTTACGTGATGTTGAGGATATTGCGACCACACACTATGAGTTTGACCTAATGTGCTGCTGTATATCACAAAAGTTACATTTCTCTTTTTGGCTCCTGGCCCGGGCATAAAAACTATTATCACATCATCATTATCTTGTAACCCAAGTTCAACATTGAGCTGGAGACGAAAGAGATTCCAAAGGCTTTTGCGATTTGCGCGTCTGAATTAGTTAAAATGATACATGTTCAGTCAAAGCATTTATATCCTGGAACAGAGCCAGGGCAAAACACAACAGAGCCAAACTTCTCAGTTCCAGTCAAGCTCCTCCCCTGTTCTCCATCACACACGCACACACATAAAGTGCATATCTTTGCATGATGGGAAATGAACGACACGCCCCACAGAACTGCCTTCTCTTTTGGCTTGCTCTCCTCTGGAGAATGAGGAAGTTCACAAAGAAAGATCAAATTACATGCTTATAATATTGTGTCTGCAAAACACATCTGGAGAGGCCTTATTATTGTATGGGTGAAGATTCAATGACTCAACAAAAGCTTCGTTGCCAACTCGAGCTGGTGACAGTGGCCTGTACAAAGACAATCCTGACTGCTTGGTTCAAATCTTAAAGAAGACAAATTGTCTAATCCTAAAGTCTTACAAAAGTGGCAACATGAAGCAGTTGTCCGGTGTTATTTAGTCCGGCTTCAGAACCGCACTGTAGCCAAGCAAAACTAGACTACACAACTGCAGTCGAAGGTATTCATTAAACAATTTCGTTTGGAATGAAACACATGAAACTGTCCTGAAGGTCTGTCTGATTATATATTACATGTTTGACTGAAATGCTTACATCATGTGCAATGAATCTCAGATTGCTCTACCGAGGGAAAATCCCTAACTCTACACAAGGATCCAAACAGGGTTCCAGAGCTTAAAAGAAATAGTTTTGTTGTTCCACATAGCAAATTATTATTTCATGCATTAATGCACAAACTAATAGTTGCTCTCATACACATTCAGCCTGTTTACAGGCTCCAAAGTTAGGCTACTACAGGAAGTTCATAACCAGGACAAAGCGTTTTGTTGCAATATGATTTATTTAGGATACATTAGTGCCTCAAAAAGGACAAAACATTTGTAGAATTTAAAGAGAATTAAAGGAGTCTGACAGCTCACTCAAAACTATTGGCAATATTTTAGCCCTACCCTAATTGAAGTCATTGGAGCATTGCAAAATATTTAAAATATTAATATATGATATAAGAAATACATAAACAAACAGAAACAATACATAAACATTTATTTTAGAGTTTTTAAAACTCTAAGTATTTTAAAGTAGAGTACTTTAAAATAAATAAAATTATTGTATATAAAATACTACACAAATAAATATTAATATAAATTAATATAAATAGTTTTGCTTACTTCAAATACTTCCAACTTGTTAAGCTTTTGTTTGATTGTGAAATAAATATTATTATAAATGCATAACACATAAATAAAAACCCTAAATAGAGTTATCAAAGTTTTATTTAAAAAAAATCAAATATTATTAAAACAACAATATAAAGTCCCACTGAGCTCACAAAGTGTATAGATGTGATTCAAAAGGATTTATAAGTCTTTGTGATTAATGTCGTTCTAATATTGATCATAGATCCACCCATCTATACATTAATGACACCTATAGAGCAAGTATGCACCAGTGCTGGTCACTGCGTCAGACTGCGTGGGAGGGGGAGGGGGCGGAGGGAGAAGGTGTCAGCTCCAAATGTCAGCCCGAACTCAACAAAACCACGTCCACTCGATCTCACTCTCCCACTCTCTCACTCTCTGTGACGTCACAAAACCACGTGCTCTCGCGCTTCACCTGTCATCTTACGACCCACACCCACGCAATGACATCACAAGACACCTTTGCAGCGGCGCTCGTGACACATTTGTGAAGGGTGAGGGTGATGGATGGCAGGGGGGCTCTGTGGCTGGCCAGACGAGGTTTCACATACAGGGACCGAGAAAGTTTCAGGTCACATGTTTGACTTCTGCTTTTCAACAGTAAAGAGGAACGACACCAGAATGAAAGGCTTAGGGAACTTAGACATTCTCTGTTTTAATGTTGCTTAGTTTATTATTGCCTATGTAAATAAAAAGTGCAGTTCCTATAGGAGAGCTATAGTAGCCACAATACCATATAAAGTATATGTACCATATGTAGTAGCCACATTACCATAATAAGTATATATACCATATAAACCATATACCATATATAGTAGCCACTTACCATATAAAGTATATATACCATATAAACTATATACCATATATAGTAGCCACTTACCATATAAAGTATATATGCCTTGTAAACTATATACCATATATAGTAGCCACATAACCAAATAAAGTATATATACCATATAAACTACATAACATATATAGTAGCCACTTACCATATAAAGTATGTATGCCATATAAACTATATACCATATATAGTAGCCACATTAACATATAAAGTATATATACCATATATAGTAGCCACTTACCATATAAAGTATGTATGCCATATAAACTATATACCATATATAGTAGCCACATTACCATATAAAGTATATATACCATATATAGTAGCCACTTACCATATAAAGTATGTATGCCATATAAACTATATACCATATGTAGTAGCCACTTACCATATAAAGTATATATACCATATAAACTATATACCATATATAGTAGCCACTTACCATATAAAGTATATATACCATATAAACTATATACCATATATAGTAGCCACATTACCATATTAAGTATATATACCATATAAACCATATACCATATATAGCAGCCACTTACAATATAAAGTATATATACCATATAGACTATATACCATATATAGTAGCCACTTACCATATAAAGTATATATACCATTTAAACTATACACCATATATAGTAGTCACATTACCATATAAAGTATATATACCATATAAACTATATACCATATATAGTAGCCACTTACCATATAAACTATATACCATATAAACTATATACCATTTATAGTAGCCACTTACCATATAAAGTATATATGCCATATAAACTATATACCATATATTGTAGCCACTTACCATATAAAGTATATATACCATATAAACTATATACCATATATAGTAGCCACTTACCATATAAAGTATATATACCATATAAACTATATACCATATGTAGTAGCCACATTAACATATTAAGTATATATACCATATAAACCATATACCATATATAGTAGCCACATTACCATATAAAGTATATATACCATATAAACTATATACCATATATAGTAGCCACTTACCATATAAAGTATATATGCCATATAAACTATATACCATATATAGTAGCCACATTACCATATAAAGCATATATACCATATAAACTATATACCATATATAGTAGCCACATTACCATATAAAGTTTATATACCATATAAGCAATATACCATATATAGTAGCCACTTACCATATAAAGTATATATGCCATATAAACTATATACCATATGTAGTAGCCACATTACCATATAAAGTATATATGCCATATAAACTATATACCATATATAGTAGCCACATTACCATATAAAGTATATAAACCATATCAACTATATACCATATATAGTAGGCACATTACCATATTAAGTATATATACCATATAAACTATATAACCATATATAGTAGCCACATTACCATATAAAGTATATATACCATATCAACTATATACCATATATAGTAGGCACATTACCATATATCTTTAAGTTTTATTTATTATGTATTTGAGGTTCTGAAATTACATCACATTGCTGTCATCACGGAAAAAAGGTGGAACAAAATGAACCCCAGTTAAAAAGTTTATCTACATAATAGATTTGGTATGACCCCTCTTGGTTATGAGTGTTTATGGCATGAGCTGCCATGGTCGTATGCAGGTGTCGCCGCCTATAGGTTACATATAGAATATACATTTATTTAAGATACAGTCATGCTTACATCACATTTAGTCCTAATAAAGGGAATTGTCAGATGTTCACCTGCATTTACACAATGCAACGTTTTCACTTTTTAATGTGTCCGAATCTAAATAAAGTACGCTCAAATATTCTATTGGAGGCTGTGTTTGCATTTTTACATTACATACAGGGTTCATGTACTGTACGTTGTCTACATGTTTACACTACATGTTATGTATGTAAAAAATCAAGGCCTACCCCTACAAGCCCACAGCAAATACCTGAATTCCGTGTACATTCCGTGCTTGTGTATTTCTGTGGTTTGTAATCATTTTTATCCCCCAAAGTAAGACTCTGTAGTTTTTCCTGTACATATAATATTTACATTTAATCGTTTAGCTGACTCTTTTATCCAAAGCGACTTACAAAAGGTAAACTATATTGGCAAAAGTATTCACTCACCTTGCATATGAACTTAAGGGACATCCTATTCCTAAGCCATAGGGTTCAATATGATGTCGGTCCACCCTTTGCAGCTATAACAGCTTCAACTCTTCTGGGAAGATTGTCCACAAGGTTTAGGAGTGTGTTTAAGGGAATTTTTGACCATTCTTCCAGAAGCGCATTTGTGAGGCTACGCACTGATGTTGGATGAGAAGGCCCGGCTCTCAGTCTCCGCTTTAATTCATCCCAAAGATGTTCTATTGGGTCGAGTTGCAGGCCAGTCAAGTTCCTCCACACCTGACTCTGTCATCCATGTCTTTATGGATCTTGCTTTGTGCACTGATATCATGTTGGAAGATGAAGGGCTCAGCTCCAAACTGTTCACACAAAGTTGGGAGCATGGAATTTTCCAAAATGTCTCGGTATGCTGAAGTTTTCAGAGTGAGAGGGATTGAAACACCTGATTTTGATTATTAGGATGGGTGAGCTAATCATTTTGGCAATATAGTGTAACAAAGCAAACATAAGGGAAATAATGCCAGTCCTAGTTAGAAACAAGCAAAGTGCATCAAAATAACTCATGCATTTAGATTATTTTGGAGTTCAACTGAAGAAAGACACTCTCATGCAGGGCATCCCTCCCAGACACATTACAGGCACTAAAACCAGGAATTCTTGGACCATGACCAAAATTACAATATTTTACTAAACTATGATTAACCACTTTGCTTTTTTTAGAGTGAATTAAGAGAGGCTGCTGTGATGCCATTTGTTTGGTGATTGAGGATAGGGAAGACTTTTTTTAAATAAAGCAGAAGGTCTGTGATCAGACTCCCGGTAGGATATTTCTTCACTTTACATAAATATAAAATAAATAAATTAGTTTCCTTATATCTAAGAGGAAAGTACACTATGTTAAATTATGTAGAAATGTTAAGAAGTCCTACTTTAGTACAGTAGCAAAGTCTAAAAAAGAAAGGTTGTCTTTGCATGTGTATCTTTCATGAGAAAAGTCATATATATGGTGATGTTATGCTTTTACATTACATTGTTTTAACTAAGTATATATATTATACTTTTTAACAAAGTACGATCTTTGTAGATTTTTAAATATGTATAGTGTATAGTGTTTTTACTTCTGACACATGTTCAAATCTCAAACCTAGTACTTCTACTTGTACTCTTTACTTGTACACTATATTGCCAAAAGTTTTCGCTCACTCATCCAAATAATCAAAAGCAGGTGTTTTAATCTCTCTCACTCTGAACGCTTCAGCATACCAGGACATTTTGTACAATTCCAGGCTCCCAACTTTGTGGGAACAGTTTGGAGCTGACCCCTTTCTCTTCCAACATGACATCATTGCACAAAGTAAGATCCATAAAGACATGGATGACAGAGTCAGGTGTGGATGAACTTGACTGGTCTGCACCTCGACCTGATAGAACACCTTTGGAATGAATAAATGCGGCGACTGAGATCCAGGCCTTCTCGTCCAGTGTGTGACCTCACAAATGTTCTTCTGGAAGAATGGTCAAAAATTCCCATAAACACACTCCTAAACCTTGTGGACAGCCTTCCCAGAAGGGTTAAAGCTGTTATAGGGTGGACAGCCATCACATTGAACCCTATAGATTAGGAATACAATATCACTTAAGTTCATATGCGAGTCAATGCAGGTGAGCGAATACTTTTGGCAATATAGTATATAATTAACGGTGGAACATTACCAGATCCTCAATGTACTTTAAGTGTGTATTTAAGGTTAAAAACAATACAAATAATTAAGTAAAAATGTACCATGTATGCTTTTCGATATAGTGGCTTGACAAATGTACTTTAATAAATAACATTACAGTAATAAACACCTCTGTTGTGCAGTCTACAGGTCTCACTGTGCCTTTCTCTTATGGTCTGTCTGATCCAGCTTTCGAGGAATGTTTCGAGCATGTTGTGCGCTGCGCGAGCGAGCCTCGATCCTGGCACATTCCACAGATTTGGGGAGTGGCATTTCCCCAATGCCAGGATTTGGCTCTTCCATACATGGTAAACTTCACAAGAAGATGACGTAACGGTCCACCCTTACACAAACATAGGAAATAAACTGTTATCAGACCTGAGATTATTCGCTCATATTTGAGGAAGCTCCGCCCAGGGACCTTCTCTACAAAGTTAACGCCCGATCCCGGTACAGTTACACGGAACGGAACACTTTCCAGCACCGTGGTAAAGTTCGGGATTGAGCGTTTGGAACACAATGCCTTTGCGTATGGTTGTACAAGGTCCCGGGCCGTGGGGATTCCGTCTGGTCGGGGGCAAAGACTTCGACCAACCTCTGACTATCTCGAGGGTAAGGAACTCATTTCGGATCTTCTGACGTAGACTTTGTACGGTGGGCTATGCACGGAAATAGAAATAAACTTAAGACAGAATTTAAAGATCACTCCTGCAGCACGCTGTCTAGACGCACATGTTGTCAGCGGCGCGAAAAAAAGTGAAACAATGTTTCAACGAGCACATGGAATCAATACGTCATCACATCCTGAAACAAATCTGATACAATTCTGGATATTCCTCACGGATCCGGTGGATGTATTCACTTCAAAGCTTTTAAGGTTAAGTGATTTTAAACTTCAACCTGGATAAGATGCCTGTCTTGACCTCCAGATTCATCTGAGAAGGTGCACACTTTTGGGAGGAAGGCATCTTTAGGACTTAACTTTTAGGACTGTAGATAAGTTATAAGTCTAGCAGTTTAATATCTATCCTGGAATGCAACACTTAGTTTTAAAGCAACAAAGACTGGTAAACATATCATGACATAATGACCCCTTCCTGTTATTCCATGATGAGGATGAGGATGATGGTGAGGGTGAGGATGATGGTGAGGATGATGATGGTGAGGATGATGATGAGGGTGAGGGTGATGATGATGATGATGATGATGATGATGATGATGGTGAGGATGATGACGACGATGATGAGGGTGAGGGTAAGGATGAGGATGATGATGGTTGAGGATGAGGATGATGGTGAGGATGATGATGATGGTGAGGATGATGATGATGATGATGATGATGATGATGGTGAGTATGATGATGATGATGATGATGATAATGATGAAGATGCTGCTGATGGTGATGATGATGATGATGATGATGATGATGATGATGATGATGATGATGATGATGATGATGATGATGATTTATCAACGACCTGACCCTGGTTTTAATTTTAACAGGTGACCCCAGGAAGCAAAGCGGCGCAGGCCAATCTTTGCATTGGAGACATGATTCTGTCTATAGATGGAGAGTCCACCGAGGGCATGACTCACCTGGAAGCTCAGAATAAAATCAAGGGCTGTGTGGAGGAAATGGTGCTTTCCATTGACAGGTATGAAATCTGTAGCAAAACCTGTTCAGACATGAATGTGTTTGGAATTCTGGGATGTCAGTGTTGTTTCATCGGCTCCATGTCACAGTCTTTCTGGTTAAGGATGACATAAAATGTTATGGGTATTAATGAAATACATGCAAGACGCTACAATTCGGCCTATGGTTGCAAAGGTTGTCATATATTACCACAATCAGTCATGGTCTGGTGGTTAGAGAGTTGGACTGTTGTGGAAGGTTGTGGGTTTGAATCCCAGTGCCAGCAGACATTGACTGAAGTGTCCTCGAGCAAGACACCTCACCCCTGTTTACTCTGCAGTGATGATTGACTAATGCATAATACTGGTAGTTGATTTGGATAAAAGTGTCTGCCAAATAAATGAATGTAAAATGTAAAGTTTAGCAAACCTGATGAGCAGAGTTTGGATCTTAATTAGGTCTCAAATATGTTTTATTTTATTTATTTGGTGTTTCAAAACACAAACCTTTTTCTTTGTAGGTCAGATTCAAAAATGTGGTCCCCACTGGTGACTGAAGAAGGAAAGACCAATCCTTACAAGATGAATCTGGCCAATGCAGAGTCACAGGTGTGTTTCATCTTTGTTACATTTTCAGTGAGCTTTAAAGTCCTCTGTAGGTCAGGAGACAATATATAACAGTACCTTTTACATTACTGCTAGACAAATAAAGGCTCGGCCTTATAGGCTGCCAAAGTGAAGTCATTGTTTATGTCCTAACAAGCCTTATCCATGGTGACCAGGCAGTGGTTTATCAGCCAAATCCATGACGCAATATCCACATCCTGCTGGTTAAGTTGGAAATTTAGGGTCAAATGCGAATGATCATAGGAAGTGTGTGGAGTTCTGAACGTATCCGGACTCAAGCAGAGGAGTGTTTACAATAAGAGTGCATAATAACAGCATGTTGTTAACAGTGGAAAGTTTCACAATTTCTTTTCCGCCTTGTCAAATGTGTGGCAACACTTTATTTGCTGTTTTTTAAACATTTTATGGCATTTGCTTAGTTTTGTGGAGATGTCTACAGCTACAAACAAACATAAATTGTGGGATCACGTCGGTTGTCTAAATAAGTAGATTTGACAACAATTCCTCATAAAACAGTGTATACTTTTGATCCAGCCCATGTTAAACGTTTACATATATCTGCATGATTGCTCTTCAGCTTGTCTCTTTTTTTTCTAGGAGCTGAAACTTATAGGCTCTGCACATAACAGAAGTGCCATGCCGTTTAGCTCTGGCAGTCCAAGGGTGGTCACCAACCAGTACAATAACCCTGCTGGCCTGTACTCCAATGAGAACATTAAAACCTTCAATAATACTGTAGGCGATGCCAAGACCTCTGCTGCCTCCATTGAACCAAGTAAAAAGTAAGCATGATATGCACCCTTAATATTTATGGGATCACTTAACTAAACATTGCATCATTTGTATTACAAGAAATGCTTTTGGCAAATGCTTTTATGTAACTAACCTTGGTGCTTTTAAGTTTATTTTGGACTAATCGTTGTCTTTAAATAGTTCAGATGCTTCTAAAGCTAGCCAACCAAAGCCTCCAATAGCTGCAGAATCTGAGGTGTACAAAATGCTTCAGGAGAATCAGGAGTGCCAAGAGCCTCCTCGCCAGTCTGCCTCTTTCAAAGTTCTACAAGAGATCCTGGAAACTGGTAAAGAAGCATTTACACCCTGCACCAAATGCATCACTGTATTTAAAACAAGCTACTTGAAATTAATCCAACTGTTGACTTAAGACAGATTTTAACTAGACTGGTACTAGATGGGATGAGATTGTTTATGGTAGATTCAGAGTTTTGCCATAGTGTGACTCTACTGTCTCTTAAGTACATTTTGGTACACCGTGCTGTGGCTTTCTTATTTTTATTAAAGCATCAGATGTTTCGGCCTTAGTATTAAATGAATCTTTGTTTCTGTGTCAGGTGATTCAGAAAAACCCTCTGGCTTCAGGAGTGTGAAAGCCCCCTCTACAAAAATCGGAGCCTCTGTAGGGAATGCTGATAAACTATCTGTGTGTGACCAATGTGGCTCAGGGATTGTGTAAGTTTCATATTAAATTTCATCTTCTGTTTTTATAAAAGAGGTTTAAAAAATGTAATACAAATTTTTTGCCAGGTTTCATAGACAAGGCTCAAGGCTAGTGAATGAATGTTAACTGAAAATGAATTGCGCTTACATATCTTAATATACGTCTGTTTTTTTCTCAAGATGCACATCAGCAGTGTTTTTTCTATGGCATTTTTATAAAAGTGACTTAAATAGTGATTTAAAGTACATAAACTAGGGCTGATGTCTGGCTTAAAGAGATAGTTCACCCCAAAAATGAAAATACTGTCTTGAATTACTCAATCTGCTCTAAACGAAACAACCAAAATGTAAAAAAATTCTAATACAATTTTATTTTTTGGGTCGACAATCCCTTTATGCAGAGCCTTGTCTGTTAAACCCAACCTGTGATTATTTTTCATTCAAATTTTGTGTCCAGTCAAAGAAAAGCAGTGGGGGCCAACCATGTTTATACCACAACATTATTCTATATCTATTTGTTTTATAAGTAAGAGAGTCATAAAAGTCCAGTGATGACATGATGGTCAAGGTGCAAAGTTATTCCTTCCTCAAAATGTTAAGTCAAAGCTGCCATCTAGTGGAGCATTTTGGAACATCCTACAGCCACATTACAGACTCCAAACTCTTGTTTTTTCCCTCTCTTTTAAATGTTTCATTATGATAATAAATGTTCACATTTTTAGATTACATTTACATTTAGGCATTTAGCAGACGCTTTTATCCAAAGGGACTTACAATAGTCGAGGAGACAATGAAGCGGTAACAATAGGTGAACAAGTGCCACAACAATGTTACCAAGTTACACAGAGCGAAATAAACACCTGAAAGTAGAAAAAGGTTTTTTTTTATAAGATAGAGCGAGTAGGTTAGAAAAGAAGGTACTCCTAGTGAGTTAGGTGTAACCAGAAAAGATGAGTTTTTAGGTGTTTTTTAAAGATAGAGACCGAGTCCGCCAAGCGTGAAGCCAGAGGCAGATCTTTCCACCATCGAGGAACTGATGCAGAGAACGTACAAGAGAGAGATTTCTTACCCTTTTGAGCTGGTACCACAAGTCGCAGCTCATTTGCGGAGCGTAGAGATCTTGAGGGCCTATTCCTTTGAATTAGTGAGTTAAGGTAACTGGGTGCTGAACCGGTGGTGGTCTTGTAGGCAATGAGAAGACATTTAAGACAATGTTCACTCAAAGATTTATAATTTTTTGTGTTTCAAGAGGGATGATGGTCAAAGTTCGAGACCGATTTCGTCACCCAGAATGCTACGTCTGCACAGACTGCGGGATCAACCTGAAACAGAAAGGACACTTTTTCGTTGAGGACAAGATTTACTGTGAGAAACATGCTCGTGAACGCGTCACTCCCCCAGAGGGATATGATGTTGTTACTGTCTTTCCAAAGTAGAACGGTCCTCCAGCGAAGCTTTACAACTGCACAGTCCCTCATGTGGGAAGATAGGAAATCTTCAACACTTCATGCAGATAGTTTTCATCTGAGCTGCTTTTTTGCCAGATTCATGTGTATAGCTCTTACATGCACAGGTGATGCATTGATTTTTATGGTAACACTAATCATGTTTTTGCACCACCTTGGTATGTGAATGTAGAGTCTATGCGGATGAAGTGCAATTGTTTATACATTCCAATATCTTAGTCATTCCATTCTATAAAGGCTTATATTATTGGTGCTGGGGTATCTTAAGACCACTTACTGCTTTTGCAGTTTAAGTTTCTCATAAATTGAATGTATGTATGAGCAGTAAACGTTTCATTCCTAATGTTCAACCGTACGTAAGCTTTTCCAAGTATATATTGTTTTTTGTACTCCCCATATTTTTGTATAAAAAATAACTCTTTCAGCCTGGCTTGAAAAATAAAATGTTGCTTATCTATTGTGAAATGTCTTTCTCTTTTCTCTCTTTTTTTCACTGTTTCCAAAGAACCTTCAATATACAAATGAAATGTATAAAGAAAACTAGACATATTTTTAAGCATAATTCTCTACATAAATATCAAAAAAGGGAACAAAAGTTGTCTTTTTCATTGCAACCCTATGACTCTATTGACTTTAAAATAGTATTAGTAAACTATATTCCATCTCTAAGCTATTAAATATACAAATTTGAATGGGTACTCTCTAAATATTAATAAGATTAGAAATATAAGTTAACCGATAATCGTATTAATTCATACTATTAATAATTAAAAATATCTAATTTTATAGAAAAAAAGAATACATTTTAACAAATAAAATAGATTCACTCATCACTCAAAGATAAAAAAATATATGTTTTATTCAATTGATTAAATAAATAAATGACAACAAGAAGCAGACACAATGTTTACAACTTTTTTCCAATTTCAGCTGAAACTATGATCAGGGTTCTTACAGTCCTTGAAAACCTGGAAAAGTCTTGGAATTTTGGGTAATTCTCCAGGCCTGAGGTTTCGGAATAATAAATAAGTTCAGGAAAAGACCCTGAAATTGTGTTTTGATTGTCACTTAATTGATTTAAGAAGAACCATTTCTTCTTATATAACATACAATGTCATTAAACTTGAGGACATGGATATTTACATCAAAGTCATGGTCAAAATGTGTATGGACCCTGTATGATTAATTAAAAAAATAAAATGTATCTTTTTTCATATTACATTATAAAAAGACTGGAAGCACATAATATCCAAAAGAATCCAGAGGATGTATTTTGTGGCAAAGGCTACTAAAGTGTGCCAAGGTCTCTTCATGTGAAAATCAGGCTTCTGGTGCAAAATGAAATCTTAAATTCTCCTGAAAGTTACTGTTCAATTGCTCCAGGAACAAATTCTTGTAGCAGCCTTGTGTTTCATGCCAACAGTTTGATGGAGAGGTCGCAGTGTGCCATGTGGACACGTCACCGGCTAGTGCGCAATAGCGCATCTCCAAGCAAGCACTTGGCACCGCAAGGGTCTCCAGATCTTCCCCGTAAGTTGAAATACACCGAACATTATCCGCAATTCTCAACGTTTCTGACAATGCCCAAATATAATTGTGAGCGAATCTTAAAGTCTCTATTTTTGTCAGTTTTGCGTCATCGGGAAGAGTTGGAAGAACGCTTCTCAGGGTGTCCAAAGCGGAGTTCAAATTATGCATGCGATGCCTTTCTCTGTCGTTCGCCTTCACCCTGCGGTTCCCACGTTGTCTGCGTTGTGCTTTTCCTCTTATTTTATCCTTTGGGATTTTCTTCCTTGTGTTCTCATTCGCAAACGTGGATTCACATTCATTTGTTGAGATGTTTGGGGGTCCTTGCACCAGATCCAATGCAGGACTGTAGTTGGGTTTAAAGGTCCCAGATGTCCTTTCTGTTACGCACATGGATTTGGGAGTCATTCTGTACATAAAAAAATATTTAATTAATTTAGCACTTTCAATTCCACTAAATAATAAAAATGAAGGAAATATAATTAAGAATAAATATATAAAATAAAAAACTTTACATGCTTACCTTTTGCAGTCTGGCTCAGTGAAATGAAGGTTCTCTGGGGGCATTGGTGTGTCTTATCCAACATCCAATGCCCTTTTCCCTCAATATATAAATCATAGGGACAATAGAGTGTGATGCGCAACCTTCGTCATTTATGTCCCTCTTATCCCGTCTGCGCCCTAGGACAAACAAATGGAGTCAAGTGGCCAATCAGGACTATTTCCGAAATTTGCCATCAGGTTTCTGCCAAGGAGTTTTAAACAGGCTGCTGTTTCCTTTACAAAAGAGAATAGTATAGTTAACTTTTCCAATAAACAAATAAAATGTTTTTTGGAGCAAATGATGCATTAGGGCAGGGGTTTTCAAACTGGGCACCTCCATGGGCCGCCAAAAAGCTCAAGTGGGTCCCAATAAAATCTTTAAATTGTTAATGTACACTGTAGTTTTCTTATTATATGAATTTGTACATGTTTCACACCTAGACATGTTTTGGAAAGAAAAAAAATTTGAATTGTTTCTCTTTGGACACATACACTATTCATATTATAGAAAACTATTCAATATTATATTTAATACATCTTATCATATTCTCACACTTATTTATCTAACATACTTTAAATGCTTCTTTATGAAATATGATGTTCTATATTGCATTTGGTTGAATATGTACTTTAGAAAGGGGCTCATCAGAAACGGTCCATCATATTTGGGGGTCCCTGGCATAGTAAAGTTTGAAAACCCCTGCATTAGAACGATAATGCGTAAACGCATAAAATAGTCAAAACCACACTCAACAAAAAGTGATATGACATTGAAATTAACATTAATCTGGTCTAGGAATACAGACTTTAAAATTGAGCACCAAAGCTCCAGACTTATTGTGGTTGCCTATCCTGTCCTTGCGTTATCATGCTTGCCATATAGAATATAAAGATGTACCTATAGTTTTTAAATGGGAATAGTACTTTGGCACCTTCATATGGGTTTACCCAAGAAATTGTGATCAATCTCAAAGGTGGACTAGTTGAAAAATCATAAAAATCACGTTTCAACCCTTTAGTGTTGTGCGCACCCAGGAGATCTTTCCGTGCGTAATTTGTGCTCCATTGCACAACGGTTAAGAAAACAACAATTAGTTGATAAAAACGTAAACCAACGTATTACAATAGTCAACCCCAATTACATCCGGGGTCACATTGTTGTGAAAACGTTAAATATGATGCTTCAACTATTATGCAAAGAAAGCAAAATGCGTGCGCACCGATGTCTCCAAATGGAGTCCCCTATAGAGAACATCAGGTGCGCACCGTGAACAATCACGTTTGCGAACAAAAGATCTTCTCCGCACAGCACAAGATTACACTTGGCACCAAGTCTTGATAAATCTTCATTTATTGGAGAGACCACAAGTCCTGCTTTGCACGAAAAATATTTACCGTGGTCCCCAAGTGTCCACAAAAGCACTCATCGCCAGTCTAACTAAATATGTATTTTGTGGGGCATCTGATAACCATATGCTTTCAATAAAGTGGACAAATAAGCCCAGGAGATAGGGTATGTTGTCTTGCTGTTATAAAGGCCTTTAAATAATCCAAAGTAAACCAAATATTACCGCTTTACAAATAACTTTTGATGCCAGATCCCTATTCGGATATCATGGGACAGGTGTGGATTTGGGACTGTCAGATTTGTCTCCCGATTTTTATCAGTGCCATGTAATATCTTGCTTGTTATGCAAAGTATGGGCAAACACAGGGGACCTGTTGCTGTGGAAATCACAGATATCGCAAAGAACATGATTTCCCAATATTGAACAATAAATGGGACTTACAGAAGAGCAGGTGATACCTGCCCTGGCTCTCTTGATTGATACTTCTTCAACTGCTGCACTTTACAATCTGTTGTAATTATTTATTAAACGAAATCTATTTCGTATTATTTTAGCAAACAGAAGTACCAGGTGGGGCTTTATTTTCATCCCTGGTCTTTGTTTGAAGGACATCTGAAGAAGGCAATCAAGGACTAAAACTCGCTGACCAGCTTTTGCCATCCATTTGTTCCAAACTGGCAGAAAGGCTATTTAATTCTTCTCTCTTGTTCAGGGCTGCACATAAAGAAGAAAAGGAAACTTCGCAGTGGAGAAAAAACAACAACTTAAAAACATTTAATTACAACCCGGATGCCATATGTACACCTCTTGTTAAAACTCAAACAATGTCAACTCTTTTGTGTGGCAAACCGTGCACCTTTGGAGACGTGTGCGCTTTTGGAACGGTGTGCGCATCGGGACCAGAAAGATCTTGAGTACACTTCTTGGAAGAAGTAATGCAGTTTTAATGTGCTGTTGAGGTCCCTTTTAGAGTCCACCCATTGTGCTAAAACGCATATGCTTGTTATGAACCGAATACACCAATTATAATTGAATGGCCAAGAGCTTCTTGCTACAAGTCTATTTGGTTTGGGCAATCGGGGGTCACTCTCAATAATTAAGCTTTGGTGCTGTGAATGCGTCGGTTCAAGTTATCTTTTCTCCACATGGTGCCCTTTTCAATGGCACACATGCATTTCAATAGAATTTATATTACCATTGCCTTAAACTTTGCATTTCTAGGGAAAGCATGGGGTAATAAGCAATTTCTGTAAGAATAAGAAAACAAATTGTGGAAGTGAAATCATTCATTCATTAAGCTATAACTGTTATACTGTTATACACACACACACACACACACACAAACACACACACACACGCACACGCACACGCACACGCACACGCACACGCACACGCACACGCACACACACACACACACACACACACACACACACACACACACACATACACACACATATATATTTACTTTAATTTATAGACATAACGCCCCCAAAACTGATGAATAAACCTTTAAACTAAAATATCAATAATAACCTAATATCAGTACAACCTTGAAGCAGGTGCAGTCAAGGGCAAAATTATAAGATCCTGTAAAATCTTACCAAAGCTTTAGTTTTTCAAGGAAACCATTGGAGATTTTTTGGCAACTAATGTATATTAAAGACAAAAACTCATTGCAGCTAATTTAAGATGATCTAAAATCTAAAAATGACGATGCCATGGATTATGAGCCCTCTGACAAAAAATTGACAACTTTATTGGTCAACAAATTTGGAATAATGTGTATTTCAAATGCAAAAAAGAACCAGGGTTGAACATGGCCTTGCACAATGTCCACATGTCAGGTTGCTTAACACACATATAAATGAGGATGCTAGCAAGGTTCTTGTCAAACAGACAATGAAGACAAAAAAGGAACCATTTTTGTCTTAAATTAAATGTCTTTAAGAACTATTTCAATTATAAGATTGGTCCCTCTCATTCTTGTGTTAGGTTAAGGTGCCACTAAAGTTTACTGCTGACTTCTTTAAGTGAGCAATTCTCAGTAGATGTGGTTTTCGGTACAAGTGGTTATGGTACATTTCTTTACATTTGGAAATTTTTTTAATGTTCTTATATTTATATAGGGGTCATTATTTTGACCACAGCATTTCTTTCAAAATATGTGTTATACAACACTGCAGTGTTTACAAAAATGCAGTTTTTATTAGATATTTATATTATTGAGGCAAATCTTTAAAAAAATGTGTAACCTGGTGATCTAAGTCATGGTTCAATCTTTCTCAACTATTACTATGAATACAAAACTGAATAAAAAACATTAAATAAATACCTTGTCCATAACTTTAAAACTGCATATTAGCCATATCTTTATATACTTGCACAAGCATCATACATTTTCTCACAAAATATCTTTTTACTATGTGACGCCGTATGCTGATTTTATATTGGACAACTTATAAAACATCTATAGTCAAAATTGTACTAATCAGAATCAGAATAAGATTGAGCTTCTTTCGGGTCACACAAGAGGAATTTTTACACATGTGACAACACAAGTAACTAGTAACATAGGAAAAAATGTAAAAATAATAAAATAAATATGCATAATAACACACAATAGTGTAAATGCAATGTGATAAAAAAGCTCCGGATGGAATAGAATATCTACAGATGATTTATGAAAATAAAGGTTATAAGGTGCAATATAAGATATGTTTAAGGAAAAGTATTGCACATGTGTATTGCAGGGTGGGGTCTATGATATGTATATATGACTGCTATAAGATAAGTACAGATGTGTCAAATATACAAGTTATATCTATATAGGAAATGTGTTTAAGGTTGCACAAATGTATTGCTTAGGAGAGGAACATAAATGTGTGCAATACATTCAGTTAGACATGTTCTATACTCAGATCATTAAACTGTCTAATTTAACCCAATGTCTTTCTTTTTCAAGAACATCTTTAAATTATTTAATTGGATGATCAGGGTATAAATGAACACAAACAGCACATGGGTTGCCTGTCAGGAATTAGAAGTGCATTTATTGTGCCACCAAATGGCAGCTTGAAGAATTACATCTAGATTAGAAAAAGCCTCAAACAAAAGTCTAAATAAATAGTTTTATTGGTCATTTTTAAAAAGAATAAGAGTAAAAATATTAATAATGATAAATGATAAAATATAAATAACAGTTTTTTGTGTAGATATGTGTTTGGTTTCACTGCTATTAAAACTTTGATTAAAATTGGCCATTAATGCCACATTTGATAAAAAATATTTTGGGGGAGGGGGGGGGGGTAAAGTTAAATACTTAACCCTTGAGTCCCTCAACTTCTTTTACATCATATATACCTTATAAATATTTTACATCATATATACCTTATAAATATTTTACAACATATATACCTTATAAATATTTTACATCATATATACCTTATACACTTTCTAAATCATATATACCTTATAAATATTTTACATCATATATACCTCATAAATATTTTACATCATATATATCTTATAAATATTTTACATCATATATACCTTATAAATATTTTACATCATATATACCTTATACATATTTTACATCATATATACCTTATAAATATTTTACATCATATACACCTTATAAGTATTTTTCATCAAATACACCTTATAAATATTTTACATCATATATACCTTATAAATATTTTACATCATATATACCTTATAAATATTTTACATCATATACACCTTATAAATATTTTACATCATATATACCTTATAAATATTTTATATCATATATACCCTATAAATATTTTACATCATATACACCTTGTAAATATTTTACATCATATATACCTTATAAATATTTTACATCATATATACCTTATAAATATTTTACATCATATATACCTTTTAAATATTTTACATCATATATACCTTATAAATATTTTACATCATATATACCTTATACATATTTTACATCATATATACCTTATAAATATTTTACATCATATATACCTTATAAATATTTTACATCATATATACCTTATACACTTTCTAAATCATATATACCTTATAAATATTTTACATCATATATACCTCATAAATATTTTACATCATATATATCTTATAAATATTTTACATCATATATACCTTATAAATATTTTACATCATATATACCTTATACATTTTCTAAATCACATATACCTTATAAATGTTTTACATCATATATACCTCATAAATATTTTACATCATATATACCTTATAAATATTTTACATCATATATACCTTATAAATATTTAACATCATATATACCTTATACATATTTTACATCATATATACCTTATAAATATTTTACATCATATATACCTTATAAATATTTTACATCATATACACCTTATACATATTTTACATCATATATACCTTATAAATATTTTACATCATATATACCTTATACATTTTCTAAATCATATATACCTTATAAATATTTTACATCACACATACCTCATAAATATTTTACATCATATATACCTTATAAATATTTTACATCATATATACCTTATAAATATTTTACATCATATACACCTTATAAATATTTTACATCATATATACCTCATAAATATTTTACATCATATATACCTTATAAATTTTCTAAATCATATATACCTTATAAATATTTTACATCATATATACCTTATAAATATTTACATCATATATACCTTATACATATTTTACATCATATATACCTTATAAATATTTTACATCATATATACCTCATGAATATTTTACATCATATATACCTTATAAATATTTTACATCATATATACCATATAAATATTTTACATCATATATACCATATAAATATTTTACATCATATATACCTCATAAATATTTTACATCATATATACCTTATAAATTTTCTAAATCATATATACCTTATAAATATTTTACATCATATATACCTTATAAATATTTACATCATATATACCTTATACATATTTTACATCATATATACCTTATAAATATTTTACATCATATATACCTTATAAATATTTTACATCATATACACCTTATAAGTATTTTTCATCATATACACCTTATAAATATTTTACATCATATATACCTTATAAATATTTTACATCATATATACCTTATAAATATTTTACATCATATACACCTTATAAATATTTTACATCATATATACCTTATAAATATTTTATATCATATATACCCTATAAATATTTTACATCATATACACCTTGTAAATATTTTACATCATATATACCTTATAAATATTTTACATCATATATACCTTATAAATATTTTACATCATATATACCTTTTAAATATTTTACATCATATATACCTTATAAATATTTTACATCATATATACCTTATACATATTTTACATCATATATACCTTATAAATATTTTACATCATATATACCTTATAAATATTTTACATCATATATACCTTATACACTTTCTAAATCATATATACCTTATAAATATTTTACATCATATATACCTCATAAATATTTTACATCATATATATCTTATAAATATTTTACATCATATATACCTTATAAATATTTTACATCATATATACCTTATACATTTTCTAAATCACATATACCTTATAAATGTTTTACATCATATATACCTCATAAATATTTTACATCATATATACCTTATAAATATTTTACATCATATATACCTTATAAATATTTAACATCATATATACCTTATACATATTTTACATCATATATACCTTATAAATATTTTACATCATATATACCTTATAAATATTTTACATCATATACACCTTATACATATTTTACATCATATATACCTTATAAATATTTTACATCATATATACCTTATACATTTTCTAAATCATATATACCTTATAAATATTTTACATCACACATACCTCATAAATATTTTACATCATATATACCTTATAAATATTTTACATCATATATACCTTATAAATATTTTACATCATATACACCTTATGAATATTTTACATCATATATACCTCATAAATATTTTACATCATATATACCTTATAAATTTTCTAAATCATATATACCTTATAAATATTTTACATCATATATACCTTATAAATATTTACATCATATATACCTTATACATATTTTACATCATATATACCTTATAAATATTTTACATCATATATACCTCATGAATATTTTACATCATATATACCTTATAAATATTTTACATCATATATACCATATAAATATTTTACATCATATATACCATATAAATATTTTACATCATATATACCTTATAAATATTTTACATCATATATACCTTATAAATATTTCATATCATATATACCTTATACATATTTTACATCATATATACCTTATAAATATTTTACATAATATATACCTTATAAATATTTTACATCATATATACCTTATAAATAATTACATCATATATACCTTATAAAAATGTTACATAATATATACCTTATAAATATTTTACATCATATATACCTTATAAATAATTACATCATATATACCTTATAAATATCATACCAATACATTATTATTTTTCAGATGGGATGTAATGACCGTCTATAAAAAAAATTTTTACGAATCTGCGAAACCCAATGTCGCCTTACTTTCTCAGATCCTGACATCATATGTGCCAGACTAAACCTTGCAACGAGGTTTATCCCTATCATGTACAGATCTGCAGTCGAGGGTTACGCGTGAAAGCAAATCGCGTTGACTTTCTCTCCCTCGGCACTTCCTGATCCAGGGCTGAGCCTCTGATTGTGTCATGCAACGGGACGTTCGCTTCCCAAACAACATCAACAAAGATCCTTCAAAGTGATATCCTGGTTTCTCCTCGACGTCTGGAGTGTAACCTTCGCAAACAAAATGGACTACTGGGTGAGTAGCTGTGATGTCACTTAAAATCCACTCTTCCTTTTAAACACAAGGCAGAAGACAATCAGGAGGGTAAGAGGGAAGGTTGCAAGTGTCCTTTTTAGTGTGTTGTTACAATGTTACTTTGTTGACATTCAGCAGCAGTGTTACAAAATAACATGATGTTGTGTTTTTGTTTTCACTGTCTGTGCTGAGAGTTCTGAATCTTTTTCTTGATATTTGTAATAGAAACATTTCAATATTATTTTGTTCTTTTGATGTGTGTTGACAATTCTGATTTCAGACACATGATTCATAACTGTTACATCACACAGATGGTTATTGTGACGTATTCAATCATTCTGTACGTCATTGCTATTATAAACACTGAATCAGAATTCACAATTCTAATAAAGATGGATCTTGCAGAATCCAATCTACTGTTTTTAATTGCAGGATGCATCCTAAGCTGTTTATCTTCTGATTTTATTATTGTGTGTGTGTGTGTGTGTGTGTGTGTGTGCGTGCGTGCGTGCGTGCGTGCGTGCGTGTTTATGAAACATTTTATTTTGTGTGTGTGTGTGTGTGTGTGTGTTTATGAAACATTTTATTTTGTGTGTGTGTGTGTGTGTGTGTGTGTGTGTGTGTGTGTGTTTTATGAAACATTTTATTTTGTGTGTGTGTTTTAGTTTTATGAAACATTTTATTGTGTGTGTCTGTGTTTATGTTTTATGAATCATTTTATTTTGTGTGTGTGTGTGTGTGTTTATGTTTTATGAAACATTTTATTTTGTGTGTGTGTGTTTATGTTTTATGAAACTTTTTCTTGTGTGTGTGTGTGTGTGTGTGTGTGTGTGTGTGTGTGTGTGTGTGTGTGTGTGTGTGTGTGTGTGTGTGTGTGTGTATTTACCAAAAGACTTCCTGTGAAGGAAGTGCTATTTCTAACCCAGTGGTGATTGACAGCCAACAGCATCCATCATTTAATATTGTTTGAGTTTAGACTGGCGCTTATGTGATCCACTTAGTGGTTTAATGTTTGTGCATGATGTAATGTTGTTGCTATAGTCTTCTGAAAGGCTTACAGATCATCACATTTCATCATAAATTGTCTGAATGTGGGCCGAACTTTTCATCACTAACATTTCCGCACATTTCATATTTGGACGTCAGAACGTCTCTGTTACATGAGATCTTTGACCCAACATCGGGCAAAGCCTGGCGAAGGAGGGTGTAATACGTCATGCTATAATATTAAAGCAAGTGCCACAGCTTTTTTTATAAATTCTTACACAAACATCCACACTACTCAATCAATCAATGTTATTTTTCTTGTTACATATTGTATAACACAGCAGATGTTCACAATCCATTAATTTTGCAATATGTCTATGCTCCCATACTCCCTGCCTTTTGCCCCTAAAAGATAACACAACACAATCTCAGTTTTATGACGGATGTGCGCTGTCCGTAGGTCTTGTTGTGTAAGATGGCTGATTGGGGTGCTGTTTTTTAGGATCTTGGTCCACCGCTGTTGAGTTCTCACTTTTCACACTTTTTTTGGATCCTGGATGTGTGATGCACATCAATACCGGGGCAAAGTTTCAGTTGCTTGCTCACATGACCTGTTTACCTGCTCCTCTCAATCCTCTTAGCCAACCCTGCTGAACCTGTCGGGGAGCTTCTCATGGACTTAGAACTCTCCTCAGGGGGTGTTGTTCAACTTGGGAGGACATGCACGACCTCAGATCTTTTATCTTTACTGAAAATTGTTTGTCATGGTCCATGTTTAATTATTTTACTGCATTAAAGTTGCTGTAGAAACTACAACATAGAAGCAAACACTTACATTCGAGGTTAAAGTCAGATATTTGGCATTTTTTTATTTTATGTAATTTTAAAGATTGGTAAAAAATGTTGCCTTTTTTAAACTATCCCCACCCTCAAATCATTTAATCTTATGTGTTGGACTGTAGAAAAAGATCATTATTGAAAAGATTATAAATGCACTTGATAAATGTGGTGAGTTAACTTTGTTCTGTGGACTTTCAGTTTTTTTAAGCTATTATGGCATTGCTAGAACACAATCTGTACTGTTATCATAAAAGGACCACACTGTGCTGTAAAAATTGATTGTAAAAACACATCCATCAGAAAAAACATCTTCTTATAAACCTCATAAGCCACAGCTGAACATTTACAAACGAAGACTTGCTGTTTTATTATTATCTATTAATACGATCCACTTCGGGGCATGAGGCAGAATTTGTTGTATCCATGTTTTCTGTAACTTATTTTTAGGTTTGTTGCGTGTGGTTTTGATCACAATGGAAAGGTGTGGCCAGAGGGGACAGTATTTCAAAGGGTGAAAGTATATATGGAGCACTGCCTGTTGCTTTAGTCATTACTTAACGCAAGCTCCTGAAACAATGACTCAATCTGCTCTAGTGAGTATTTATCGTAATCTGGCATCGTTTTATTTTAATTTCAAATGATTTAAACACTCAGGAATTTAAATAGGACTTTTTTGTTGGTTGGTTTCTTTCGTTTCACTTGAGGAATCTTGAGCACATGTATTGTCTGTTCTTCTTGCTTTTCTCAAGGTTCCTTTGTATTGATTACAAAACCAAATGTGAATTCATTTTTAACTGATTAATTTTGAAATAAAGATGTCTGATTATAGCATTTCTATGTTCTTCATACAGAGTGCCTTGGAGGTGTATAAGGAGATGCTATTGCTGTATGCAGAAGAGGCTCGACATGTTGTGAACTCTCAGTGTGCGGTTCTTGAGCCATGGCAGATCATTGGTATCACTTTCCTGTCTACACTCGGTGTGGTGTGGCTAAAGCAATTTCTTTTTCAGCAGGAGAGTAAGTCACATTAAATGATGATTACTTGTTACGTACAAGATGCATTTGAACTCTTTGGTGTTTTTCCATCATCAGTAGCAAAAAATCTAAAGTAGTTTTCCTCTGAATTAAAACAGCAATGTGGAAAAATCATTATATTACAAGCTAATTGTAACCAATATCATCAATCTCTTCTATTCATCAGGCAGGAAGTTTTAAAACAAAGTCGCAAAATACCAAGGCCACTATAACAATAACAAAATCTGTGGGACTTTCTAAACTTCATAAGTTAGTTTACACCGTGTTTTGTGTTGTGGTTGAGTCATTGTTCAAGAACAATGGTTTCACAGGAGCTGTTTTCTTCAGATTTCTTATATATAAAGTTTAATTCTAAATGAATGAATTGCTATTGCAATATTAAGTTTCTTAAATTTATTTTGATTCTTACTTAGAAAAGCACTATCAAAGTGTCGAGCAGGGTGGAATTCTAAATGTTCAAAATGTTGCACTTTTACCAAAGCTTACTCATTGTTCTTTGTTTTCTAGGTCTGAAGTCGCGAGCGAAGAAACAGTTCTTTAGACTCGTCAAAAAAATCCCGTTTGTCAGAGCAACAGTAAGCATCTAGTGGCTTTCAAGTTCCACATCTTCCTGAGAGTTTTCAGTCTTGTGTTTCTGACTCATTAGTGGGTGATTAGATCAGCACCGTCATGCTGAAAGAGAAATGAAACCTCTGACACACATTTATACCATTGCTCAGTGATATTGTTAGGGTTTAACCCTAGTTAAAGGTAAAGGTAATCCAAAAATTTACATTTTGTCATGAATTACTCAATCTCTTTATGTTATTGTTGTTTTTTAAACACAGAAAGAGACATTTCGAAGAAAGCTTAGTTGTAAGAAACTGTCCTTGGACCTTATTGACTACCATAGTAGGAAAAATTACAATTGTAGGCAAAGTGTACTAGAACTTTTTGCTGTGCTTCATTCTTCAAAATACATTATTTTGTTTTCAACAGAGCAAAAGTCATTTTCCTATTATGGTTTGCGATCATGTGCAAGAACTGCTTGGTTATTCTTCTTAATCTGAATACAATGCACTCCAAATCTGCATTCCAAATTACAAATGTCATTTATCTTGACCATCCCATTGGTTATCAAAAACCATCAATATTTAGTTTTTTTATTTTAGTTATTGTTAGTTATTTTACAATGCATCATGTTCTCTACCAGATTAAGGGTCAGCTCAACAAAGCATTGGATGACATGTCGTTGAGTCTCTGCACTTTGAAAGAAGGCATGGCTTATACCAAACTTCTTCCAGCACAGGGCCTTTCCCACGCACAGCTTCTGGAGAAGATCAGAGAATATGAGACATTGGGTGAGTCACCTCAAACTAGTCCTAACCATCATATCCTGTAATGATAAAGAGCCTTAAGACTTTAAGGATTAATCACAGCCCTTAAATTATCAGGCAGACGTTCACTCAGACAGATTTTGTCCTTAAGAGTGGATGCTGTTTTTTTGCAAGCAATTTAATTTACTAGAAAATAATTTCATTGATTTATATTAAAAGTCGCTATCCCACATTTGATCTGTCGAGGCAGTTCTGACCTTATCTTTATTTATCCCTCTGATTCAAGGTGAGGTAAACTGGGCCAAAGGGAAAGTATCAGGTGCAGTCTACTGGGGAGATGAGAAGCTCACAGACCTTCTGGTGAAGGTACATCTAATCATTTAGATCTTGTTACTACGTTACAGATGAGTGAATTTGAATGATAAAGCATACAATTCGATTACACAAAAGAAAAAAAACAAAGATAATAGTGGACAAAATATAATGTTGACATAGGATTTTCACGAATACAATTGGACTAAATGTTTTCAAATAATAAAAAATAATGATTATATTAATAAAGAAATAGTTGAAGAAAGAAGGTTCATTGATTAATATTCTCATCCTACTTAACATTTTTAAACACATTAATAAATTTGTATTAAGTTTTAATTAATTTAAAAAAACAAATCTACAAGTACCTTTCAATTGGTTAACAAGTAAACAAATGCTTTATGTTTATGTAAAAACATAATTTTCTTTTGTCCCACTGTGTACATGACGACGATACAGGTTATTTTCCACATTCATATATGTGTGTGTGTGTGTGTGTGTGTGTGTGTGTGTGTGTGTATATATATATATATATATATATATATATATATATATATATGTGTGTATATATATATATATATATATATATATATATATGTTCCATTAAAACATTAATCATTAATAATGTATGGTTACTTTAAACTTGCTTAGGCAACATAGCGTCACTTGTTTTTGCAAAACATGCTTTGAGTTAGACCGTTTCAAAGTTTTGTTGTAATGAGGATGTTTAAAGCCTTTTTCTGTGTAATAAGTGTTGTTTTAAATTGTCATAAAAGTTTTGAAATCAATGCCTTTAAACATGTTATACATTGCGTATTAAAGTGTAAATAAGAAAATTATCTTTGATTTCTCGGTACCAAGATTTTGTAAGAATCAACCACATGATTTAGCAATTTGCATCAAAGGGCTATGTTCTTACCATCAACAAAATTTGATCTAATAGGGAAATAACACTCTCTCTAATTTGCAGGTGTATGGCGAATTTGCCTGGACCAACCCCCTCCACCCAGACATATTCCCTGGGGTTAGGAAAATGGAAGCAGAAGTGGTGCGAATGTCATGTGCCCTCTTTAAGGGAGGGCCAGACTCCTGTGGCACAGTCAGTTCTTTTCACATTTTCTTTTGTGCAGTTAAAATGGTGATGGGCTGTATCGAAATACTTTATTGTTGCCACTTTCAGTAAATGTAGGTTCAAAATACATTCAAACTAGATTCATTCAAATCTCAATCTTTCTGTTTCTATGTCAAAAATAGGTTACTTCAGGTGGAACTGAAAGCATTCTCATGGCTTGTAAGGCATACAGAGACATGGCCCATGAACGTGGGATCAAACACCCAGAGATGTATGTATAGACTAAAACATATGCAATACACGGAATCCATCCTTCTAACAACTTTTACTGAGTATTTATATGTTTGTCAATGCTATAGCATTGCACCTGTGAGCGTCCATGCTGCCTTTGACAAAGCAGCACACTACTTTGGGATGAAGCTTATTCACATACCACTGGACAACAAGACTATGAAAGTTAATGTGAAGGTACTTGTTTCACATACATTAAATCTTCCAATTTCTTTGTTTAACATTTGTAAAGTTTTTCCACGTAAGTGCCATATTTTAATGACTACCTTTCTATTTGTTCATAGGCCATGAAGAGGGCCATCACCAAAAACACAGCTATGCTGGTATGTTCAGCCCCCCACTTCCCCCATGGAATCATGGACCCTATAGAGGAAGTGGCAAAGGTACAATTTGCAGTTTCAGTTAAGCATACTTTACAGTTTCAATTCACAAATGTTAAATATCTAATGTATTTTAAATTTTTTAGCTGGCAGTAAAATATAACATCCCATTCCACGTGGATGCCTGCTTGGGTGGGTTTCTCATAGTTTTTATGGAAAAGGCTGGGTACAAACTTGCTCCTTTTGATTTCCGGGTCAAAGGTGTGACCAGTATCTCAGCTGATACTCACAAGGTGAGAAAAGTGTAACAATTTTGTCCAATGTTGAGTAAGTCTAGTTATGTAACCTAATGCGCAAGAGTTACTTTTAACACTGTCTTTGCCTCCACAGTATGGATTCGCGCCCAAAGGCTCATCTGTAATTCTTTACAGTGAGAAGAAATATCGCCACTACCAGTATTTCGTTGCACCCGATTGGCAGGGAGGAATTTACGCATCTCCATCAATGGCTGGCTCTCGCCCAGGAGGAATTATTGCTGCCTGTTGGGCTACTATGATGCACATGGGAGAGGATGGATACGTTGAATCTACCAAGAAAGTCATCGAGACAGCCCGAAAAATTAAAGCAGGGTAAGTTCGTCTGTTATTGTAATGTAATGTGGAATTTTAAATAGCAAATAAAAAAAGATGGGGGAAATATTTATTTGCATGTCAGACTGAATTTGCATGATGGCATAGAATGGATAGTTTGTGCAGCAAACCTGTTTATTGAACATTTCTCATAAAATAAACCCTCTCTCCCCACAGAGTACGTGAAATAGAGGGGGTGTTTGTGTTTGGGGATCCAGAGGTGTCTGTAGTGGCACTGGGCTCTCATGTCTTTGATATTTTCCGTTTATCCAATGCACTGACATCAAGGGGATGGAATCTCAACACTTTGCAATTCCCATCTAGGTGTGGTAAAAAAATTGTTTATGGTTTTAAAAATCCTTTTGTATATTAATTATTAATTATTTGTATCTTATAAGAACAATTTATGTTGTTTTTATGTTTAAATTAAGCAAGATATAATATATTGAATACTTATTTACAGAAATGCAAACAAAGTATGGTGCTCTCTTGAAATTGTTGTGTTTTGTTTGTTTCTCAGCATCCATATTTGTGTAACAATGCTACACACACAGCATGGTGTAGCTGAGCAGTTCATCAGGGATGTTAAGAAAGAAGTAGCTGTTATCATGAAAAATCCACAAGAGAAGACAACAGGAATGGTAAGTTTTCCTATGACTGCACTCTATGTAGAGCTCAGGACACTTTGAAATTACAGTTTGGTTAACACATTCAATGGCACTTATTAACTCTGGATTGAATGTTTTAGGGAGCCATCTACGGCATGGCCCAGTCTATCCCTGACCGATCGATGGTGACTGAAGTCTCACAAGGCTTTTTGGACTGCCTCTATAGCACTGAGGTTCCCAAGATACAAAACAACCACCACATAAACCATAAGAACCACATGAATGGCAACGCTGAAGTGCACTGAGATTGACTGTCAGGGTCTCCACCCTTAGCTGGCTAAAGGGATGCTCAACACAATCATGCACTCATTCATTTACTAGTTTGTCTTTTATTCTGTTGTCTATTCACAACTAATAGGTATAAGCCATAATCACATATCATGTTTAGGCATTTGTGACTGGGGACCAGTGCACAAAAGACAGGTGCATTAGGAACCTATGTGGGTCTGAGACGGTCCTGGGTTGAATTTAAGTGACCACTATTGTTTATTTCCTTACATTGCTACATATTTACGCATCTTTGTCACACTCCCAATTTCTCGTTTAAAGTGTTCTCTGCTGTAGGAATCTTGGGATACTAGTGCAGAAGAGATTTGATTGTAGATTTGGATAAAACCAGATGATTGGCAGTGACTTAAAAGACCATCAGATTTAAGGGCCTATTTTCAAACAGCCATCTTAAGTTAGAAACAATATCTCACTTATTTTTAAATCCAGTTTCCTCGCATTTCCTGGTTTTACACTTAACATTTACAACACTTAACAATGTTTCATTAAAACCCACTTTTTTTCACGCTATCTACCTCAGGTCTAGTCTAAAAAAATCATATATCGATTAACTTATGTTTGCCCATTTATTGACTAGGTTTTATAAAATGTCACCCAAAACAAGAATTATGTCATCATTTACTCACCCTCTTGTCATTTCAAACATGTATGCAGGTCACAAAAAGATAATTTGGCAAAAGCTCACTTCTATTGTATGCATGCAGAACTAATGCAAGTTAATAAGTGCCAGTTACCAACATACTTAAAATAATCTGTGTTCTGCGGAAGAAAAAGATGACATGAGGGTGAGTAAATGCTGACACAAAATTCATTTTTGGATGAACATTTTGTTCATTTATTAGTTTGATCATCAGTCAATGCCATTCTTCAACCCACTGAATTCAGTTATTACAATAGTCAAAGATCCAGCTTTTCATTATTTGTCTTATTCATGTTTGCGCATTTGTAAGGAATCTTTGTGTTTGGGATCTTAGTTCAAGTTCAGATAAACTGAATAATAGGAAGGAGGAAAAATAATTTATGTATGAAGGGAGAGTCTGTGATATGAGCAGGCGATAACATGGTACCATGTATACATCACACCAGATCTTGTCAGCAATGTAGTCTCAGTAGCACTCGTAATATTTCTGACCACTGTGTGTGTGTTTTTATATTTTAAATCACTAATATAATGCCTACTATTTCAATGTTGCAGTATTTTAATTTGTGTTCAATTTACATATTTTTAACATCTTTATAAAGGCTTTAGCTGAGTAGGGTGGGTTCTTTAAAGATGACAGCACAGCACTAAAGTGTAGTTTCAGCAGCTCTACCATGCCTTAGACTAAGACAGATATGTGGATAGTTTTTAAATACTTGACCCTATGGCCTAAATAGAAGCATAATAATATAATCATGCAATAATTACTGTAACTACTGAAACTGAGGCACCTCAAATGTTTAAAGCGGTGCATGATCCCTGTGGTTATGGTTGTATAAAGCACAAAACTTAAAGCATTCACCTAAATGCCTTTCACGTCAGTCAGGGTGTCTGCTTATAGGTTCAAACAGTAGCTGCATCAGCCTCAGGGACTAGGCCTTTACCACATCATGCAATCCATTTCAGTTTCATCCTGTAATGTTTTTTGTTGTTCCTGTGTAAATCAATAAAGGTTGGCTTAAAAATCTAAAGAAAAAATTAATTTGCAGTATCCAAAATGCAAGTTTGGAATAACACAGGGGTGTGTGAATGATATTCACAATTCATATTAGGGGGAACTATCTCTTTGAGGCAATACAATTAAGTATGCCAATATTATATTCTCTAGAGTAGTAGATTAGTGCAAAGGAAGACAAAGTTGGTGGTAATAATATATCTCAAGATGTCAGTGCTGGCAAATACTTTTTAATACACTTAATTGGCAAAACAATAGGTCTGCTAGGGCATCCACTGTGAAGAATAACAGATGTCAAACATTTTTACAACAACAAAATAAAGGCACCATATGTCGATAAAAAGGCTTTAAGCCCTGAGGCTTTAAGTCACACAAAAGTGTGTTACATTTTTCTTAATTTGGAATGATTCTACAGATTTTGCTTATCAAGTAAAGATTAATTGTAACAGACATGTATAACCGTAATACATGAATTAGTGTCTTTGGTTCAGTTGCACAAGGCTGCAGAGAAGTTCAGAAGGATCAATCAGAGAACTGAGACCTGATCTATAAAAGTAGCAAGTGTGATGTCACGCTGTGAGAGCCCTGCACATTCATGAGTGCTCAGGGTGATCTGGACCTATCAGAGAGAAAACAGATAAACAGGACCATGTTAAGTCAATGTAAAGGTTATTTACTTAATGTAAATTACAGATTCATTGTAGAATATTCACAAGTACACAAAATTTTTACTGAAAAACTAGTGATAGTTTACTATAAAATGAAAATGCTGTCATTTATTTACTTCCTTGCAATTTCTAAACTACATGATTTTCCTTTTGAAGAACACAAAGATGTTTTTAAAATTATGGTAACATGCATCCAATCACTTGCATTGGTTTGTTGTCGAAACAGTAGAAGTGAGTTGGTGTCACTGCTGTACTTTCTTCAAAATATCTTTGTGTTTTTCAAGTCAGAAAGGTTGAGTTAATGATGACAACATTTTCAAAATTTGGAATCCTTCTTTCAGTATTTACCTTATTATACACATTAAACCATTCAGGGTGATGATCCATTTTCTCGGCCTGCAGCGCAACTCTGGACATGAACCCAAAAGCCTAAAGGGAATTAAGGTAATATGTGTAAAACAACCAGTTTCATATCAAGCATAAATGGTCTTGAACAGATATTATTACCTGATTGAAGTCTTTAAAGATGAATTCTTTGTAAATGGCATCCCTGCCCACCACCTCCACCCATTGAGCGTTTCTGAGGATGGGCAGAAGGTGCTCCCTCTCCTCCATGGTAAGGGTTTGAATCTTCCCAGCCTGGGCATTTATTTATTCAAATTATTTAATACCCCATGATGTCACATGTGCGAAGCATGGGACTTGAAATGTTCTATTCAATGGTATAGATTTCACAGAATCAATGAAACACCCTTTACATGTAATAACTTTAGGTTGTAAATAGAGCTGATCTGCTAAACAGAAACCCACACTCTTAAGCAACTATTTTGGTGGGATGTTTCAGAAGCAAGCACTGTGATTGGCTGTTGTAAAGCCCATGTGGAACCAATGATGACTTGCATTTCCAATGTTAAGAGCTTATCCCAGTATTCCTGTGGTGGTTCAAGCACTGACATTCCAAAGCAAATTAAGCCTTGCCCTTTGACCCCTCACTATACATCACGTGGGACAGAATTAAAACCATACACATGATCATTACTTAAGCTCAAGCATGATAACAAAAGTACTTTTGTTTGACATATTGTTATTGAATGAATCCCATTGTGTATTTTAATGAAAAGGAAATAAGTGTCATCACTTTTTATTGTACTAGCAGACATACAACAGTCGGTGATGACACATCTGACTGGTCTCCTAGCAACAGTGTAATCTGCTAAACTAATGCTAATGCATGAAGCTACACGACACGTTAGACAAATACAAAGTAAAAATCATAATATATATATATATATATATATATATATATACTGTAACTTAAATGCTTGAGTATACCAACAATGTTAATAGGCCGAACTTTAATGTGCACAAATCAAATTCGTGTAACGGTGATTGGCAACTCATCACAATTTAAAAAGAGCGATTAAAAGTGACACAAAAAGCATTTTATTTATGTTTTATTTGGTTCTTACCATGTTGGGGTGCTGGTCGTGTGGCGCTCGGGTTCAGCTCTCAGTGCGAGCAGCTGGATCTCAACCTGTGGCGTTTGACCAATCCTAGAACGCGAAAGCTGTTTCTCATGAATATTAATTGCAATGTTTGATTGGACGCTTCTGAAAGATTTTCAAGTAACGTCAGCACGAGCTAATTACTATTCATGAAGTGAAGTTAACGTCGATGTGGGGCTGCCCTGACAAATGCCTGAGCAAAAACAGTTTTAGAATAAAAGTAAATCATTACAAAAATTAAAGGGATCTTTCAGTTGAGAAAAAAAAAAAAAAAAAAAAAAAAAAAAAAAAATATATATATATATATATATATATATATATAAACAAATATATATATATATATATATATATATATATATATATATATAAATAAATATATATATATATAGCAATAACTTTTATAAATATTTAATATTAAAGAATAGTATTTTAATATTTGTGACTGTATTTGTGATATATATGTTATTTTAAAATATTATTCTTTAACATTAAATATTTATTAAGGTTATGTAGAATAAATTTAAAATAATACATTTCAAGTAAAAATATTCTTTGTTTTTATTTCAACCTTAATAAATATGTATGACTGTCTTAAGAATAATAATAAATTAATATTATGTAAACTGAAAGATTTGATCAGGCTCCCATCCAAAACACTTTAACAACAGATTTGAAGCATTCTTCTTTTAATGTCCTTATTTTTTATAATTCTTTGTCCATAAGATCTAGACAATTGGCTCAAATTGTGTGGATGTGGACTTATAATATGTAAAATGTAATTTAAGAGACATGTTCATGCACTCTTTATCAGATAAATCTGTTTTTATCTTGTCTTTGCTTACTCAGACTTTCATATCAGTTCATGTTAAGTGAACTGGGAAACAATAAAACTATCTCAAAGATCACAGTAATCACATGTACAGTACATTGATCTTTGAGCTCTTATTTTGATTTTACCTTAAAAATAACAGAAGCAAAGCAACAGCTGATCTGGATAAACAATGAAGATGATCAATGTACTGTATGTCTTCTTTCTGACTATCTCAGCAGTGCTGTGTGTTAGGCTTCATGATGCAGGTGAGACACTGATGTATAGCTCAATAAACTTATACATTATATCTTTAGAATAATGTCAGTTCTTGTCTTTTTTTTTTAGTGTACGAGCTGAAAATGGATGAAGCATTGGTAACATTTCACAGTGAACTTCAGTACAGCATTAGTGTTCTATACACATCAGATTACTGTAATAAGGTATTCTTAAATTGTATTATATTGTTCATTAAATGAGTATCATAAAATTGGCATTGACACACAAACACACTGATTTGGGCAATTGCTGGATTTTGCATTATGGACGTGAAATAAAAACACACTTAGGATTAAATTGTTAGCAGTAAACTGAACCAACTGTTTATATGATACAAGGCCCTTGTTGACAGTGTTTAAACATAAAAAATCAGTCTATGAAAGAGATTTAAATAAAAAAAAATACAAATTAACCTGCTTCATGGACGTGACAAAAAAAGGGACACGTTTTTGGGAGGCAGCAAACTTCTAAAGATTTCTGCTTACTAAAATGTGTGAACCAGAAGCAATAATTTCCAACAATTTAACAAGGTATTGCTCTTTATAAGTCAATAAACTAATTACTATATTTTAATAATTATGTGTTTGCTTATGAGCAAAATGTAGTATAATGGATGTGACAAACTTGAAAGTGGCCCTCACTTGCCTGAAACAATACACTTAAAATAAAAATAATGCCATCAAAACTTAAAGAGAGGCCTCACTTGTGTATCTGAACCAACAAAGGTTGACATATGTGTTATAAATATACTAAAAAACTTTGGTAAAAACTGTATATTTTCGTGGTTAGGTTGATATTTTCACTGTATTTACCCAATTTATATTTCATACACAATATATTTTGCTTGAACTAACACTACCCACTTGAAATCAAAACTCGTGTTTTGTGATGTGTTTATATTTAATGTATTTCCTTTTTTCTGTAGTGTCTTTATCAACATCTTGCAACAGTTGCTAATGAACAGCAGAATGTTTCTGTTGTGGTGCGCACCGCATTTCAATTAACATTAAAAATCCTACCTGTGGATGGAAATAATACTCTGTGCAGGTAAGATTAACTTTGAGTTACAGTACAATATGTCAAAGTGATAGTTTACCCCCAAAAAAATTGTGTCAGAATTTTCTCATCCTCTTGTCGTTTAAACCTGTCTTAACTTTCTTATTTTTAAGAAAGTTGGTAACCAAACAGCACCCATTCATTTCCATAGTATAGAAGCAAAACCAATGCAATTGAATGGGTGCCGGTTACTGACATTCTTCATGTTTTGTGTTCTGCATAAGAAACCAAGTCATTATGATTTTCAGTAACAAATTTAAAAAAGCATGACCATTTTCTGTGATAATAAAGAGATTTTTTAGCCAAGAAACAAAACACCATTATATAGACTAAACATATGGCTCTAAAAGTAGGCCATTGCATTTGCAGACTATTTATGACTCTGTGTTTAAGTGTGACCTGGCTTTAGTGCTGCCCTTTGGAGAATACCTCACTGTGCATTGATCGCACTGCATTTGGGGGTTAACAAGCTGACAGTAAAATAATGATGAAAAAGAGCATTAGGACATCAAACGCCATGTTAAAAAGAGGAAACCCTAGCCACGTTTACACACAATCCTGGCTTGAAACAGTCACCAATGTGGAAGTATTTGGACATTTTTAATGCAAGCCAGCCCTACCTCTTATAACCCTACCCCCAACCTACGGCTGGATCTGGTCCTTGAAAATCGATAGTTAGGTCTCTTTCCAGACTGAGCCATTATCGATTTACCTTCTGCCAAAAAGAACCTACTGGCCACTATGTCATTCCCAGGAGAATCAATGTAGGCTGAAAATGCATATTTTGGGAATTAAAAGAAAGCAGGGGTATTAAAGTTGCACTTCTCATTATTGACCCTTAGATGTCCCTCTCTATCCTCTTGAAGGCCTAATCTCTAGAATTCAGTGTGCATGTTGGTTATAAACTGTCAGCTTGTGTTGGTATTATACTATACTTCATTTTATGAATTGAAGCTTAATAATAAAATTTCCTGCATTAATACATCTAAAATGTTCAGTGGTAATGTGCAAATATAAGCCCCTCTTTTATTTAAAAATAAAAGTAATCATCACCATGAGCAAAAGGATATGATGCATGGATTGATGTTTTATTACCTGTTGATGACATTTTTGCTTCCTCCAGTCTGAGTCAGACATTCGAGGAAGCTGGCCATTATTCTTTCTGGATGAGGCGGTCGGACATGTTAAATGATGTAACCTGTTCTCTCACTGTGGACAAAAGCCCACACAATGCCTACCTGCGTAAGTACAGTACAATTAAAAAAATGAATTATAGCTCAATCATCAGAATGTCTTGTGTTGCAAAGTATTACATGAAAGTACTTCTCCAATATCCCTGGAGTCAGATACAGACAGTATTGATCTGATGAACTGCCTGAAAAACATGTTCAAAGAAAAGCTTTTCTCCCATGTTTGTTTTGGATGATGCCCCGGGAGGGGAGCATTGTGGGAAATACATTAGAGGAGCGTGAAGGATTAAAGCATAATGGGGTTTTGAAAGCGCCATGCTCCATAATGTGCAGTCTACTTTGCAATAGTGCAGATTATGTTGTAGATCAGACCTTTAAGGGCAAGTAGCTATTATCGGTCAGATATATGGCCAGTGTGACTAAACTCTCGGCTATATGATGAGCTTCCATTAGCTGGACTGACTGGTGATTACAGTCTAATTACAAAAGGCTCTCACGACTTAAGTGATTGTCCTGGTGTTCAGATCAAGAACTGATAAGGGCAGAACATTGTGTTTTTAATTTATCGTTGTGCTCTTGGTGGTGATCAGGTTAGTGGAAATACATGTTCAAGTATGATGTTTTAAGGCCTTGGTCTGAAACATACAAACACTTTCTTCAACCTTGAATCTGTGATTCATCTAAACCTTAAGCTGTCAAGTGATCGTTCACATAAAAATGACAATTTTGTCATTATTTGCTGACCCTCAAACCTGATTGACTTGCTTTTTTGCAGAAAACAAAAGAAGATATTTTAAGTTGGTAACCTAATGGCGGTGACACCCATTCACTTTTATTTCTAGGACACAAACCAATGCAAGTGAATGGGTGCCAGTACCCAACATTCATCAAAATATCTTTTAATTTTGGCTGAGCTTTTACTTTAAGACTGAACTGTGACCATGAGAGGGGATTGGAGAATCCCAGCCTCTCAACTTGCAAAAAGTTGTTCTGTGATGTAATATAATTTACATAGTGAGTTATATATTATGAGTAATTTCTATGCAGTTTTCATTTTAAAAAAGTAATGGCAGAATTTGTATTCAAAACACTGTTTATCTTTCTAATAAAGATTTTCATACTACTGTTTCCAAAAAAAAAAACACTCAGCTCTTCTAAGTAAATTTGAGACATAATGAACATGACAAACTTTAAAGTTGCCTTGAGTGTGCCTTGTTATACAAACATGCATTGTTTATTTATCTCAGGGTCAGTTTGCTCAGGCTCCTCGACTCAGTCATCACTATAGTTTCATCACAGTTTCAATGTTTCCCCCGTGTCATCAGGCGTATTCACACTTTGATCAAATGGCCCTTGTGTGTTTGTTTTTCCACTCCTGTACTATCAAAAAGAGAACATGGTTTCCAACTGGTCCAGCTGATTAACCCTGATATTCTTATTATCTGACATGTTATATTTGTAAGATTTATATATGCTTGTGATGTAATTCCACTTGTAAAAGATGATAAAATACTGCATACCATTTATGGATTTTGTAAATTATGTAAGCTTATGTAAGCACAATGTGAAACTCTATAAAATTATTTTGAAAAATTATATTATAATATATTTGAAGAAGTTGGTTAAATGGTAAGTAAAGCTAGATTTTTAAAAAAAAATCCCGAAAAAGGTCTCTCGTCTCCTTTCCATCGATTTTTATTGCTTCAAAATGTTTCAGTTAGAGATTCCAAATGTTTAGATTATTTGATTCCTGATTCCCTTTAACCAGTCATTATCATGGACGATGGCCTACGGCAGTCAATATGATCCATTCCATCATACACTGTGAAAATATTGCCTCACAGCTTGGCCTTATTGGAGACCCAGGGCTAGGATTTCATAGATTGATTGTGTGCCTATAGACTGGTTTAAGATTACATAAAAGGACACTGCTGGCTTCTTGAGAGCTCCCTTGTACCCCTGCATGGGTGACAGTGTGTGCTTTGTGAGGAAGCCAAAAAAAGGGTTACAAACTGAACATTCTTGATTTTTGGGAATTGATATTCCCAAAAATTGCATAAGAACATTTTTTATTTGCAGCCAACCTTTATACTGTCTGATCCCTGAATACATTCTCTTCTCTTTCCATGGTTTTATACTATAACAAAGCAGCAGAATATGTTCATATAATCAATGTTCATATATTTTATTTCTCAGCTTTGATGGTGGCATTTTTGATACTGGCTTTCGCTGCTGTCTTCTGGGCCTCTTTGCCTTATATTATGAGGTAATAATATTACAATTTCTCCTATGAAATGAGTTCAATCAATTCTGCAGTAAAGTAGTTTCCCCGAAAATAAGCGTTCTGTTATCATTTAATCACCCTGTAGTCATTTCCAACCTGCATGACTTGTCTGCATGATTTTCAGTAGAATACAAGAGAAGATATTTTGAAGAATGTTGCTGGCACTTATTGATTTTGTGCCCATACACAAGAATTTAAATTAAGTGCTGTTTTATCTGTTTGATTAACAGCTTTCTTCAAAATATCTTTTTTTGTTCTGAAGAAAGTCATACAGACTTAAGGTGCTCCAAAGATAGTGATAAACATATTGATAATAGTATTGTTTGTGTCATTAAATTAATAAACAAATTATTACTTTTAATATTTACCTTGGTGCTTTACGTCTGTTTTTATGTCTTTAAACCATTCACATTTAGTTCCTGACTCTTTAAGATCCGCCTCCCATTGTACTTTAATTGGTCATAGGGTCTAGTTTTCCTTTATAGGTTAACTCAGCTTTCAGTTACTGCAACACCTCCAGTGATGAGGTGGCATCATGTGAATCCAGTTACTTCCGTAACAAGTCTCTGACGACATGTCACGGAAGTTACTTAATGACCACAATCGGGGCATTTTATGTTTTCCAAGACATCTTATTTCTGTTATAGATGCTAATGGTCTTATAATGAACTTAAGGATTTGCACCTTTTCAGATCAATTAAAGGGCTTAACAAACAAACAAGCACACATAGGAAATGTAAAATGAGGTTTAGAAACTTACATCCACTTCACATAAATGTATAATAACTAATAATGTAACAAAAATGTTGTTTTTACAGATGTAGATGCACACAGAGCCTAAAGATTTTTTTCTGCTGTCGTGGGTCCCGATACTCCATGGAAAGCGTAAAAACAAATTTACACACACCCATGCAATAAATATGTTATACATCTTACATTTTGCATTTGTTTAAGGTTAGTGTAAAATTTCCAGAATGATCACATTTAATATGGAGACAGTTGGTGCAAATATACTTGGAGCCTTGTACAGGCCATAGTTTAATTTTCCTGAGATCTAGTTTGATTTCCTGGTCTGAAACTGTAGTTTGATTAGCTTGGTCTGTGGCCTATCATGGGGTTGTTTGGCGAGCCAGAACAGGAAGAGAGTAAAGCTAATTTCTCAGTGATGGATCTCAGTGCCATCACAAGACCATATGGGAAATGGGAACATCTTTTGGAAATGAGTCTGTATGTGCTCACCAAACATGTACATTTATATGCTGTTTTTAACATAAATATATTTATAATCACAAGTTATATATTAATATATATATATATATATATATATATATTATTTGTTGAAGTGGGATTTTCAAATTAGTTTGAAAATCAGTATAACCTGTCACTTATTATGATGTGTAATGTAAATTATTTATGCATAAAATTAACTTGCTAGCTTATGTAATTAACTTACAGTTATATCTTGATCTTAACATAAATAAATAAAAAACTGCATAAATCATCAACAGGGACAGGGAGCTTAGTTTGGGCCACACAAGCGTTTATGCGAGTAAATTTTGTTTATTTTTTGTTTATGAATCCTTAAATACTAAAATATTATCATCTTTCACCAATTAGAGATATAAGCAATTGTGAATCAGGTTTTTCATATATTGCAACATGTCATTTCCGAAGAAGAGGAAAAACAAGCACAAAAACTTATATATAAATATATAAAGACAAAGACTAATAGAAATCTTGCCGACAGAAAGTGTTCCCACTGTCATGGGAAACCTGGATATTTTGGAGAATGTTAATATTGGGATTTCCATGCATGGAGAATTTATGAATAGTTGTCAAATGTTGGCTCACGGTAAAGCCATTAAAGCTGTTTTATAGACATTTCAGCTATGCTTGGTTCTCAATACTTCATTAGCTTGAAATTAGGCTTTGTTGGTGAAACTTTAGTCACATTTGATATTAATTGGTCAAAAAGTGTGGGAACCCTAAATGACCTTTTATTTAATATTGTCTGAAATAAGCCAAATTTAACTGATTTCTTTTGTTTATTTCAGGAGGAGCCCAATAATGGACTTTGCGTGGAACAAAACAAATCAAAGTCAAGATTGAAGTCATTAGACACATTTCGAGGGTATGCGCCAAATCCGACTTTCATTTATACTTCATTTCGAAGCAGTTGAATTTCTCTCTTCAGACGTCTTCTTTGCCTCTTAATTGTCCTTGGAACGACTGCATCATTCATTTCATTCATGAGTGATGTGACATTGTGAGGGGTCACCGGCTGGACATGCGCTCACTTTAGCCATTGTTTTTGAGGTTCCTCCAGGCATCATGTTTAATATATTTCGCCTCTATGGTGGTGGACAGTGGGTTGCTGTTGAGAAAGGGTGATGTGATTTAATCTGGAAGCCCAGCAGGACTTGATAGTGGCTCTGGGGCAAACACAGAGCACGCCTGTCGCGAAACAGGAAGCTGGTTTGGCTTTGACCTCTCACTTGGCCAGTAATTGATGTAATAATACAGCCAGCATATCAGCACATATTAAGCAGGCTGTAGATCTGGAGCCGTGGAGAATATGGCTTCCCAGATCAAGATTTGTGTAATGGATAATCCATGTGTGTTGCAAAAGTGCTGTTTAGATTGCAATCACCAGGGCAATTTGTACTATCAATGTCAGTAAGCTTTTATGGTTTTAGAATGATCATGTTAGGGTTATCTGAACGTATATAAACAGTTAGCCTAATTCACAATTTAATGTTTCAATGAAAATGCAAGTGCTTGTTACAGCAGATACACCGTTTGCTCTTGAACATCGTCCATTTTCCTGTTAAATTTAATGGTTTTATCAGTGCTAGGGGGACCTGGGTTTTTCATTTCAACGCTTCTCCTCTGTCTGAGTGTTATTAACAATTCTGGTTTTACAGTATTATGTTTAAATACAATATGATCTCATCTCAAAGATGTACTGTAGATGCAGAGTATGACATCACAGATGTGTCGAATGATTCATGATGATAGCAAGCTACAGATGGCGCTAACAGCAACACAGAGGTCATGGGTCCGATTCCTAGGGAAAACATGAATTGATCGAATGCACAGAACCTTAAATTCACTGGAAGTCCTTTTGGAATGATGCGCTTGACAAAATGCATAAATATAACAATATTATATTATCGCATTTTCTTTTCTGTTATGTGAAATATGGGCTGTCCAATAGTGAATCAAAACAGGAGTATCTGTCATCTGCCCACCACCCTGGTAAAATTGTTACAGCTATGGCAGAAAAACATCACCCACTATTCGCCAAATGCCATCAACTTGATGAATAGTACAACTGTAGATTTGTTTGCATTTTAATTTTTTTAAAAGGATTTGGTTTTTAATCTCTGCAGCTAAGAGGCCGCAGCCAGTTTGCTTATATCTGTGATTAAAAATTGAAGTTGGTTTTGTAATAGTGAGTTATGATATGAGAAAGGATTCTTTTCCCAAAGAGAACATCATGATCTAAGTTTTTTACATTTACAGTTTTGTTACCCACTCTCTTCAAACCTGTAATATGTTCTTTCTTCTACCCAACACAGAAGAAGATACTTTGAAAAAAGGTGGTAATTGGCACCCATTCGCTTTTGGTGTGTATATACAATAGAATTCAAAGGGGAAGGTTTCCTACAAAATATTTTCTTTAAATACATAACATAAAAGAAGTTCCAGACCTGTTGTTTCACTTCTCCAATGAGTGTTATTTAAATGATTTGTCATACTAATATTTGATCTGGACTTTATTTGATATGTCAGCCTTTTTACAGTGCAAATTGCAGTGGTGACAAATCACAAATGTGCCCACTCAGGCATTACAAAGCCCTGTACTTATGGGCTAAAAGGACAAAGACAAATATACATTTGGAGCGACTGCCAAAATACATATTATAATTCTTTTCAACAATAGTCAATGAGTGTCAACACAATGTTTTTGTTTTCTTTTGCTTATTAATATTGTTTAAGAAGCCTAAAGCACGGAAATACCTTTTTTACTCATGTTTTTAAAAAAGGTTCTCAAAGCTTTTTAAACACTAGGAGATTTGTAATTAACACAATTAGATATAACTTGCTAAACTACAAACACCCTTTTTTTTATCTTGAACATGACTTAACCTTTGTCTTTGTTACTATGGATACTAATGGATGCAGTCACATAGTATGTTTGAAAGTGTCCGTGAAAGAGAGAGGGATGGATAAAGATGTGCTTTAATAGTGCTCTTTAGAGTATGGCGTGTGATTAAAATCTTGTATCAGCAGGTTAGGCCTAAAAGGAGCAGTAATGGTCTCTGTTCTTTTCTCCTAATTGAATTTGGTGAGGAAAAATTAGTGATAGCCATTTTAGATACAGCGACGTTTATCTGAAGGTCTATTCCAGGCTGTTGCTTGGTTCTCTCTGCGTGCTGTGTACCAATGCCTACCAAAGTAAAAAACACACATCAACACCATGATCTAGTGTTGTCAGTTTAATAGCTGATGGCATGTCTGATCAGAAACATCTTTTAGCGTCTGTGAGTATATTGATGCCACATAGTGCAAACATGCATTTTCTGACTTGCAGCAGCATCTTCCGTTGTAGCTAATTCGATGTAGTGTTCCATCATGCACAATAAGTTGCAGCTTGGCTTCTTTGCACTAAGTTACGCGTCTACAATAAATTACAGCGAAGGCTTTAGTCAGCACTTCTGGGTGAGGCGATTCAAAGGACAAACGCTCATTTCCTGAGTGATTCATTATGCTTAGGTTGCATTACCTTGCATTGCATTTTTCAGCTGATATATAAAATATACGCCACATCTTCCGGCCTTATGATCCGTTCCCCCACTCATGCTTTTGAATAACTTTTGAATGACAGTTCTTGTCAGGATTTAACATAGGAAATTTTATAGTGGAAAAAATCATTTTGTTTTTGTAGATGTGGGTGGATGAAGTTGCAATTGTAAATATGTTTCAGGAGAATTTCATGTAGAAAAGAACATTTGCATGATTTTGACCTGCTTTCTTCTGACTCACTTGCCTCTCCTAATTTCTTCTCATTAGCGACATTAAGCATTAATGTTTTTAATATGGGCCGTGCTATCCTACAGTACAAAATCATTAAGCTTCCCATTTAAAATCATCCAGAAATTGATTCATTTTGTTGCATTTGTGTTTGCAGACTCTCCCTGACGGTCATGGTGTTTGTGAACTACGGAGGGGGTGGATACTGGTTTTTCGAACATGCACCATGGAACGGTGAAGTTACTGCCAAAACAATTTACTACATAAGCAGGTCAAAAACTGCAGAATTTTAAATTTTAAATGTACTATAAAACTAGTTTCAACATCCCACTGGTGGATTGGGACACTTTGTACCCATGATGTGTTGTGCATTACACACATAGCTGCATTATCAAAAAGACACTCTTCATTCATGTACTATTCATTTTACACATTGGATCTAGATCTTGGGTCTTTTGGATGAACATCAGTGACTCACATATAGACAGACTTGTATGTTCAATTTAATGGGTGGCTATTGCAATGCACATCTACTGGAGTATTCACAGATGAACTCAATTTAAGGCTCATAATGGCCTCTTCATCATATCAGCAGAATTGTATTGATCATAAGAGAAAGCAGATGGATTTTAATATTACTGTAAGGCCTGCTCTGTCATGGCTCTATGAGCATTTATAAATCATACACCGACTGAAAATCGACAAAATAATGAGGAAAACTGTGTTTTTTAAGACATGCATTTTTTATGATAAGTTACCGGGCTCAGAATGACATCATTTGTTTAAAGTAAGATATGATTATGAGTCATTTTCGTCATAAGGTCAAGCATTTTCGACCTATAAATCATGGACTGCATGCACCAGATGTGTTCATGTGTGTTTGTCTTTTTATCCCATCAGGTCTCACAGTAGCTGATCTTGTGATGCCTTGGTGAGTGGCCAACATGTACTTAATGAATCGATGGAGAATTATTACTTTCCATTTTTGAGATTAATATGGAAGAGAGTGGGACTTCAGTCCAACAGTTTGGATCTCCCATCAAAATGGTTCAGATTTAAGACTTTTCAGCCCAGCATCGCTTATAATGCATTGCCTATTAATCTTTCTGCCGTTGAAAGTATTCATAAAGCTTGTAAAAATCCACAGGCTTAAAAATGCTGTGTGTGATAAATTGAATGCAGAGTTTTCCTCTATAAGGCCAAGCAATGCAATATAAACCTCATGTTTTGTCAGTTAAGGTTTGTTTTTTTTCACTAAAAAGGAAAACATATCACCCTAATAAAGATTTTACATTCACACTGATACAGAAGATCTCCAGCCCTTCTGCTCATCTTTGTAATGTTTAAATCAATAATGCAGAATTACATAAAATTTCGCATTAACTAGTCATGCCATCAGTCATGCTAAATACTCAACCCAAATAGGAATTAACATTTACGTAACCTGTAAAAATATAAAAAAATATTTTTTTGTTTGACAAAAAATATAATTTTAGTTCTATTACCGTAGTAAGTTAGTTCTGGTACCTCCAGCAATCTAAGGTACTAATATTCTTATAACTTTAACCAACATAAGAGTGAGTAATTCATAACACAATTTTTCCTATTTAAATAACATACTATGCTTGATATTCTAGTAATACTGGCTTTATTATTTTTTGGCAAGGTTTGTTTTCATCATAGGTACTTCTGTAGTACTAGCCTTCAGCTCAATGCACAGAAAAGGTGTCCCACGACTACAGCTCATCCGCAAGGTATCCTGGAGAACCATAGTCCTTATTCTTATTGGGTTCTGCTTTCTTAACTACAGCCCTAGAGATGGTTTATGTGAGTATTATATTCATTATTTTTAGCATAATAAACATGCTTTAAAATCTCGAATTTCAGTACTTTTCTATGCAGCATTGACTAACTAGACAGTCACGTGCAGCCTTATTAACACCGTCTGGGAATTTTCTTGTGGAAAAAAAACATTACAAAAAAGCAAAATCTTATATGTAAATAGAGTCAATTAGCCTGCATTAATGATGAAATAATGAAAGCAAAGAATCCAATCGGGAGCCTTACAGGAGCACATCAGAGCCGTCAGGGTTAAATATGGATGGCAAGAGGAAGAGTGCTCATGCATTTGCCAAAGCACTGTAACCTGTCTACTTGAATGGATGTATAACTGAGTTAACAAAAATATTGTGATACTTTCCAGGGGCAATCATAATATCTGGGGATTTTCAACAGAGGTGCATAGAGCAAAAACAAGCTTTGCTTTAATGGTCAATTATCACAGATAGGGTTTCATCATGCCAGCTGGGCAGTGGATTTTATGGAACTTCCTGTAATGTAATTACAGCTTTTGCCTTAAATGGCTAAATTTATTCTCGCCCTATCTGATACCTCTGATATCAGCCTGTGAATCACTAGGAGCGATGTTTGGAAACCATTTTACTCCAGCTTGCCACTTGAATGACAAACCAAATAGTAAAACTGTTTTCAATGTCTTAACTGTGCTATTGTGATGAAAACAGATTAAGATTGAATGCATGTCGGTCTTTTGTTTAATGCGGGAATAAATATCCCATTACCATCCAAACTTTATCACAAAGAACACCTCTCTCTAGCTTAATATACAAATTGTCTATTAGTAATATTCCATATCATGTAAGCAAATATAACCCATGGGAGTGTTTTGAAAAGTACTTAATGCAAGCATATTTTTAAGTATAATTAATAATCTCATTTTAAGCATTAAACACACTAATACTACAATAATATAACTATTTGAATTTTGATCAGTGTTTGTAACAGAAATGTTCCTCAATACCAGAGTAATTACAGAGAGGATGTAGAATGTGCACATACTGGATTTAATTGACAGATAGCATTAGTCACCCAAACCACTTCCTGTCTCCATGCGCAGAGGTGGGGTGTTTCCGCTTTTTATTTGATTTGTTAGATCGATGATCAGTATTATATTGTTTCTCATGGCCCTTCGTATGTGCCACAAAGAGGTTTTCAATTAACTAATGTGCAGATTACCATCAATCTTGCGCTCTATATCCTTCACTCACATCACCCTCTGCGCCAGCACCTCATCAGATAAGCATGATTACTTTCTGGCAGGGTTGATCACACCTCTACAGTCCTGCAGTGAAAGATATCTCACCTCAACCTGTGTCTGTGTCAGCACAGGCCTCATTAGCCTGTATTATTTTTGCATGAACATAAATCTGCACCTCAGATCAAAGCCATGGGATATACAACACAACATTTGTAGAGTATTTATTGCTCTGCAGAATTCTTTTAGTATGATGGTCCTCTACTGAATGTTGTACGTTGGATCCTTTATGGTCAGGTCTAGCAGCTTTTTGCGTTTTATATAATATAAAGCTTTCACAGGCCATTGGTTGTGTGTTTAAAACTGTTCACATCTTCTGATATACTGTATTTCAATTCAATATTATTCTCATATGTTTCTATGTGTGTGCATGTTTAGTATCCTTGTCCTGGTTACGGATACCTGGAGTCCTCCAGCGTTTGGGTTTCACATATTTTGTCCTGGCACTGATGCAAACCTTCTCTACCCACAGGGAGATCCCTTTGAAGGAGGTGAGTGAAAACCAATGGCTCATATTTCTAAGATCTTTACAAGAAGACACTTGTTCTTAAATACTAACGAATTGGCAAAGGAAAAAGTTAGATAGCATCTCTATTTAGAAATACTTCTAATGTGGTCAGTAACATTTATTTGTAAAAGTGCAAATTTAGGACTAATTTTTCCACGACAACAGATGACAGCCCGTCATAAAAACTTGTTCACCCAAAATGACTTGAATCATTTACTCACCATCATGTCCTTTTAAACCTGCTTCCTTCCACAGAACACAAAAGAAGATATTTTGAAGAATGTTACAAAACAACAGCAGTACCAAGGGGTGTGCAATATTATGATTTTCTCAATAGTTTCTTGTTTTAGCCGATAACGATATAAATAATACATTTTTCATCTTTTAGGCTTAAAGTGTTAATTCAAGGATTCTTTAATAACATGTTACTAGACTGTTGACATGTCAATTGATTATTCATTAAACAATAGATTGAATACGGGAGGTTTATTATTTGAATCAACAAAACAATATCACAATTTAAAATTCCTGCCTTTTTAAACAAAAATTATTATTTAATTAAATTTGACAAATATAGACACAATACACTTAAAATGCCACGATCGGGCAGAGGTTATATACAAACAATTTTCCAAATATTATTATAGAATACTTCAACAGTACTAAATTAAATTTTTTAACCAAATACCAGAAAAATTCTATAATTCTTCTATTATTATTTTATAAATAACAGTAGTCATGTTACAAACGTGCTTATAAAAGTTTAAATACAGTAAAAAACAAAGTCAAAACAAAGGTAATTAAAAGTAAGTGATTGGATAATGTGATTTTGCACATCATTTAAACAACACTTAAGATATTATCGCACACAATATATCTTGCACACCCCTTGCTGTACCAATTGACTTGCACTTGTTTTTGTTTTTTTGCCCATACGATAGAATAGACGTGAATGGATACTCCACTGTGCAGTTAGCAACATTCTTGCTAATATCACCTTCTTTGTTCTGCGGAAGAAAGTCATACATTTTTAAAATAACAAGAAGGTGTGTAAAAGTTGACAGAATTTTAATATTTGGGTGAAATTTTTTATACAAATTTCATCGTCAATATTGAACAGAAAAGGTGATTTCGAATTATCTAATGGTTCGTATAAATATGCACTTTCAGTAACTGTTGACAATTTGTGCATGTTGTCCGCAGCATCACTGGTGGAACCCTATTCAGGATGTGGTCTTGTACTGGCCGGAATGGCTCTTCATAGCCTTGCTGGAGATCATGTGGCTCTGTATCACATTCTTCATGCCTGTTCCAGACTGCCCCACGTGAGTTCATATTAGTGACAGCTGACCATACACATTTGTAAAAAAGATGAATTATCATATTAAGCACTATAAACACAATAATGCAGTTTATAAATCCTGCACTTTAAACAATAAAGGTGTAATATCTCTGTCAAGCCTGATTTAAATGCAGTCCATCCCTTTATAAGTATAATAATAATGTCATTCATACATCAAGATAATTCATTCAGATGGTGACATACGGCATCTGAGAATATATGTGTGGTAGCACTAATGTTCATTTACATCATATATACGTGCACTACTGTGCTTCCAATGCGTGTGCTGCTGTGTTTGTATATGTGAAAATGCACGAGGGTACAAGTTGTACAAATCCGTGCTGTGCAGCTCTTATGAGATCTGTGATTTATGAGTGTTTGGCGGTCGCTTCAGAGGGGATAATTAGCCAATCTCAGTCTGTCATGTGCACTAAAGAGAGGCAGGAAGAAAGGATCCATCTTCTTTCCGCGTTGTTTTTCTCCTCCATATCCGTGCACAACCTTTCATTTATAACTCCGTCAGGCTTTGTCTATGCTTCTGACCCTTTATGACATTTATACTCACATGCAGACTGCCGATAACACTGCCTGAATTAAACACATTATGACATCACAGTTACTGGCCTTCTCTTACAGGACGCAATACTTGAGTTTGATCTGGCGACCTCTAAATTCTATCACCTTAATGAAAACTCCTTGGATGTGTTTGAAATAGTTCAGGAGTAAAGGAAGACGTGTTTTATGATGTCTGTTACATGTCTTTAATAAGATGAGTAATGAGGTGCTTATTGGTTGTTACCTTTGTTAGTGGATATTTGGGTGCTGGAGGTATTGGAGATGACGGTCTATATTCCAACTGCACAGGAGGAGCCGCTGCATATATTGACAGGTGGTTGTTAGGCGACAACATCTACTGGCATCCAACCTGCAAGGTGTGAATCGTGTAAATTATAGTTCTACTTTTATTTACAAAACCTCATGTTGTAGCAAACCTGTTTGATTAGAATTAGTTACAGTCTCCCTGTGGTCGACAATGTAATCTCTTTAAAATAATATCTGATCATCAAAATTACGCATGTTATTTTCCTGTGAATATATTTTTCCTGTCTTCAGATAGCTTGAATGTAACTCTGACCTAGGCTTTATTGAGTATATGCAGATATGAATATGCAAATTAGCCCAGCATCCACTCAATTACTCTCAGCAGTTGCAGATGCTGCTTAAACTGAAAGGGTATCTGATAGCTGACACAACTGTCTTTGATAAACATCAGTTATGCAAAGAAACTTAAAGGTTTAAAACCTTGATTTTCACCACTGGGGTCTTTTAAACACATATGATGCAGTAATATGTTTCAGATTTTTATTTGTTACTAAAACTGTTTTCTCTGTTTGTACAGATCTTGTATCGCACAACACAGCCCTTCGACCCAGAGGGTGTTCTGGGTACAATTAATTCCATTGTCATGGGTTTCTTTGGGATGCAGGTGGGATGCAGTGAATATAATTTCATATTATCATGTTAGAATGAATGCCATTGTAAAAAAAATTGCTGTAGATCATATTTAACACAACAGCAGTCTTTCTTAAGTGAAATTGCGTAAAAATTTTGAAGATTTGTTTTATTTATGATATTCTTAAAAAATGTATGCTGTGTGTAATACTGCTGTGTGTGAATAGGAACATAACAAAGGAGTCAACTCTGATTCACGCAAAGAAGTCGTTTTTCGTTCTTATTTTAGTTCTGGATCAGATTTTCGTCACTTGGTGCAATATCCGCCAATGTTTTACCTGGACTGCAAAAACCTTGGATTATCCGTTTGCAAAACATACTCTAAGCCATAGACCAATCACAGCAGAGTAGACCATATGACCAATCATATCAGAGAGGCAGGGATTACAAATGAATCGCCAAACGAACATCTAAGAGTCAGCCAGGAAGTAAGGTAGTAACAACGGCCAATTATTAGAACATTCATGTGTTTTTACACCTCGCATGTGCGTTAACGTTGTTGGACAGTTCATAAACCAAAGTAGAAAAACTACAAAATATTTACTCTTTAAAATGCAATTATTCATTTGTCGTATCTGATCCAGCTTATATTCAAGGTTGTCTTTGACTTATTTGCTTATTTACATGCACCATGCATTTTTTTAAGTACCGATTGCAATATTTCACAAGGGTTTAAAGAGTGGACCAACTTGTGGTATTGTGAATAATTTAGCAATATTGTGAGTCGTTTCATTTCATTTTACTTGACAGTTGATAATAAAATGCCACAAACACCATTGAGCCTAGGGTCATACACAGAAAAATAATCCATTGACAAAACAAAAAATGAGAATACACTCTACAGAAGAGATCCGTTGACAAATGAGTGGATCAAAGCCCTTATCTAAACCCACCCAAACAAAGTAGATTATTTGAGATTTTTTCATTAGCGTCATCCCTTGACATTGATTAACTTCAGCTTCAGTTCAACAATAGCGTAACAATGACAAGACTACAATATTGGGCCGAAATTGCTGGCAATTTACTTCAACAGACATCTGTTTTTTGTCAGAAGTTCTTGTTGTTGTGGACAGATGTGAGCTTCTCTGGCAAACGTCTAAGAAATTTCTCAGCCTTTGATTGTGACAATGCCCCGGTGACCGGTGAGAACTTGCCATGCAAACTCTGTCGCATTGCTGAAATCCCAGTGGGTGGGGGGCAAAAAAACAGTTAGCGCCAAGCCCGTCAATCAGCATGTCTAAGAGAACACGGCAGGTGTCAGCCTCTCGGCCTGTGTTCGTCCGCTCCAGCGTCCTCGGCTGAGGTGCATTCGTCATCACCAAATTCATCAGTGAGCCTGGCCAACTTCACAGCCGTGCAGGGAACGGTGAAACTTGAGCTCTTTGTCAGGGCCACAGCCACCCCTCAAATCCCCTTACATCCTCTCCCTTTCTCTCTCTCTCATCCTCTGTCTCTCTTTCTCTCTCTCTCTCTCTCTCTCTCTCTCTCTCTCTCTCTCTCTCTCTCTCTCTCTCTCTCTCTCTCTCTCTCTCTCTCTCTCTCTCTCTCTCTCTCTCTCTCTCTCTCTCTCTCTCTCACATGATATTGCCATGACTTAAAACTAAGTTATCAACCACTAGACTATTTGATATAAATTATGTTCAATTACATATAGGAACATGACCACTATGACCCGCAGAGAATCCCTAATGCATATCAGTTTATTAAGTATTTTGCAATCAAATTTGATATATTTTTAGTTTGATCATGAAGTAATACTCATTTTTTGTGCTCTTAGGCTGGAAAGATTCTTCTGTTTTTTCGTGGAAAAAATCGCGGCATCCTGACACGATTTCTGGTCTGGGCTCTCATCCTGGTATGTGCACACAGATTGAAGAAGCAATAAATACACAACACAGAAACTGCCTGTCTGTACAAGTGTTAAATGGCTTGTAGTTGTAGACAGTTAATGAAATAGGTAGACGTCATATGATATGTGTATATATGCGCTGAATGAATTCCAAGGCAGAGATTGGTATCCGACCCCTCTTGGGATCGAACCACGCTGCTTGTGGACATCAAGTGGTTTTACAATATGGGGTTGTAGTGTTAGAATTGCTCTTTAATTTCCATTGGTTCTCTGGTTAAACATGCCACAAATGCTTTTATTTAGTATGTAAAAAATCTTAATATTACTTAAAGCTACATATAATGTAACAGCAGCTCACACTCGGCATTGTGAATAAGTAAAACAATAGTCAAAATCATTATAATTCAGTTTCATGGCAGAGAACTTAAGCTAAACTATGACCTGCAATTAGCCTTTACATTTCCACGTGTTCATTTAACGAAGAGAATTGCTCTCTTGAAACAAAAAAATAATTAGATTTTAGATTGATACGATGATAGTGAAAGGCTGGCAGATTTGCGGGGTAAGTGCTCCATTTGGGTGGTCCTAAAGACAAAGACAGCAGGAGCTGGGCCGGGTGGGAAGTGCATGAGGATGTTAAACCCATATCCCAAGGGAAATGACCATGTGCTACTAGAAATGTTTTCCAGTTCTTTTAAAGCTTTGGGGACGAAGAAAGTAACTTCATTTACTGTCGTCTTACCCTTTACAGAAAATCAGTTCATTTGTATCATGCATTAGGAGGTATTAACCCTCATTCCCATGGCCTTCTCCTGTTATCATCCCCATGCCACTTTAAGCAAGCTCAAGTTAAATGGCACGTTTAATCTCGACCGAAACGTTTAGCCGTTTTTCAAGGTTGTTAAGGAAGAATGTTTTTGCACGAAACCGCATATGTTGTTCAGAGAGTTTTGAAGAAAAAGGAGTTGCATGTTGTAAGATTCTCTTCCATGAAAGACCTTGCTGCTGGGTTTTGTTTTGGAGTTCTGGTGGCAGAGCTGCTGGAATGATCCCTCTGGAGACAACAGGTGCTGATGGAGGAGTTTTGTCTGGCTAACTCAGGACATAAAGCTGTGGGTGACTGGGGCACATGGTCTGCATTTCTCAGCAAAGGCTTTCCTTGCTTTCTGTCATTCTTGCACTGTTGGTTATGTTAATACATTTCTTCAACAAGCAAGAACGCTGTGTCGTAGCAAAGCAAACTGTATGACGTGTTTTTATAAATTGAGAACAAACAGTTTAAAGACATGCTGTTTGAGAATATTTATATAAATGTCACTTTGAAATTGACTTTTGTTTCGTGAGTTCACTTCCTTACGAAAACTAGTGTTAACATATAGCCCCTCTGGGAAACTAAAAAAAAGTTTTTAAACCTTTTTTGCTAAGATATTTAATGTGTTATTTTAGCTTTAAAGCCTTTTTATGACAAAATGTCTGCTAAGGGATACAAAAATAGTGAACATTGTTTTTGCTGTTGCTATTTGATATACATATTAAAAATAAATTGGATATTATTATCTTAAGAGTATAGCCTATTCAGTGAGATGTATTAAGAGAAAGAGTTTGTTTTCAACACAGATCCGCAGTATGTGGTTGCCTGAACACACTGTTTTAAATTTCATTATTCGAAAGTTCTATGACAAATCGGGCCATTATAGCTTTATGTTGAAACATATTGGCCAGTATTATGGAACCACAATGCTCAGGGTGCTGAAATAAATTAGAAGAGATTTATTTCATTTTACCTAAGGGGCTGAATGATAAAATAAACTAGCCAACAGCAAAAGATTATGCCAGAAGAGTTTACACTGTGCCTGAGCCTCTGATGTGAAACACAGAGGACTTTATGTATAATTTAGCAAATGATCATTATTTAAATCCAATGTTCTTTTTTTATTTTATTATCTCAGTAAGGATTGCATGATTGGAGGGTTTCTTGTTTTCTGCTTAAAATTGAAACAAAGATGGTAATATAACAAGATGAGCATCTGCCATTACAACGAATGGTGAAGAATGCCATGCTCGATAAAGGCGCTCCACCAAAGGAAGTCCTGCCTTCCAGCAAAACGAGCCAATCGTCAATTAATATTGACTGATACTTTTTCTGGGGGGTTAAGCTCTCGTGTTTATTAAGGGACCTCGATTTAATCTTAGCAATTCAAAGTTATGCTACAGTTCATATCAGGTTTAAATATTGATAAAAAGAATGCTTCTTACCAGTGATTTTTGCCAGCGATTCTAAAAATATGTGCCTTACCCAATCAAGTAGATAGGTCTGTGGACTTGTTAAAAACTTCCCAGATGTGTTGCAAACATGGACGCTAAAGGAGCACTATACTTCCGTAAAAGCATTTCAATGAAAGCAAAAGAGCTTTAATTTCAAGCTTGTTTATGTTTTACACATTTACAGCACTCATCTTGAAATAAAGAAAAATTTTAATTAAGATTAAGATAAATTGCGATTTATGCAAACAACAAAACCTCAGTACATTATACAGTATTTCATAAAAGAACCCTTCGAATCTCATAAGACAAGCACACAATCAATTATCATCGACATCTCTGGAGAGCATTGAGGTTTGCGAATGTTTTAAACAGCATGTCTTGAACAGTCTCCTGTGTGGTTAATATGCTCTTGACCCACATTACATCCCGGTTAAACAAAATTACCATGCCCCCCATAAACAGTTATAAAACGGGGGGTATATTCGGGGGTCTATTATTACTGTTTGCGTGAATCTTTTGTCAGATCGTGCAATGATTTGAAGTTGTTTGTTTCGTGTCCTAATAAACAAAAGCTAATTAAAGTTCAACGATCAGTGCTCCGCAGTTTGAGATTGAAATTGAACGATTGTCCCACATAACAGTGATTGTCCCACATCCTGCCTGCATAGCCTGGAGACTCAATCTAGGGCCAGCCAGGCTATTTCCACACCATTGATTCTGTCATCTATACAAATGATGAATATCCTCCTAACAAGCGGGTTTGGATACTGAACTGTCCTCCTTCACCGAAGCAAATATTTCTTTAAATGATGAAATATATATATATTTTTTTCAATAATGTCATCTCATGGGAAATAATGTCATCTCGAGGGAATTTGAAAATGTTGAACATGGAGAGAGGTTTTAACGGCAGACATGAGGAAATGGAAGGGGTTGTGTAGGTTTGAGGGACTCACCTCCCGGGAACATCAGCTAATCTGCTTGATTCGGGATGGTTGTGTTGCATTTGTGTTGTCTGATGGTGCTTTACAGGTCTGCATTGATTTGAAATCTGCTTTATTTTGACCCGCAGGGAATCTCTGCAGCCATCCTTTCTAAGTGCACGAGAGACGAAGGATTTATACCTGTCAATAAAAACCTTTGGTAAGTGCTTCCTGACCCTCTAAATCCACCACTTCTCCATCCACAAAAAAAGGATGAGACTCCAGCTGACACAAATCAGTGGCTGCTAAAACACGCGTTTACTTACCGCTAGCGACAGAACGCCCTGTAAATAATCACCCCCACTGGCAGGCAAGTGAGATGTGCTGGGTGAGGCCTCCAACTAGATCACTCTTCTTTACAGCCAAGAGGGAGTGAGCAGTTTTATTTTCCCAACTGTATATCTTGCCAAATTCTGTCTTATCTCATCAGCAGGTTGTAAAATTGAAGAGGATGAGGTCAGCCTCACGTCTTCAGATCAACGCACATTTAATTATTTGTCACCTAACACCTCAGAAAAATTATTGACCAGAAATGTACAACTCACGTTTATAATCCTTACAAATGTATACAGTTATAAAAAGTAATGTTATTGATTGATTTTATAATTTTTTTGTTTCTAGTAGATGTTTATTCTTAAATGATAAGCATTTGTTTTTTACATACTGATCCACATTTTGCCAATGTTGATAACATCATTCAAAAATATTGGTTTCACTGGACATACACGGTTGGCCCTTCTTATGATCTGTTTTTGTTGACCCACTGGCGCGTGAAGAATAATATAACTATTTATAAAATTTGAAGTACTATTTATATAAATATTAATTTATATAAATAATCAACTGTATAAATGTTGAATGGGTCGTTTAATATTTTTGCAATTAAGTTTAGCCAGGCAGCGGTTCTTCTACTGGTAATCCAAAGTATAACTGGCTAGCTAGTATGATTTTTATTTCTTCAAATTCCTCTTAAAAATAATCTTAAGGGGCTATATTTTTAGCTGACAAACTGTAAGTAATGTTGCAGTCTTTTTTTCCCTTCACATTACAGCTTAAATTAATGTGTTTTGTATCTATTTTCCATCTAGAATAATTTACCCAAAATGAAATGTTATTTTATTATTTACTTAATCATGTTATTCCAAACTTGTATGACTTTCTTGTGACAGAACACAAAGGATATTTTCAAAAATATTTTGCTACAGCGACATCGGAACCCCACTGACCTCCATCACATGGAGCACAAATTTCTTCAAATATTTTGTGTTCCGCTGAAGAAAGTATTATATACAGGTTTAAAATGACATTACTGTGAATACATATCCCTTAATTCACCCTTTCCGCATAAAGGCACATGCAGAACCTGTTTGAATCGTATGGGCAGTTCATCATACGCCGCTTATTGAGCCCCAGAGTATGTCTGTCTTCATCCCTAAAAGTAACTAACTTCCAGCCAAGAGTATTTTTTGGCTTGGCTTCAGCTGACATAACCGATGCTCTGGGACGCAGCCATTTTACATTAGATAAAATTCCTTTGGCCATCCTGGCACTTAGGAACAGAAAGGGACGTGACTTATTGACAAGGTTGGGCTGAGCAGGTGCCAAAGATACACTTTGGATGCTTATGTTTCTTATTGGCTGACTGTAAGCACAGAAACTACAGTGTCTCCATCCATTATTTAGCTCTATATTGCGCATTGTGATGTCCTCACTCTTACAAGAAGCGTTAGACACAAAGTTTTTCAATAATGCATTGCACCTCTAAGGGATTTATGGAGATGGAGTTTTTGCAGCAGATTTGTGTGTTAATCTTTCAAACTTGGAAACAATTTACAGCGCCCGAAGTAGAGTCAAATCTTTAAATAAATGTGCTTTGATTGGTGGTTAATGTGGTGGTTCTGTTTGGAAATAGAAATAATATTCTGAAGCTCAAAGTTCTTATGATTCTTTTTACAGGTCCCTGTCATATGTGACCTGCATGGGCTTTATGTCCTTTGTGCTGCTAGGTTTGATGTACTTTGTTATGGACATTAAAAAGTGGTGGGGAGGGCAACCTTTCATTTATCCCGGTATGAGAATGCAGACTTATTGTTGGACATTTTATATACATTTTATGTTGAATGCAACCAGATCGTAAATCATATTTTGCTTTTATTCACAGGGATGAATTCCATTTTTGTTTACGTGGGTCATTCTCTACTGGGCTTTTACTTCCCCTTTAGCTGGGAAATGCGTTTTCAAGACAGCCACTGGGAAAAGCTCTTCCAGAACCTGTGGGGTACTGCCCTTTGGGTCTTCATTGCATACCTCTTGTACCGCAAGAAATTCTTTCTCAAAATTTGATACTTCTGTAACGCATTAGTCACTTTAATACAATATTATGTTATCCTGTGCATGTTAGTAAAAGTGTTTTGACTTATTAAACAAGATAATCTTGCATCAAGAGAGGCATTGATACTTTCACACTACTGTGCAATTCTACAAGTATCTCCTAAATTGAAATTGGTGTATTCCTGCTGTGTTCAATTAGTTAATAGGCATATGAGCTGAGACCAGAGATCAGATTTACTGTCTTCCTTGGACACCTGCAGTGTTTTATTTGATGTCAGTTGTGTTAAGACCTGAATGTAGTGATTAAATCAAATTCTCTGAAGTGGTACTTAACAAATTAGAACAAGCAATTCCACCACTTTAGGGGTAACCATTATGTATCAGTTGCCATGGCCACCCCCCTAGTGCTGTGAGATAGAAAGTGGGTACCATCTGCTCTTCAACTAACAGTCCTTTAATAGGGGTCAAGCTGGACATCTCACTGAGTGCCGGCTTGTTTCTTAACCCCACTAATGCAAATCAGGGACATTATACTGCCAACTTGCATGCACATACGGAAATTTGTCAGTAACACAAACTAACGTTACTATGTAAAGTTGTGTTCATGGGAGTGAATAACATTATCCACTAATGTTCACCTCTAGATTATCCTTTATGCATCACAAAACTCAGCCAAACTCAATAATGATTAAACTTCATTTCAATTAATAATAACTATTAAATATTAGTATAATTTGTAAATAACAAAGGTTTATAGTAACTGGGTAGTTATAGTTAAGGGGTAGTTCACACAAAAATAGAAGTTGTGTCATCATTTACTTACTTTATTGGGATTTTTCTTTTGAAGAACACTAAAGAAGTTATTTTAAAAAATGCTGGTAACCTAACAAAAACAGTCTCTATTGACTTTGGTTAAGTGTTTAGAAAATGCAACTCAATAGGTACTGCCATTATTCAAAATAGCTTATTTTGTTTTCTAAGTAAGAAAGTCATACAGTTTTGAAATGAACGGAGGCAATGTAAATGACAAATTTTTACTTATAAGTGAAGAATCCCTTTAAGGGACTTAAAATTGTTGCACAGTACATTAGAAAGTAGTGCATAGTGCTGTTTTCTTTTTTAGGGACCATCAGGTGTCAAGTGGTTGATAGGGCTTTTATCATAATGTACAAACTTAGTAATTTGTCTTCATAATTGTATGAAAACTTGAAGCAGTAGGCTACCCGTTTCTTTTACCATCACTCCAACACTAAGTGGTCAGAAGATAAAATCTGTCAGGAAGACAGATAGAGAGAAAGATAGAGTTCTCAGAAATCTCTCAGTACTGACCTGTCTTAATCATAAACTACTGGGATGGCTGTGAACACATGGATTATGCCATGAACACAGTCTGCTTTTATTTTTCATTGTACAGAAGCGATTAAGAACCATGTGTAGTCTAAATTTACAATTTCATGACTTTCTTTATCTAGCGCTATGACGTTCTAGGTAGATATTTATAATATACTAAAGAGGCTTAACAATTGGAACCTGTTTGCTCTGTATGGAACTCAGCTGAGCTCTTTCTCTCTGTTAGTTAATGAGAAGGCTTTTCATTGGGACAAGATCATATTACCAATTTGTACTAAGCAGGACCTATGAGTGAAGCAAACTGGTCATCTGATTTTGGGAGTTGACTAATGACTTGTGCGCTCAACCCCCTCCCGGCGGGAGTATGGGCTTTATTTTTGGTAAAGTTTCAATGTCCACAGTGTGCACTTTTTAAATCAATAATTTTTTAATCAAGTACTTATGATTATTATTTAATGAAGGGTGTATAAATGCCCATCTGTGAAAGCAAAACACTACTGAGAACACTTACACAAAACAATAACTACAGCATAGGACTGTAAATAACACTGCACGTTCCTGCTGTCTACCATGAGAATCTGTTTGACAGTAAATATTGTGATCTTATTTACTATATAGAATCTGCCGAAGCTTTTATCTGAACATGATCTTTTTAAGTAACCACAGCAAAAAAGAAAAAGAGAGCAGTGGTATATCATGATTCTGCATTGGCTTGCCTGTATTGATTTACATTGACCAGATGTCTGAAAATACCACTGTGTGCCTGGTTTTAAGTAACTTGAGCTTTCTTAATAAGCATCATGTCTTTGGTTATGTACCTACATGCACCTATGTAAACAAAACCATCCTGTGGCTAATATGCACACTTTATAATATTTATACCACACCACACACATGCATTATCCACAAAAAAGTGACACTTCTCCTCTTGGCCATTCGTATTTATATGATCTGTTGTCAGGGTTATTGACACCCTTTGTATATTGTTTATATGTAATTTATTCTGTGTATGTTAATATACTATTCTTACACTCCACCTGCATGATTTCATGAATGTTGAACAGCTCATGTAATAACTTTGAATTTTCATAAAACAGTCTTGTCTTGGCCTTTTTCGGCTCTTTCTCTAATGCATGCTTAATTTAAAGTCTCCGCTATTGTTTTATTTGGCATCCATCAAAGTAGACGTTGATTGGAGTGATTGCCCTGTGATGCTCTAGTGGGCTGCCCTAGAGGCAGAGTAATGTATCATGCTTACCCCATCTTACAAAAGGCTAAGCCATCAGCTGGTCCAGAGCACCCCAGCACAGCTCCAGACCGACTGCCAGCAGACATCACGGCCAAAACAGGCCGACACCATTTTGAACTCAGACCAACCTTGTTAAACCCTGGCCTCTGTACTAAAACACTTGATTACAGATGAAGAAAAATGCTCATCTGAACGCACTGTCTGACATTTAAACATTGAGCCAATGTCTTAAGAAATTACAATTTTTGTTGGGTTTTATATATTTTTAAAGGAGATCCATTGATGTCGATGTGAAGTACCCAAGAACTTCACCCAAAATTTTCCTTTTGTCAAATGTTGCACCTGTGCTTGATTATAAAGCCCCATTTGAAGAGGAAAGAAAATCTTTTCTAAGCCATTTTAAGTGCAAAACTCCCCAATAATAGTATTTAATTATTAATTGTGAAATTTTGTAAGAATTTTGCCCTCCCCCTTACAAAAACACACAGCATACAAGTTTTGTCCATAAATGTGCTTGTATTTCTACAGTGCATATGTGTGTAAATGTACTGTAGAAACTGTTCTGCAACCATTTCTATTAAGATGCTTGGGTTTATGTGATTTCTGAACTACATCATCAGTTATTAACAAACAAACTGAAACTCTACATATTTAATAAACTGCATGCAAATAAAGTATAAAGACTTGAAGTTTTTATGCTTTATGAAAAGCAAATAAATGGTGACTTAAAAGTTATTGTAGTTGCTAACCACAAATCCATTTGTAAAATAAAATGCATGAGTATTTAGAGAGTATTAAACTCCAATTCTATTCGAATTCATCACATAGCAGCTGATGTGATTCAGGATCTGTGGAAATCTGCTGGATGAGATGTGAACCTCCCCCTGCTGCGCTGCACTCTTGCGTGTGTGCTGATGGTCCAGCGCTGCAGTCAGCGCTCCGTCAATGGGATACTCAGCTTAAGGACTTTTGCGCACGAATTGCAACACTTCTAAAGTTGAATTGCGTACCATTTTCAAAGGCATTCCATTCCCCACTGCGTTAACTTCGCATTTTTATTGTGAAATTACACTTATGACTGACAAGCATGGGTACAATGCGTGTAATCGCTTGGGGAGATGTTGCCTTGCTCCTTCTCGTCCTATCTGAAGGTAAGAGTTCTCTCTGTGGGGTTTTGTGTAAGGACACTGTGAATTTCTTCTGTCAAACTTTAAGTTGGTGATTACATTGATGTTTAGTGTGTATCCTTTAGTAACAGTGACATCACTGTCTCATCATCATATAGGGGCTTGTATCATCTCTGATGGTTAATGCAGAAGAGAACTTCTGCCCATCTGATGGGCACAGTTTGTCTTTATAGGCAGCTGGTTTGTGCAATGGTACCATAACATAAATACTCTCTTTGTGAATGGGGATTGTTTTATGACTCATATGAAATATTGGAATATTACATTCTTAAAACCAGAAACATTGATTTTAAAATTGTGTGAAATTAGGTTTTTATTACATTGTAATATATGTTTGACTTGGTCCAAAGTGTATGACTATGAAGACACCAAACACCAAAGATGAGTCAGTTTTACTTTTCTGGAAATGATAGATGTGATCGATTTAGTCTGGGTGGTCAACAGAAAAAAAATGCATTTGACCATTTATAAGACAAGTTACACCTTTAAAGATGGAACAATACTAAAGATACAAGATTTGATCATGAAGTTTAGTATTAACCCATTATGCTTATTGAGTTCATTGGCAAATTAAGAAACACTTCTATCTCTCATCTGTAATATAATGTAAATTCTCTCTTTTTAACATTATATTGTATCCATCATAGGCCACCCAAAGGGGTTCTTTAGGTTCCACACACGTGCAGACTGCTTAATGTTTCTGGCGAGATATAGCAGACAGTTTCATAGGGACAGTCTGGTTCTGAAGCCAAAATACATGTCACTCTAATGTCCCTGCCAGCCATATGCATGTCTCTATACATCATTATATTCTAATCCCATCTAAAACTCATCTGCTCAACTGTACTAACACACCTCTCTCAAAATAACTACTCATGCAGAATAGATTCTTAATCTTGGTGTGTGGCCAGTGCATTAAAAGAGAATGGTCACATCGCAACCGCTTGAAAACAGACCAAAGTGGAACATAGCAAAGGTTTTGCAGCTATTCTGGTCATCCGGAAGACATTTGGTTGAGTGTGAATGCATTGTATTTCTTAGACTGTTTACTAAATTGCAAAGGTTGGGTTTGATAAGTAGGTGTGGGAAAAAAACATTAAAACAATAAGTTCAAAACTCAAACCATAAGTATATCTTAGGTATATATATATAACTTTAGGTATAGAGCAAAATGCAAAATTAACCCAAAAGCACATTTTTTATCAAGCTAAATTGTTAAAATGCAAGAAAGTATGTTGTTCATGCTGTCATGTAGAAAAAATTACAAAATAGTATGTGTGTTACTATAAAGAATAATACAGAATGTGATGTGATAAATAAAAAGTGTTATTAAGATGCTTATCAAGTATTTTTTGTTAGAAGTATTTTAAGAAAATCAAAGGAAAAGAGCATTGTAACCGTGTTTGATTACAGTTAAATATCATGCTTTTTAATCTCTTATTATCCTTTCATATATATATCTTTTTTAAATAGAGTTAGCGGATGATTGTTTGTTTTACAATATTATATTTTGTCCCTAAATTTTCTCTAAGGAAAGTGATTGATCCATTAATCGTCTTTTGTATTTTTCATTGTGTAATAATAAAAAAATATTTAATTTTAATAGACAATTCTCTGCTAAAACTGGTAAACTGCGTAAAACCAGCATGTTAATATCAGCAGGTGCTAAAGAGCAATATGATTAGTATTGAATGGCCCTTGTTTTACCCTTTGTCAGAGATGGTGCGGAAGCACCTTGATTCTTTGCCGTGAGGAAAAACAAAAGCTAAGTGCGGAGTGGTGGTCAGAGGGCAGGTGTGCAGCAGGTGTGCTCAGCTTTGGGCAAACACAATGTGTTTGCTTTCGAAAGGAAAATACTGCCAGTAAAATAATAGAGTACACAGTTCTGATAACAGATGAGGCTTAAACCCCTCATTAAAGACACAGGATGGTTGGCAGCGCCTCCCGCAAAATGGATCTCATCTATTTTATGACAACCTATCACATGAAATGGATGACGACAAACGCAATGGGTTTTGTCCATACTGAGGGAAGATGTAATCTTGTGTCATTGGTGTCTCAACGCTTGCTGATGGTTTGACATTTACACAACGGTTAGTCTGTTTGTGTTGTACAGTGTGTGCCCTCGAATTAGTCATCAGCTGTATAACGTTGCATTTAACAGAGATATAACACCAGATCTGTTGTTTACTGTCTCATTATCAAGGTTTTGTGATCACATTTATGTTGTAAACAAAATAGGATCTATGTCAGAATCTACTGCGGATTTCATTGGGATTGCTTTGTAAAACAATATTGTCTTATTTACCTATGATCATTTAAAAAAAAAAGTTATTTGAGGAATCAGTAAGAAACCAATTAATATCAATTTGCTTAAGGTCTATTCACAAGAAATGTTAATACTAATATCACAATCAAATGGCTTACCTTTGAAGCGATGATCTTCTTTAATGAATGAGAGTACCTATGCAACTTGAGAATCAAATTAATCTTTGACCCCTGTGGTTAAACTGCTGCCTATATCTTCTCGTCATCGTATCTACACACATAAAATAAGTCGGGAGGGCATGTCATGCATTGTACGTGTAAGGCATTGATTTGTGGATAGACAGATATGACCCCGTTACCTTATATGTTGGATTGCAGTGGCTTTTGACCCTTGCCTAAAAGGTCTTTTCTCTTGATCAGGCCACAGGAGATTGCCCATCCGATGGGACGCAACATTGGGGAATAAAGTTCAAACCGCATAAGGATGCTCCCCAACCTCATCTCAATCCAACTTGCATAAGCAAAATGATTGGCTTTGATGCTGAGCAGAACGACAAATCCCATTTAATACATGACACTTTATTTTAGACTCAAAACAAAATACAATGTGTTTTAGTTAAGGGATTTAAAAAAGCCTGTCATCATTATTGCTTCAAACCTGAATGGAAAAACAAACAATTTGAAAAGTAATTTATGACTTATTTCAACAAGTAATAATCTAAATATATTTTATTTTGTTAATCATTATGTTTGTCTGAAATTACAGCAAAACAAAGGTAACAGAGTAGCAAAATATGAATATTTTCTGTACTTTTGATGACTATTTTGTGATGGTTATTGATGACTAATGTCATCCTTAAAACCATGATTATCCATACCATTATTATTCTGCACATATAACATGTAAGTAAGTCAGATGCTGTTTAAAGTTTTTCGTTTTAAAGTCTTCATAGTAAGAAAATCTCTCTCTAATCCAAACACTCAACACACATAAACATCATTTGGTTCCCAAAGAAAGGAGAAAACACAAAATAAACTAAGTTAAAGAAGATATTTGGCTGATAACATTCTTTGCAATCTGACATTGTGACAGCCCTAATTCAAGTGTTTTAATGAAATCTATTGTTTGCACAATTATGTTTGTGCACCTGGACCATGCACGCAGCCTTTGTCCCTTTTAGTGTCCTGCCGCATATCCTTTAGTTAGTTATGGGTCACATTTCCGTCCTATGCATGAGTGGAATCTAATTTGCTTTGGTGGAAGGACAAGAAGACATTGATTGAAATTGCGTCCCGAGGGCTTTTGGGGTCTCGATTTCTACATGGTTCTTTACATGTTATTTTGGAGCAGTCATTGATGCATGGTGTTTGACCGATCATTTACAACAATGAGAAGCCAACACAATGACTTAGTTAAGACTTAACTACCTCTTTGGTACCGTGAATCGTGTAAGGGGGGATGGGTGCCAAAAGCTTGACTGGCATTCATTTTGTGACGCGTGCTTACGAGAGTGGTTCGTTTCCTTTATGAGTCAGTAGGGTTTAACATTCGTAAACCACATGGGTGGTTTTGCATTGCATTCTTGAAATGCAAGACTTAGCATTTGTGAAATGCCAGCCCTTGATGACTTTACATCTCCAAGTCACTAGTCCATGAAAATCCACCCACTGGCCCGCTTCCACCATCAACTGTGAATTTTAAAACCCAGCAGGTAGAAGCTGCAAAAACTCTGAATATGTGTAGTTTGTGGCAGCGGAAGGAAACGCTAAACCAAGCTCCGTGGTGGAGTAATGCATCATACTTGTATTGCACATTTACATTTCAAAGAGGATTCAGTGTAATAACTTGCTACCTTGTCATTGTTTTGCACTGTAGTTGACAATTTGAGCTCAGTAAAGCTCTTAAGAACATAGAAAAGGATTGGCTTTTAGAATTACTTTTACGCTGTGTTTCTTATCTTTATTGTTATCTCTATCTAAAGCTTATATTATAACATTAAGTGAACAATGTTTGTAATTGTGCATGGTAATGATACCATCAAAGACACCATGTTGATCAAGGGTCTCTTATTTATGAGCCTTAATGTCCCATCCAATCCAAAAAGAGATTACAAAGTAAATTCAAACATACCACTTTATCCCACAGGATATGTTCAATTAGATTTCCTAGTGACTGATGTCCATTCCATGCTCACATTGATGGGAATAGTGGATTACATTTCTGATTATATTATGGTATTAGGCATGAAATATTCATGCATATATTTCTGCCCATTTCTAATACGACTAACCCAGGCCATGGCTGTTTAATAACAGCTTGCTAATGTGATCCTCTAATCAGAAAATTGAAAACTAATAATGAAGTTAGAAAACGTCCTGTAATTATGGGGCACATTTAGATGTTTCATTAATCCTAATGCAAGCTAAGTGTTCCCAGAACTCTCCAGGATTATTTGGAAAACATGCACTGGGTAAAATGTTTAATTGTGTGCTTTTTCTATTACAAAAACTCCTCTTGATACATTTGTGCTGGTTCTAAAACCTTGAATGTTTTGAACTGTGTGTATGAGAAAAGAGACTCATGCAATGCACATCATGAGCTAAATGAGGCGAATTTTACCATAATAATCAATAATAATAGTCCTGTATTGAATTATAGTATAATTGACAGCCTTTTAGTTAATTAAATCGTTGTGGTCACAGAGTAATGATTGTCATTACTGTAAAATAGCAATAGAGTCTTTATCATTTTACTTTGTAATTAAATATGTTTAGTTTGATTAGTTGTCCTGCGATACTTCATACTGTTCTGTGTCTGGATCTTAATTTGAGGAAAAACAATTAGTTCAGAATCGTTGGCACAGTTTGTAAGTTTATTTTATATTTATTATATAATGCACATCTCAAAAGTAAATTCAGCTATATTGCCAAAACTGCCACATGTAGGGTGCATACAAATGAAGTTTTGAAGTTTCGTTTCTCTAACACCCTTGGTGCATAAAGGTGAAACACAGAATACAAATATATTTAAAAATATAGATAATGTATATTCTTTGATCAAGATAAACACAGTTTACAGGCATGGGTATGTAAAAAAGATTAGAAAGGCAGATTGGGTGCAAACCAGGGAAGTAAACAAGGTTGCAGATATGAATCTGATCATTTCTTTTTGATTGATCATTTTACCATGTATTCTCTCAGAAGTGGTTATTTTCAACCCACTGTTGGGTCTTAAAAGAAAACCCCAAATCGCTGGGTAAAATTTACCCAGAGAAAGTACCTATATTAGATCCAAACAACCCAGCATTTCTTCTCTTGTAATTTATACGACATTAACTCATAAGCTTTAATAAAGAGTCTAGATGGTTTTTGAAGCCATAAAAAATCCATAAAATCTGGGCGTAATGTACAACTACATCTTACATCTTATGTTTTTGCTTTTGCAGTTTTAAGTCTACTTTCATTTAATAACTTTTTTAAAAGTTTTTTTTGCAGTTTTTTCATCTTATTGTTTCCTGAACATTTATTTTGACAGCTCGCCACAATGTTATTTAAAGTGTTAACAGCGTATTACAGTGTTTTCCAGCAGCTTTTTCCGAATGAAAATGTTAAATGATTGTCAAGTAAACTGTAAAAACAGTGCAAGAGATGCAGTTTATATGTTCGTGTCTCTGTAAATATATGCATTGTGGAAATCATAGGGACCTGAGTAACTTGCGCACTTGCTTACTGTTATTTACTGAAATGTGCTTGGCTGTTGATTAAGAAAGCTATTGATAGACTGGATTGATTTAGTCCTTATTGGATACAGATACCCCTCACATTGACCTTGACTTTGGGGGCAGAGGTCAACCTTTATCCCACATCAGCATCAATTGCAAAAGGATCCAAACAAAGCCATAAACGTTTAAAAAAAATAACAATTAAGGGATCCAAATAATGCTTTATATTAGATGTTTCAGCTGCAGTCCTATAGCTGCATGAGAACAGTAAGTAAGCGCAACAAACACATTCCTGTGTTTACATACAGAATGACATGAATAGGGCTCTTTGAGTAGTAAGTGGATTATGGAAAGGGATTGCTCTACTAGATTGTTTCCGCCTTCTGCTGAGTTCAAGGGAATGGCAAGAAAGACCCAGGCGCTCTCACATCTCCCATGATCTCATAGATAGTTAATTTCTGCGGCGGTGTGCATGTTGAGCTAATTGAGTTCCTGTCGTTGTTCAGTCCGATCCAGAGGTCGTCGCCCCATTAACCTACTCACTTGCTAAGAGTTCTTGCTAAAAAACATGCAAACCTCCTCCACATGGTGATTTACACTAACTCTTGACACTATATATATCCTATATATATATATATATATATATATATATATATATATATATATATATATATATATATATATTCTTGTCTCTATATGATATCACATAGGATTTATTTACAGTCAGATTTTACTACATCAGCTTAAAGTATTGTTTTCTAGTAGCAGGCTTCTTAAAGGGGTCAAATTGGCCATCTTAAAGTCCAGTTTGTATTTGAGGGTATTGCAATGTGAATACATGGTTTTAAGGTTCAAAAACGCATTATTTTAGCCATACTGTACTTTTGCACATATATTTGGGCACTTGAGTCTAAGCCTATAAATTAAAGTGTTTTAGTTTCAAGACAATTGTATTTGTCTAATGCATAGATAACGTGTAACACACACCCCCAAAAAAATCAGCAAAAAACATTATTGCACCTTATGACCCCTTTAAGGAGTTTGGGATAGTTGGCACATCTATATATGACCCTTATCAACAGTAAACAAAAGCACAATGGCTAATTCAGAATTGATATTACTCATGATTATACTGCGTAAGCCCTTTTGTCCCGAGCATGCTTGGTTCAAAGTCAATTTGCCTGTGAGCTAAAATCAATGTCAGATTGCATCATAGTGTTTACAGTCATGATCCACGGTGTGGCTGTGAGAGGTCAGAGCAGTGAGCTCAATCTGATCGAGTGATCACCCGTAGCTCCAAACATCCTCTCTCGACTGCCGTCACCTGCGTTTAGCGGGCGGAAGCCTCACAAAACCTCGTGTCAAACTTGTTTTTTAATGTCACAATGGCATTCCTGTCGCATGCTTGTATGCTGCTTTTGATTCTCAGAGTTAATTAACTTGATATAAACTGCTTTCTGTTGGCTTCCGGCCTGGAAATAAATTGAATTTGAAAAGATTCTGATCAGTTGGATAGGCCGTAGTATGCAACTGCCATCCGTAAAAAACTCAGAACTACTTACTTAACATTGCTATAGATGATCTTTAGTTCATTGCCACTGAAACACTGGTTAAAGGTTAAGTATTGGTGATGGGTGGCTGCAAAAATAGTCATGTTTTCTGACTATATCTTTCTTAAATTATTTCTTAAACCTCATGTCTACTTGGTCAACCAAAAGCATAGTCCCTGCCTAAGCTGGTTGTGGTGGTCAGGTTGAATGTGAAGTCTTTGTTTCTACAATTTCAATAAATTTAACAATTGCATGGCTTAACAATTGTTACTGCATATTCAGTTGGTATAGGAACTTAAAGTCCCTTAGTGGTGAAAATTGAAGTTTAAAAGTTGTTTATGTTTATTTGTAGTGTTTTATGGAAACAATTAAAACCTGCACAATTTAATTAATACTATTAAGACTGTAAAGAAACTCTCAACATTGATGTTTGGAACTATCTCGTCTCAGGCTCAGTTCGTCATCTAAATGACTTAACTTTCATGTTTACATCTGTTGCAATAAATTCATCACAGTCAACTAAACACTGTATTCTTAAAAGTATGCAAAGTTCACGACATAAACTCATAAACATGTTGTTGCTGTTAATATTTCACGTGTTTTTGAATGCACAGCGCTTTGTTACTGTAAGGACGTTTCCACAAAACCAAACATGATTGGTTGCTTTATATGTCAGTCATATGGCCTGGCCAATGTAAGTGGCCAAAGTCAACATGAAAACATTAAAATATAAATTTTAAGTAAAGTAAAAAGAGCTATTTTATATAAAGGTTGTTTTTAATTCTGAGTGTAATAAGATACATATAAAAGGCATAAGCATTGATATGCCAGTTAACTTTAGTGCTTCTGCTTCAATACATTTAATTACATAACGTTTCTGTGAATAATTAAGGAGCTAGACTAATCAATACTTTGAAAATACATTACAAAAAGTCTTGTTAAACCAATGTTTTCTTACATTTTGGATGCTTTGACAGTGAAAGCAACGGTTTTTTGCCAAGACTTAAATCTCTATACTTGGTATTTAAGCATCCATCAACATCTTATAATTAAATATAATTACAAGGTGGAATATAATATAATTCCACAATGGAGTGACACATATTTTTTTTCTTGCATTGTCATGTTTTTGTTTTGCGAATACTTTTTGGAGAGGGACTCACAGAGCTTCTCTTATTTCATAAATTTTCTTGGGTACAAATGAAAGTACATGTCTTGGTCATATGCTGCTATGTATCTCAGAATGGCCCAGTGCTGGTAAGCACTCCACTGATACACTGACACTGAATGATAAATGAATGTCAGACCAAATCCAGTGCCTTGTTCAACACACTATCAGTATCAGCTAAAGATTAATGCTGTCAGCCCTTCTGCTCTCCAGGGGTTCATGGTTTATGAACCAGGTCCACTTGGCTGTGTACTATTGAACTGATGAAAAATACCTGTGAAATACAATAAACCATGCCAGTAATAATTTAATAAACCATAATACCGTGCCAGTGCATTGTGTATATTGACCTCATTCGTTTAAGTTAATGGTTCTTTCCTAATAATGTGTTTTATATTTAAATTATTTCAGTCTAAAAATGTAATAGGCCGATCCGGGATTATAAAATATGCAGCATTTTTATTGTATCATTGCATTAACTTAACTACATAATGATATGCTGTTGCTATTCAGAGATGTTGCATTTTGGAATAAACAAAAAATTCTGTAAATAAATGCAACATGAGTAGTTTTCAGGAAAATCTATGACCATAGAAAGAAAACGCAACATAAGTTGTATTAACTTTAATGGGAACACCAGCATACAGACTTCTATAGCCTTAAAATTCAAAATTCCACAGACTAAAGAAAGCCATTTAGATCCTTGGGGATTTCTCTCCTGGTTTTCGTTTTGTTTTTTAAGTTTCATACTCCCCAGCCATGCATAAAATTGAAATTCCTCTGCGAACGTGACCATCGACCCCTCGAAGGAACACAAATCAGTTCTGAGTTTTCTTTGTGTCTTGACAAGGCATTTAATAAAAATGGTTGTAGTGTTCCTGAGTGTATCTCCATCCTTCAGGAAGGTTGGCCACATTGTATCCATCAATCCGGTGTCCTGTCATCCCAGCACAGCTAAATTAAATCAATGTCTGAAACCAGAGACAAGGCTTCAACTGCAGCAACAGAAATAGAAAATCTAGTTTTGCTGTCTGCTAATGACATTAGTGCGTTCCTAAGTGGCCGCCCACCGTCGTCGGACAGGAACACAGGAGAGATATAATTACAGGCCGAACACTTGCATCTCCATTTACTGGTAAAACTCATGGGGATCTTATAGTGTTTTATAGATTACCCTTCCCCCATCCACATCCACACTCATCCTGCAGGTAATGATTCATTTCTAGGCAGGATTATGTTATCCTGTGTAATTAAACATCCCAAGGTGAACCCAAGGAGAATCGGAGACCGCATCATATTGACCATGTGAGAAATTCATTAAAAGACCAGTGTCAATGTCATATGAGATGCTGTCTTATTTGTGCGATGACAGAGAAGCATGGACTACACAATAGAAAAGCGGATGTGTTTAATGAATTCAGTGTGTAACCTGTAACCGCCCACATGTTTGGACGATCCTTTTAAATGACATTTTGAAGATAAGTCAAATTGAAAGGAGAAAGTTTGATGACATTTATTGGAAAATATTAAATGTGCATCTTGAATGTCAGAGGTGAAACTATATGCAAGATTTACATAAATCAGTAATTATTTACACTATTTTATACACAAAATTATTAACACAAAATTAAAATTAGTCCTGGGTGTAATAAATGGGTTCACAAAATATATTAAGGTTTTTAAATTAATTTAATAGGGTTTTGTTAATGTATTTTGTTTAGATGTATTTTAAAGTATAAAAAGTAATTTTCTCCCCTCCTTTTCTTTTGAAAACACAAAACATCACAATTGGGGTGATTTCTTTGTTATATTCATTATTCAAAGGACAAAAGAAAGCTATAAGACAAGGGAGCTGGTTGTAGGAATTGAAAACACCTTGAACCTGAGTCGAAGTCCCAAAAACTATTAAAAATGTAACAAATTAAAAAGAACGGCATGTGAAATCTGGCGATATAGGTAACTTTTAAGTTTACAATCATAAATTGTGCTTTTGGAATACTTTTGTTTATTTTAACCCCGAAAAGCTTTACAGCTTTTAAATACAACAGGAAAAGGTTCATTTCAATGTCAAAGTATGATAGAAAAGTTTGGTTAAACATGCTGAAGTATTTTTAGGGATTTTTTAAATTGCTTCCATTTCTCATTTAGTGACCGGTGTCAAGGCAGACAAAGAAGCGTTTAAATACAGCCAAAAACTTAACAATGGCTGGAATCAAACTGGAATGACTAATCTCCATGTGTATTTTGGACAGGTTCACTTGGACTTTATTTTCCTCAAAGCGAGTACTCTGAGAGCGTCTACGTGGGTCAGCAACAGGGAACAGCAGTGCTTCAGATTCACTCCATGCTGGAGACCCCTGCGGAGCAACCCTATTTCTCATTGTGCTGGAGAAATCCACAAAGACCCCCTTCTTATGCATCATGGTTTCACATGAATGAGACTTCTGGTGTACTTATAATGAACAAAACACTGGAATGGAGTGACTTCAGTAGCTTATGTGAGTTTGACATTTCTAACATACAAAGCGAACTGAAATAAATACACAGTTTAGAAAAATGTTAACAATTATACAAACTAGTTAAAAAACATAAATTTGTTACTATTTAAACAATTTTAGGGTGAAATTCCACAAATTGACTTTAAGTAAAGCGAGCGATTTCATTTTTAATACTATTATTTTAAGGAAAACTGGCATTTTCGTAGTGACGTAGTGTCGTAAATGACATCCTTGTTAAAAGACAATTTTCAAAAACGTCTCTCACTGTCCTTCAGACACCAGCTCAGCCGGGTCCTTGAAGAAGCTCGCTCTGAAGGTCACAGCTTCTTCAATGCCTCTGAAGAAAGCAATGTGTAATCTCCTACCCAAAGTAGAGGTCAGCCTGACATTCATCAATGCCACGGCGCCATCCTGTGGTCAGGTAAAGCTGGAGAAATTGTGCTTCCCAGACAGGGATTCCAACCCTCACATTAGGGAAAACTGTTTGCCAGGGGCCTTGCGGCAACTCCAACGCTTCACACGCATACACGTTTGTCCCAACTACACCATCACTTATGGAGTGAAAGCAGGTATAGGCCAAATATGTACTTTTATATAACAAACATTTTGACATTTGTGTTGAACCTGTGCTCAATGTGCTCATGTTTGGGGGTTTTTATTCGTATTGCAACAATTTGTTCAAAATTTTCATAATTTTAAGTTGTCTCCTTTATAACTCAACACAGACTCACCAGTCCCGTTTGCCGTCAATGATTTAACTTCAGAACTGGTGGTCACAGCGCCTGTGGACCGCGAAGAGAAGGAAGTATACCAATTACTTTTAGTGTGTACAGTACGAACAGAAGATATGGTGGACACACTGTTTTATCCTCTGCATGTCAACATCTATGATGAGGATGATAATCCTCCATACCTCAATGGCACCGATACAGAAGAAATCCAAATAGAATTCAACCGGAGCGAGGTGTGCACAAGACACTTCACTTCTTGATAGACTCATTTGATTTAAATGTAACACTCAAGGTAATATGTTTTCTTCTACCAGGGTACTATCTTTGGATCTCTTTCGGTCTACGACAGAGACACGACACCCGTTTATCCAAGTGACCAAAGTCAAAATAAATATGTTGGAACAATGTTAAATAAGGACACTTGGATAAAAAGCATGTTCACAATAGAGCCTAAATTCAGGGAGGAGAAGGCTGTGTTTGGAAATGTACGTGGCACAGTTCATGAATACAGTAAGTGTGAAACGCAACAATATCAACATTTAAGGATTGTGTGTTAGTCTGTTGTATTAAATATGTTTTGCTGTCTTTCCTCAGAGCTGAAGCTCAATCAGAACGTGTCTGTCACAGAGACTCGATCGTTTCAGTTGGATTATCTGGTCAATGACACCACTTTCCCAGGCCCGGGGGGAACAGTACTGTTGCATTTCAATGTTACTATCCTGCCAGTTCCTATTCGCTTCACCAACATCACTTATGTCTTTGGTTTGTCACGGAAATCAACTACATACGCGCAGGTGCTTAAATTACAATTTGTGTTATTTATTTGGGTTTAAATGACTTCATCTCATCCCAAAAACATTTTGTTGATGAACAGAAAAGAACATATTTTAAAGAATGTTTGTGCCCCCGCATCTTTGGAACTTTATTTCTATAGACATTTTTCAAAATATCTTCTTTTTGGGTTGATTATGCCTTTAACAAACATGTCATTAAATAATATCTATATTTGGGACTTGTTGTGGATACATATTTCAATGTTCTTCTGTTTTCCATTCTGTAAATGTCCATATGCAGACCACAGCACAATATTATAAGCCTCTCTTTGTTGTTTGATTATCTCTCAGATTGGGAAAGTCTGTGTAGACAACTGTCTGATGTTTAAAGGCATTGATGTTGAATATCAGTTGGAGATAGCAGACAAGAACGTGTCTGCGGATGCTCAGTCATGCTACGCCGCAGTTAGCATCGCACAGAGCCAGAATGAGATGTCTGGTGTCCTCTACGTGAACGACACTAAGGCATTACTCAGAGCTGAATGCCAAGAGCTACAATATGTGGTTACTGCCCAGGAACAGCAGCACCAACTGCAGGCCAGGACTCAGCTCCTCATCATCTTTCAGGGTGAAGGTACTTAACCAGAAACAGTTTCATTAAACCAAAAATAAAAATCTGTCTTCATTTATACACTCACATGTCCTTTAAAACCTTTATATGACTCTTTCTTTTATGGAACACAAAATAAGATATTTCGAGAAATGTCAGTGGTTTTGTGTCCATACAGTCGAAGTAAATGAGGCAAGTGTTGTTTGGTGATCAACATTCCTCCAAGTATCTTCTTTTAAGCTCTGTAGAACATTTCAAAAGATGGAGATACAGAATACAGCTTAACGTTTTTCATTCAAGCTCATCTCATTAAATTGAATGCAATGGATTTATCTATTTCTTTTATCAGGTTTAAGGGTTTATTTACAGATTTTATGTTTTTCTCTCTGTGCCACGCAGCAGATCCTATGAGAGGGGACGAGCAGAAGATTTTGGCTTGTGCAGAGAGGAGTAAGCGTGGGGACTGTGAGATGTCTCTGGGGCTGGGAGCCCCCACAGGCAGATGCCAGTGGAGACAAGGCAGCGATAAAGGTTACCCACAATTCTCATTACCCTAATGTTTTTTTGATGAAATCAAAGAGGATGTGGAATCAAATACACTGCACTTACCAAATTACTTTAAAACTGTTTCCACGTTTTGTCTGTTTACTTTTCAAGTCATTAAATCATGATGTAATGTTGTGTTTCCATTGCAGGAATTTCTGAAAAATATTCCACGTGTTCACCTGACCTACGCACATGTCCCGATGGTTACTGTGATGCCATTGAAAGCAAAGATGTATCCATATGTCCTCAGGATTGCACCAGTGAGATAAATAATTTTTTTAATAAATGTTAAAATGTGAAGAACTATAGCTAAACAAGTTTTTTTCAGGTCATCCCATAATTGGGGGTCATGAGCGTGGCCTGTATGGGATTAAAGCAGGATACGGGACCTGTTACTGTTATGCAGAAAAGTGCTTTTGTGAAAAAGATGAAAGAGAGGGTATGTGAAAGTTGTTTTGAGGCGACATTTATGACATTTATATATCTGATTATGTACAACTCCAATTGTTCATTTTTATCAGTTCATCATTATTTGTGTTTTTTCAGAGCCTATCTGTGATGACATGTGCAAGACCGTCATTGCAACTGGTGTACTTCTCTCCTTCATTGTTTCCATCCTTCTGTCCTCGTACTTTATTCACCGTTATCACAAGAGCACACCCAAGCCTCCCATCACTTCGGCTGAGATGTCCTTCCGTCCCCCAGCTCGGTCCTACCCGATCAGTTACTCAGCCAACAATGTTCGGCGAGCATCTTTGGACTCCATGGAGAATCAAGTGGCCATTGACACCTTCAAAATACCCGTAAGACTGTCTGTTGATTTATTTTCGATTCCTATCATCAGAGCTTTTAAGTATTAGGAAAACCTGTAAAACTCATGTATTTTAAAGATAGTATTTTCCAGGCCTGGAAAAGTTTTGGAAAAACAAATAAACACAAAAAGTTCGGAAAAAGTAATGAAAATTTCTTTCATAAACTACATAGATTGACTCTTTATCTTTATCTATAGGTTTTTCTTATTTTCTAACATATACATTCACATTTTCTTATTTATACATTCATAGATATTTGCATAAACGTCATGGAAAGGTCATTGTCTATATGTATGAACCCTTCATCACACATTTTTCCCCTTCCTTTCAGAAAGTTTAACATCTTATACAGATGTTCTCTTTTCTGTTATCAGGAAGATCCAAAGTGGGAGTTCCCACGAAAGAACTTGGTGTTAGGAAAAACCTTAGGAGAAGGAGAATTTGGCAAAGTTTTGAAAGCTACAGCATTCCGCCTTAAGGGAAAAGCGGGATACACTACAGTTGCTGTAAAAATGTTAAAAGGTAAACCTCATGAAACAAAGCAATGAAATAAAATGAAACACCTGAAATGGTGTCTGTAATTGTTTTATTTTTACAACAGAAAATGCCTCTCACAGCGAGCTTCGCGATCTTCTGTCAGAGTTCACATTGCTCAAGCAGGTCAATCATCCTCATGTAATAAAAATGTATGGAGCCTGCAGTCAGGATGGTAAGACATTAGTTTTGCATGCAAGTGATTAAATTCATGTAACTTGCCCGGTATGCTTACCAAGGTTATCTGTTCAGGTCCGTTATACTTAATTGTTGAATATGCCAAGTATGGCTCACTGCGCAACTTCCTGAGAGAGAGTCGGAAAGTTGGGCCCAGTTTTATGGGAAATGATGCCAACCGTAACTCCAGCTACTTGGAAAACCCAGATGAGAGAGCGCTTACAATGGGTGACCTCATCTCCTTCGCATGGCAGATCTCCAGAGGAATGCAATACCTGGCTGAAATGAAGGTACAGTATATCAGCAATATAAAAACAAATCTCATCAAAGTGATAAAAACAGGTTTAGTATTTTGCTTGTTTGTTAGAGCATATAGACTTGTATTTATATATGTGCTTTTAGCTTGTACACAGAGATCTTGCTGCTAGGAATGTGCTGGTGGCAGAAGGTAGAAAGATGAAAATTTCAGACTTTGGTTTGTCCCGTGATGTCTATGAGGAAGATTCATATGTGAAAAGAAGCAAGGTGATATCATTATCATTGTTATTATATTTTATGTTTTTTAATGGTTATTTAAAAATGGTTATTTATTGTATGTGTGACAGATTGCTGGGAAACCTTTTTTAAATTGTACATATGAAGGGTTCATTCCCATAAAAAAAATGTATGCACACTGTCATGCTTTTATTGTTTTAGTGAGCTGTATTCTTGTGATATTGTGGCTAAATCAAAACATAACATCTGCAATTTGATTGATATTTATTGTTATGAACAATAAAAATATATGATTTTAAAAGAAATTGGAAAATAATTAAATAATTAATACTTCACATGTGGTTCTATGTAATTTGCTCTTTAATAGTTGTTTTGCAAATTATATTTCTGCTTTTAATTTGCAGGGTCGAATTCCAGTGAAATGGATGGCCATAGAGTCTTTGTTTGATCACATCTACACAACACAAAGCGATGTGTAAGTCATAGGCTTGCTTGCAACACAATTGAAACACATTTAAGTTTCCTGAATATGACTTAGCAAAACCATCTTTTTCTGAACAGCTGGTCTTTTGGTGTACTCTTATGGGAAATTGTGACGCTGGGTGGAAACCCCTACCCCGGCATTGCCCCAGAGCGCCTTTTCAACCTTCTGAAGACAGGCTACAGGATGGAGAAACCAGAGAACTGCACAGATGAAATGTGCGTTTAATACTGAGTTGTTTGCCAGAATTACAGACAAATTATTTGAAATGTCACCGAGAATAGTCACATATTGTATTCTTTACAGAAAACTTAGCAAATGTTAATAATGATGTTGATGAATGCTGTGTAATGCAGGTACAATTTGATGCTTCGCTGTTGGAAACAAGAGTCAGATAAGCGTCCCACCTTCACAGACATCAGCAAAGAACTTGAGAAGATGATGGTGAAAAGCCGAGTAAGAACACAACAAATAAAATCACACAGGCACCCTCTAGATATCTCTTTGACAACTGAATGAAAATCAAGACCCCAAATATATACCTTGCAAATCTTTGTCAGAGGAAACATTTGTTGTTTGTATAAAAAAATTGATGATCATATCGTTTATTACTTATTGTTTAATATGCAGTAAAATGTGTTCTTAGATTCATGTTTTATGGTAATGATAATAAGGAAAGGTGGGTAAAAACACTGTAAAAACAAGGATGTGAATATTTGTCAAGTTTTTAGCAAATCAGAAGTGTAAAATGAACATACCGTAGGTACAGTAAGGTTGCCATTTACATATTAAGTGACATGGTGCTGACCAGTTTACAAATATTGTTGTTTTACAACATTTTCTCTTCTGAAAGATGCAGAGAATCAGAATGAACACACTTTCAACACTACCATTTTCATAACTGTGTGTTTTTCCTTCATCAGGACTACCTGGATCTCGCGGCCTCCACGCCGGCGGATGCTCTGCTGTATGACGACTCCCTCTCTGAAGAGGACACACCCTTAGTGGACTGTAGTAACACCCCTCTCCCTCGAACCCTTCCCTCCACTTGGATTGAAAACAAGCTCTATGGTAGAATTTCCCATGCATTTACTCGATTCTAATACAGGAAACAAAATCAGTTTGTGTTTTGGCTTTCATAAGAAGTGCTGTGATTGTGCTAAGGGCATGGTAGCCAATGATTCATGATACTGCTTGATGATTTGGTTAGTGCTGTAGTGTTGGGATTTAGGGATCAGATGTTTAGGTTGGACCTGCTTCCGATGTACGTTAATTTCAAGGCATTATTGTCCTAGGACTACGACTAATAAAAATCCATTTTATACATACCTTAATATGTATTTTGTTCAATGAAGAAAATATATTTAAAAATGGTTCATGTTTTACATGATTTATTTTGTGGATTTTCTATTGCTTTGTAGTGCTTTAGATTTGGTTTACATTTGAAACAGGTCCCGTGTACTCTGAATGTACTCTGAATGTACGCTCTCTGTAATATCGTGAACATATTACAGAAAATGACTGTTTAAAATAGATGGAGTCAGTGCTGTAAAAAGCAGTAAGGCTTTTGAATTTAACTCTTCTCTTAAATGCAAAATATGCTAAACTTTTCCAAAAAAAAAAAAAAATTTGTAAAATTACCAAGCAATAACATTAGGTGAGGTAGTAGCTATGCATAGACTCCTTGATGTCATTTATTTATTGTGGTAGACCATCACATGTAAAACATTGTTGCTTTTTGAATGTGTGTATATATATATATATATATATATATATATATATATATATATATATAGAATGCCAAGAATCAGGTAAACTGATGTCACAATCATAATACAGTGTTTTGACATAAATGACCAAAAAATGCTTAAAAATATTAGGACCAAAGAATGATTTTATGTTCTTAAAGCTGCAGTCGGGATAGGGGGACACCAGGGAACATTAAGACAATTAGGGGGCCACAAAGGTTCACTCAATGGAGCAAAGCTGATTTGTGGTGTCATCTGTTTAAATTGTTCTGCTCAAAACACCAAGCTGAGTTTTGTTTGAGAGCCTTACTGTCTGGACTCTACTAAATGCTTCCTCAGTGCAGAAAAAATGATATGTTTTCGTTTTTAGGCATGTCATACCCGAACTGGCCAGAGAAGAGCCCGGTACAGCTCAACAGACTTGATGCCACTAACCCTGTCTTTACAAGATATGCCAATGATAGTGTTTATGCAAACTGGATGGCTTTGCATTCTCCCGCAAAAATTGTGGACACGCTTGATAGTTAAAAATGCAACCCAAAGTCAATGGTGGAAAAGAGGAGCGAAGATGTGTATATTTATATATTACTGTATATATCTTATATGATGATAAAGTAGGTTCCCTTTTTTCTGCTGTAAAACATGTTGTGTAGAACTTTGGAGGGGTGGAACAAGGGGGTTCAAATTGGCTGGAATTGCATAGAACACGCTTCAAGCAGCTCATAGGTAACTGTTACCACAAGGCCGATTATTGGCCATGTTGTATCATTGCATGACTTTGTACAGTTTCATGTCCATGTTTAAAGTGCCTGTGCCGCTTCTGTTGTGGAACACCAGTTACAAAATGCAAGACCAAGATCTTGGTCCCATCCAAGAATTAAAGGGAGCTTCTTTACCATCACGTACAGTAGATGTTTGCCAATGACCATCGTCAACGTTTGGACATGTTTATTTGACCACTTTATTTCTTCTGGATCGTGTGTCAGGATATTTCAGGTCATTTACTTCATATTTTTTAGCCATAAGTTATTCATCTCGCAGTAACTACATGATATGAATAGTGGCAACACAGAGTATGGGTGTGTTTAATTTAATGTCACATGGTGATTACATTTTCATTCCTTGTAAAACCATTGTTTGTGCAACAATGATTATACATACAGCTGTGTGTCCCTCATTATGTTGTTGAAACCTTAAGTTCCAATAAATAAAACTGTTAGATGATGTCAATGTTTCCTTTCATTTTTATGCATTCTCAAACTTCATCAAAGAGCAATAATGAATAATAAAGCTTTTCTGAAACACAGCATGACACTGGTATCCCAGGTTTTAAGAATCAAGCTTTTCATTAAATAATAATAAATAAATCATAAGCATTTAATTATCAAATCATCAGTTAACAATGCATTTAAAACAGTTATACATAAACATACGTAAAATATATATTAGAATTTAATCAGATTAAATAAAGAATTTATTAATTTTCTTGGTAAACAAAGATAATATAATGATTTTCAACTAGTTAGAACAATTAACTGCATTTATTTATTTTATAGTATAATGTATGTAAAAGCATTACATATTAATCAACATTTTTAAAATTCCAACACACACTGCTTCATGTGTGAGGTAGCCTAAATGAGCCCTATTGAATAAATAAATTTATTTAATTACTTTAATTTTTAATAATTTTAGTTTTTAATACCACATACATTTTTATAATTTTAAAACAGAATTGTCAACACTGAGATTTTGAGTAACTTTGCCTAGCAAGCTTTACGTTCAGCTGTATTAGTTTAAAAATGAATGTATTTAATTTAAACCAATATTAATAATAAGTCCAAAACTCCTGATATATCTTCACTTCGTTTACAACAGAAGGATGGAGACTTTTATTTTGACACACTACGACTTGAACGCTCTACCGAGGGCTTTTATTTTAAAGTTCCAGGGCTGAAAGCGGACATAACATGTGTTTGTATTGTGCTTCCTCTTGTATTGCCCCGTGGCGCTTGCTTTCCACGTTTGTGATGCTCGGAACGCTATTCAAATGTGTAATTAAAACGGAAAGTAAAACTCCAATTTAATCTCAACAGCCAATGTAAGTGTTACACATTTGTGTGCGTTATTTATTCAGATACACAACTATGCAAGATGTTATAAGAATGTACACATTTGTTTGCCATTTAAATACCTGCATGGCTCTGTCATCCATTGGTTAGCACTAAACTGTGATTTTTCACTTACAAAATAACTCTAATATTTTTATAACATTGTAACTGTTGGCTCATTTACCATCAAACATGTAGCTTATATAGCTTTAAAATAACACAAGTGTTTTATATATATATATATATATATATATATATATATATATATATATATTTATATATATTTATAAATATATATATATATTTATATATATTTATAAATATCAAAGAACACTTATATAAATATATATATATAGCTTTTATATTTATTTATTATATAACTTATATAGCTTTAAAATAACACTTTATATATATAAAAAGTGTTATTTTAAAGCTATATAAGTTACATGTTTGATGGTAAATGAGCCAACAATTACAATGTTATAAAAATATTAGAGTTATTTTGTAAATTAAAAATCACAGTTTAGTGCTAACCAATGGATGACATAACCATGCAGGTATTTAAATGGCATGACAAACAAATATGTACATTCTTATAACAATTCTTTAAAAACCCTATGTATTTATATATATCTTATCTATATTCATGTATTCTGTATCATTATTGTATATACTACATATATATTCTGTACTTACTGCTTATTGCACTTCTGGTTAGATGCTAACAGCATTTCGTTGCCTTGTATCTTACATGTGCAATGACAATAAAGTTTGATCTAATCTAATATATATAACACTTTTAATTAATGCAATTATCTGTTTGAAGTGAACCAACACATGTACTTAGTTAACACATTAATAATGTAACCATGCATTCTATCATTTTATCAAATGTAATAATGACTCATTCAATAAGTTATTAATGTTTTAATTATTTATAATGATTTTCTCTTTAAATTAAGCAGATCATGCAGGCAGGATGAAAGGTGGTCAACACTATATTGGCATTCCCAAGAAGTCTGTACAAACTGATCTATTGTAGCATATAAGCATCCACACCTGATGAGAAATGTGACACCATTGCACTCAGTTTGCACTTCACTTGTGTGAAAGATCTCATCCCTTCTTAAAGTTCCTAACTGCTTGGGAATGCACATGTGTGGCCATTAAAAGCACCCTGCCTCTCAGATATGCCCAGGCGAGGGCTTCCTCTGCAGGGGCGGGCACGCTGGCTTCTCCTGGGTATATTCCTGCTCTTGGTGTTACTGCTCTTTGCTTACCTGCTGGAGTGCACCCCACCTGCGGATGGGAATCGGGTACTGCCTGGCCTGGGTGTAGAGCCTTATGGAAAGGAATACTACCAGACCCTTTTGCAGGAGCAAGAAGAGCGCCACCACAGCCGAGCAGCCAGCCTCAAAAGGCAGATCGCACAGCTCAAACAGGAGCTTCAGGAGATGAGCGACAAACTGAGGGCCCTCCAAGAGAAGAAGGAGAGCCCTGGGCCACAGAGCCTGATTGATGGCAGAGATCAAGAGCCTGGGGATTTATTGGAGTACCTGCACTCACAGATTGACAAAGCAGAGGTGAACACGGGGGCCAGGTTGCCGAGCGAGTACGCGCTCGTACCTTTCGAAAGCTTCACCACCACAAAGGTCTACCAACTTGAGATGGGTCTGACGCGGCATCCGGAGGAGAAGCCTGTGCGTAAGGACCGCCGGGACGAGCTGGTGGACGTGATAGAGGCAGGGTTGGACATTCTTAATAACCCGGAGGAAGATGACGGACAGGAGGAAAACATTCCCATGCACCGGCAGATGTTCACGGAAAATAATTTTTTTGAGGGTGAGTGCTGCTTGGATAAGGACACTGTTCACCAAAACATTAAAGTTGTGTCTTTAATTACTTATTGTTATTTTAAACCTGTACGACTTTTTGTTTTCTGCAGTAGGTATTTCAAAGAACGTTGGCAACCAAACAGCAACACTTCTCATTGCATTGTTTTTTGTGTCTGTATAATAGAAGTAAATGGGTACAGCTACCAACATTCTTCAAACTATCTTTTGACTTCAGCAGAAGCAAGATAGACATAAAGGTTAAAAATGACAAGCAATTAGTAAATGATGATACAATTAAAAAATTTTAGGTGAACTATTTCTAAACGCATATTTTAATTTACATGCCTCAAATTTGATAATGCGTCATTGACAGTTCTCTTCTTGTTTGTGTATGAGGATTAAAAAGATGTAGGTGTAAACTTTCCAGAGTAACTTAAGCTGTTCTCTTGTGTACTTGCTATTCTTGGCAGGTCTCTACAGAACAGAGAGGGACAAAGGCACTCTGTATGAGCTTTACTTTGCAAAGGAGAATTCCCACGAGTACCGTCACGTCACCCTCTTCCGTCCTTTCGGACCCCTGATGAAAGTGAGAAATACAGCTGTAGATATCAGCAGCACTGTCATTAACATCATAGTGCCGCTGTCAGGTCGAACTGAGGCTTTTGTTCAGTTCTTGCTCAACTTCAGGTGAGAAGTTTTCCCTGCTTGCTGGAATGGAAAATTCTAACATAATCTGTTTTGCGGGTTTCTTTGTTCTCATGCATGCTGCACAACCTAAGTTTAACTTTTATGTATAAGATGCAAAAACAGCATGACCAAATGTTGCACTGTTTTACAAGCACAGTTCCAGTACTGTTTTAGGACTATATATATTTTGGGGATTATTTTGGTTTGTTAAATTTTATGGTAGAAAGAAGATTTGAGGATTTATGCTGTGTGTTGTTGGGCACTCAGGTTGTGTTTATTTGTTTTCAGGGAAGTTTGTATACAGCAGGACAGACGGGTACATCTCACAGTAGTTTACTTCGGGCGGGGGGGATTGCCGGAGGTGAAAGAATCTTTACGGAAAATGTCCAGGTTTGAGCTTCCAATACTCTGTTATTTTATTATATAACATTAAAGGAGCAATTCTCTCAAATCACAGTTTATTCACCCTCGTGTAATTCTATTCAAAGTTATAATAAATAAAATCCTTGTATTTTGTGATAACATTGAACCATCCCAGTTTTCTCAGTTTCTTCTGCAAAAAAACAAAAAGTTTTTGAAGAATGGTTGCAATCCCCACCCATTTAGTTGCAGTGGGTTTGTGTCCATACATTAGAAGTGAATGAGTGAAGTTTAGTTTTCAACCTTTTTCAAAATATCTTCTTATGTGTTCTCTAGAAGAAAAAGCCATAGTTTTGAAATAAGTGCCAGTAAATAGTGACAGAATTTTGGAATCTCTATTTTGACTTATTCTCGTATGCAATGTGACAACCAATTTTTTAAAGCTGAATAAAGTCGTTCATTTGAAGGGCATGACAGTGAGTAAAATATGCTTTATAATATGCTTTATTCCTTTATAAGATCCTAAACATTTACAATGATAATCCAATGTAATTTGGTCGAAATGTTCTGTGTTTTATTCTTGGATCAAACGTGCTTGGAGTTTTACAAATATTTTTTTACTGACTAAATCATGCATGAAAGTGAAGGGGTATTTAAAAGATCCATAATACTATTTTATTGCACAGTTTGCTCTGTTTATGTTCTATAATTGAAATAAAATTGATTTCAGTGAGGAAAACTTCAACAACTACACTTTACTCCCTGTGGATGAGGAGTTTTCCCGTGGCCGTGGTCTAGACATCGGAGCTCATGCATGGGAGAAGGGCGGTGACGTCTTGATGTTTTTCTGTGATGTTGACATCTACTTCACACCGGAATTTCTGAGTACCTGTCGTCTCAATACAGCTCCAGGTGTGTGACCTCAACAACTTTTTTTGTTCATACTGGTGGTTTGTTTTTACTCTTGGAAAATACTGTTTTTACTGTGACTTGTCTTAGTGAGTGACATTTTTGTTTTTCTCCTTGCAGGAAAGAGAGTTTTCTATCCTGTGGTGTTCAGTTTGTACAATCCAGCCATAGTGTATGGAAATCTTGAGTTGCCACCTCCCATTGAACATCAGCTGGTATGTAATAGCAGGTTTTTATGCCACATTTATGAACTCACAATACAGAAAATCTAACTGTTTGATGTTTATAGATTCATAAAAAAGATGCTGGATTTTGGAGGGATTTTGGATTTGGTATGACATGTCAGTATCGCTCTGACTTTCTCAGCATCGGTAAGTTAATGAAGGTTTTGTGAGTAGAAAATAATGTGTGGCTTTTATGTTAGAAAAAAGTTAAAATGTTATATACTTTTAAAAAAGTTTTTTTTTATATCAAATCAAAACATCCCCATTATAGGAGGGTTTGACCTCGAAGTGAAAGGTTGGGGAGTAGAAGACGTCCACTTGTACAGAAAGTACCTACGGAGTGACCTGATTGTGACACGCACGCCTGTGTCAGGCCTCTTTCACCTTTGGCATGAGAAGCTATGTGCTGATGAGCTGACCCCAGAACAGTACCGCATGTGCATCCAATCCAAAGCCATGAATGAGGCGTCTCACTCTCATCTGGGCATGCTCGTGTTTAGGGAGGAGATCGAAAATCACCTTCGCAAACAGGCTTATAAAACTCAGAGCAGACCAACGGAATGAGTCAAGAAGCACAATTAGTTCCGCTTTATAACTGCAATGCAGAAGAAATCACATTTTAATGGTACTTTATTATTTGGACTGAGGTAAATCTGGGGTTGGCAGACAAGCCTATAACTGCAAAGAAGAGTGTTTCTGATTGGTACTGTGTAAACCGTTTACATATTTTAATGTAATTTTGTTGAAAGCCAGTTAAGGTGTTTCATTGCATTGATTCTGCATATTGTATATGTAAATAATTTCCTTTAGAAAAGTGTAAAATTGATTAAAAATTGCAATGAATTATTCTTTTTAAAAACGTAAATGTAGCATTTAGAAAATATTATAAAATTTACAATTGTACTTTTTCTTTAATTTTGCGAGATAACTGAAAAAGCCATACATTACATTTGGTATTACAGGTAAAGTTTGAGACATGTGGTTTTAAAAAGGGATCTTATGGAATTACTGAAGACGTTGAAAGTGACAATCATACACAGAATTTGGTTGGACTTGGAAACTCATTTCAGGAATGGATTGGAATCTGGTGTCTCTGATGGAATAGTACAAACTTTTCTCTCAAAACTTTTTTGCAGTTTGAGATAGCATGGGCCTGATATGCATCTTTATGCATGCGTCTCTTATTTTGCTGCTTTGTGCCATATTATTCAATATGATTCAGGGGTTAATAGTACAGGCTTTAAACAGATGCTTTTAAATCTGAAATGTAGTAGATAGGTAAATATTTGAAGAAAAACAATGTGCCTCAACACTTCCAATGAAGACAAAGTTTGTCACTGTTAACGTAGCAGGTGGATGATATACAACTATGGCTGTAGACCAGGTCCTAATTTTTCAATAAAATGAATACACAACTACACTTTGAACATTTTTTGTACCCTTAATCTAACATAACCTATGTAAAAGTACATGATATGAATGCTTTATGATGGATTATAAGGAGCATGTGGTCGAAAAGGATGATTAGTGCTGGTCCACCTAAAAATTTAAATTCATTATTCATTTTGGTTATGCAGAAATACAAGTTTAAAATAAGTAAATGACACGTTTTTCATTTTGGGGTAAACTAACACTAACTATGCATGAACTACATTGTTTTAATAGTAGTAAAATAAGACATAATAGATCAAGACAACATGTAAATAAATGAGTTTATTATGACATTTTATACAGCATAAGTAATATATATTTTTCTACTAAATACTCTAAATAATAACGTTTTTGTTAATAGCATGATTCACTTTTAATCCCATTCACATATGCACTTAAACCTTTGCAGCTCTATAATTTAAGCAATAAAAATGTAATTTCAAACTGCTGTGGTGGCATCGAAATCCACTATTTGATTTTCATTTCTTAATTTAAGACATATGCAATAATACAAGTGTATTTTACTACAGGAAAACAAAATAAAACCAACCAAAGGAGAAAACTTTCGTCACGACAGTCCCAGTCAAAATGTTTTACGATGTAGATTTTCAAGGTGATATTTGTTCTGATGACTGAGATTTAGTGATCCATTAAATCAATGCAACGGCTGGTCAGGGAATACGTTCATAGACTTATAAATCTCCTTAAGAATGAGCAGAGCTGTGTCTTCAGATTCCCTAATGGAAGAAAATAAACTGTTATACAAGAAACCAAAGCAATTATATCAGCCTGCATATAGAAACCCTGTGTTAAATCACATACCAGTAACACAGGTGACTCTGCAGTGCAAAAAGGTATTCATTGAAGCTCTCGATGGGTTTTTCCTGAAGGACGTAGTCAATACGGTTTCCTCCGTTTAACAGGCCCACTTTGACTTGTGGCTCGTCTTCCTTTTGAGGCTCAGGTCCCTCAATGATCTTAATTTCTAAAACAAACAAGCATTGAGATTTGTGACATGAAATGAAACTGGTAGATGAAATGTAGGATGTGCATTGACTCACCTTCCCCATCTTCTTTCTCCTCCTCTGCTTTGATTTGACTGGCCACCATGGCCAGCTGCTCGTGCAGTTGGGTGGAAGATGTGTGAGCACGAGCGAATTCATTTAGCGTCTGCCAGGCGGACTTCAGAGAGCTGATGAAACCATGCTTTATGTCAGAGCCCATCCTGGACAAACTCTCCTTCAATTCTGGAACAAAAAAATTCTCAAACTTTTGCCATGAAAGTCAGAAAAGTTACTGCTCTTATTACATATATGAGCATGGTTGTGTCATAGTTTGAATCACTTTGGACCACATTTACACCAAGAGTCTCTGACTTAACTACTTTAGTGCACAAAACACACAGAAATTCTTGAATAGCTACCAAGATGAAGTCTTTTTCTCCCTTTATGATGAGGGATCAAAACTGGATGCAGATCAATGTCTGGTAAGATCATGGGCTCAATCCTGTATGCAACTGGATCCAGCTGAAAACAGTATCAAAGCAAATTTCAATATCTTTCTATGAATGACGTTTAGCAAAATTCTCAAAATGTTAGGATCTTTGGGTTCATGTGTCCAGCAGTGACATTTTAGACACCACTTACAGGATGATAGATGTTGAAAAACCCTTTGCAGGTTGGAAGCTGATAACACTCCTCAATTTTCTCCACACCACGGACTGTCAGAAACATTCCGATGGGAGATCCAAGAGCAAAAAAATTCACAGGTTCAAAGTCCAGAGCATGATACACCACTGAAACCTGGAGGAGAACATAATTTGTGTTTAAAACATCTCACAGATCATAACAACATAAGACTCAAAAGGCAACAATTTCTTCTAACCTTTCCAGTGCCTATTTCAAAATAGTCGTAATTCACATGGACTGAGGACATGGTCCGTCCCACTGGCAGTTTGCTGTTGGCAGGATCTGGTGATGGCTCTATTTGAAGAGGGGCTGGTGTCTCCTTAGGTTCCTCCTTGGCTACAGTCTTCTCTATCACAGCCTGTCGTGCTGCCTGATGAGAAACAAAAGCTAAATGACAGGAGGAGTAAAACACATAAATTACTAACATTAGACGCAATATAAATGTTGTGAAACCTGTTTTGCTAACTTCTCCTTGACAAACTTGGCAAGTTTTTTACGTGGTCCCAAAGGAATACCCATTTCCTTTAGATCATCCACCGTGCACATCAGCTGCAAAGAGATGAGAAATGAGTCCTAGGATTCTTTTATAATGAATTTTTAATACAATCAATGTCCAAAAAAATACACACTTACTAAAGACTCAACATCAATCTTCTCTCTTTCAAAGATGTGTAGATATTCAGACAAGCCCAAAATCTCCAGTACAGAAGAAAGGTCACCGATCTCCTCTTCTTCCTCTTTTGATTCGTCTTCAACAACGGGGGCAGCAGCCACTTCGTTGTTCTGGATGACAGGAGTCACCTGGCACAAATAAACAGATTTGTTTTCATCATTATGTTCTAAGTCAAAACAAGTTACATTTTTGTCAAATACTTTAACTTATTGATATTAGAAGCTCTGATACCTGCTTCTCACAAGACTGAGCATTGCCATTGGTTATTGGACCTGACAGAGAGGAGCCATTCTTCTGATTTGACAGCAAATCAAATAATATCAAAGAGCCTATGGATTGAACAAAATTCAATTAAAACAAGTATCCATCAATTAGTCCTATATAGTATAGAACATAAAATAAAATATTCAAACCTAAACTGTGTCCAGATAAAGACACCCTCCCTTTGAATTCTGGATTACGCTGCATAAATAGCGCATAGAGGCGGTTGATCTCAAAAGCCACGGTGTCCATTATAGTTTGGCAGTAGGTAGGGCTGTTGTAGAAGAGCACATCTAAAAGGGTTTCATTAGTGAAGTGACGCAGACGTCCTGTGCTGGGCAGGGTGATCTTTTTTATACGTCTAAGTAGAAACCAAGAAACCACTTTGAATGTAAAGATGTGAAGTTGACCAAGTAAATTTTTTACTGAAGAACTGTAGACAGAAATGTTACCGGTCAACTCCTGTAGCATCACCATGCAAAGCTGTGTGCCAGTGCACGGGCAGAAACTCAATACGGCTAATGGCTTGATCCTCCCGAGCCCTCCTAAAATGACTCTGCAATAACTTTAAAGATACGCTGCGGAAGTCATCCACTGTGAACACAAACAGACAATTTCATTAGCAATATATGTATTGTGACCTGGTTTAATAAACAGAAAATCCTGCGGGAGGAGACAACAACTTTAAACAAAATGCATTTACAATGATTAGCATTTTTTGTTTTAAGGCATTAAAGTGATAGTTCATCTAAAAATGAAATTTTTTATCGTTTACTCACAATCATAACATGTATGACATTCTTCTGTAAGACTCAAAAGAAGATCTTTTGAAAAAAGTCGTTAACCAAACAGAGGCAGACATTTTCACTTGCATTAGTTATTGGAAAGGTTTCAGTGCTGTTCAGATACCGACTTTCTTGAAAAAATCTTCTTTTGCATTCTAAAAAAGCAAGTAAGTCATACGGGTTTGAAATGACTAGATGATGAGTTGGCGATGGCTAAATGTTGAGTTAGTTATTACAGTATTTTCAGTTTTTTTTTTAACTATCACTTTAAGGGTTTAACATAAAAAGAGTTTTGAATTATTTTCAAGTCTAAATATTAGCAGCCTTGTGTAACATACCACACTCCACTATGCTCCTGAACCTCAGGTCACAGACGGGCCCGATGCCATGCACCATAAACACTAGATGATCTACCTGAGGCATCTCACCTAGAAATAAAAAGACAATATTCTTTAGCTAAACTATGCACTCCCATATAAATTTCTAATTTTTAAATAGTTGCATTTATATACGGAAAATTTTTGATAAAACAGCAGCAGATCATGCAAATGATATATGATGTCAAGTAAGTCACCATCAGGAACTTCATCATGATCGTCATCCACACCCCTCTTGACTACTCGAGGTCGAGTCTGACCATCTTGAGTTGTACCCCACTCATCGGGCACAGCTGATGGCTGAAACTGCACAATCACCTAAAATAACAACCAAAATTTTTAGAAACAAATACCATCCAGCATTGTTTTTTTTAGCATTTTAAAAAGGTTTTACCTTTGGATTGTGCATTACAATGGTTTCTCCAGATGGGAACTCCAGTTTGCGATGCCACTGATTAGTAGTAATAGCTCTCTTATACTCTGCCTGTTGCAACAAAAAAAGGTTAGAATTTCTGTTCAATTTTGAAAAAATACTTTGCTTCTGTGAAATACAAAAGAAGATATTTTAAAGATGGTTAGTAACGAAACAGAATTTGGCACACATTAACTTTTATTGTATGGACTAGGCTTGGGCAGTATCCAAATTTATAATGTCTTACATTCAACCTTTAATACATCAGTATACGGTGTTACCATGAATAATAAAATAATTATGACTTGAGGCTCAGAAAACGCAACCAAACTGTTGGTTTGTGCCAAAACTGTCCTGAATTCAAAACACTAATACTGAAAAATTAATGAAATAACATGCACAACCATATTAACAACTTTTATAAACAACACACAGCAGTTGCAGAAGTTGTGTCCTTTTTCGATACCAGGTCACTTGGTGCAAGACTCGCCACCCAACCCCCCACCCCCCCCCCCCCCCCCTTTCTCTTCTCCTCCACCCTGTCACATTATGAAAACCACACTTAAGCATTTTATGCATTAAATTGTATTTAATATTAAGCCTTATCTCTAGGGCCATTGTTTTTTATGACTGTATGAAAACTGATACCATTGCAATTTTTAGATCCCGCGGGATACCATTTTACCGTATTACCGCCCAAGCCTAGTATGGTCACAAAACCAAAGTATGTGAATAAGGGCCAGATCACAACATTTTTCTCAATATCTTCTTTTGTGTTTTGCAGAATAAAGAAAGTCATAAAGGTTTGAAATAAAAAAAGAGAGTCCTTTCAACTGGTGGACAAAAGTCTAAGTGAAACACAAACCTCTAATTTTTCACTGAAGTCTTCAGAATAGGGGATGAAGCGACTGTCTGTGTCTCCTTTATAGAACCATGTACACCGGCGGACCTCGGTGGGCTCTTCCTCCCAATACACGGATGTCCGCGTGCGATCGTACAGCTGCACATCATATCGGCCTCCATCAGTACTCAGGATTACATTTTCTGGATCTGGCTGAACTGCAGAGAATACGCAATAAAGGTAAGCCAAGCTGACTAGTGAAAGAAAAGATTCCAAAAAAACATTGCATATCCTTAAGAGGGCTGCAGATTCATAAGAGAAAGATAAAAAAACTTATACAAATACAAGTGTAGTTGTTTCTAAAACATTTAACTTTACCTGAGTTGAAAGTCTCTTCCAGGTGAATGGAATCCAGAATACTAAAGGGAAGCCAGACCCTTTTCAACTCCACTTGTTTGCAATAGAACCAGTGTGGCTGAACAGGTTCATAAACATTATATGTATATGGCATCATAGGGTTGGCGGGAACCACAGGACCAGCTAAGCTGTTTGCTGCAGGAGGAGGTGGCAGCTGTGTTGGGGGAGGCTGGAAAACAGCGATACAACAATCTCAGACACCTAACCAAAATGACATAAAACAAAAGATGGAAATTAAAGGCCAAAGAGGAAAACCAACCATTGAGAATGTTGTTGGTGGTGTCTGGAATGTAGGAGCAGGTGTTGCCTGAGAGTAGGGGTTCAGATGATGGGGTGAGTGGGAAGGGAGCTGCTGCTGTATTTCAGGAGCCATGATGTAGGGATTTGCTTTGCTACTGGCAGCGGTGTGACGGTATGGATTGTAGGACTGCTGGGAGCTCTGGGGAGGTGGAGGAGTTGGTGTGCTGAGTGGAGGGGTGTATGTACCCATTGAGCTTTGGTTAATAACACTACTGAACTGCTGAACAGGGTTCATGTGAGATATTGGCGGGTTTAGAGGGAAACTCGCTGAAACGGATGGAGGCGACGGCCCTGTAGTTGATGGAATGGCAGTGGGTGCTGGGGGCGGGCATGGCTGCTGCCCTATGGAGGCAAACGGGTCACTGCTGGTCGTGTTACTGGAGAAATAATTGAACGTGGATGGCTGGGGAGCAACTGATGTCGTCTGACCAAGGAAACTGTCTTCTTCTCCAACTTCGCTGACGTCATCTGTACCAGAGACGATGTTAACAAAAATAGTACAATTACATACGTGAAACATCAAAGAAGACTATACGTTTACATTTAGTCATTTAGCTTACACTTTTATGTAAAGCGACTTACAAATGAGGTTTTCAAAAGAAGCATTTAGAAAATTAGGTTACAAAGCAATCCTAGGTGAAATAATGGCAGTCTTAGTAAGAAAAAAACACAGCACATGTACCAAGTGTCAAGCATTTTTTAAAGAAAGAGTTAGGATATCATAAAAGGGTTAGTAATGTGTTAGAAAGAGAGAGAATGTTTAAGAGTTTTAATTGACATTTACATTGACATTTTTTAATGTTTTCTGCAGAACAGAAGATTATCAATATAAGAAGATGGTTGGTAATTCACGTTTTGTGTCCATTCAATACAAACAAATGGCTGACATTGGTGATCACCAACATTCATCAAAATATCTTATTTTGCGTTCAGCACAAAATGTAAGTCATTCAAGTTTAAAATGACAAAAGGGTTTACAAATGATGAAAGAATGATCTATTACTTTAAATTAGAATTATTTTTAAGCATTTCCTAAGTAATAATAAAATGAGTGTTATAATAAAATATGTCATCATGATCTCCATAACACTCCATAAAGCATGTTGTATATAAATGGTAATATTAGGAATGTAACAGGTTTTAATGTAAATGAAGCTATAATGTTATATTTTTGTGAATGGAAAACAATGAAATCCCTTTAACCCCTACATGAATGAAACAAAAATATATTAAATCAAGGAATTGTTTATAAAATAAACTGCTAGTGGATAGTAAATGTAATACTATAGAATGCCTATAGCTTTCCCAGTATATATTAAATAACAACAAACAACAAAACAATTTAAGGACAACATAACTTGCTGATTTCAGGACCAACAAACCAAAATAAAAGACAGCTGCTAATAAACACAAAGATGTCAGTGTTGAATGCAAAGACAGGCTAACATCAATAGCAACTGAAGCAGGTTTATAATCTCACCTCCAGATAAAACTGCAGGGCCAGTGGCCTGACTGACAGGGATGAAGGGAAGACTGAAATTAAACTCAGGGGCTCCTGAAAACAGAAGGTTTGAGCTGCTATTCGGAGTGTTATTGGGTTTCCTATCAGCCATTTTCAGTCCGATATTACACGTAGCTCGTTCTGACCACGGACCGCTTCCGGGTACGTCACAGCACTGATACCCGGATGCTGAGAATTTCACAGATCTAGACTCTGTTGATTGTCTGAATTGTTTGAGTGCAGATGTAGATCGAGTGCTGACGGATGCTATAGAGGTTTTTATTTTTATTAACGCTTCAACACTAGAAACAAATATATAAAAAGTTTACACAAAAATATAACCAGTACTGGCTTGTATTTTAAATATAAGCATATAAACTACACAGTAAAAAATAAATAGAAATAAAATAAATAAATAAAAAGGAGATGATAGACCTTGCTAAATCATAATAACTTTAATGAATCAAACAAAAAGGGTATTAAAGGCTATTTTTGTACTCTTTTTAATCGTGCTTTTATAAATATCTATTTTTTAAGTACATCAGAAAAATTTATTTATAAATACTGCATTTTTGTATGCAGAAAAAATACAATAAAAATTTGACAGGTTGTTTTATATTAAATATACAGAAACAGATCAATACATAATCAACTTATTTGAAATTGTTACGAATACACGCATGGAAATACAGAAAATAAAAAAATAAGTAACAAAAAGCATAAAAACTTGAGGTTAAGACATCTAAATATTAAGTACATGATACAAAGTCATAACAAAATGATAAAGTTCTTCTAGCTTTTTTATTCTGGGACAACGAAATAGTATTTTAAAAATTCTAAATTAATAAAAAAATATGAAAATGTGTTTTGTTGTTATTAAACTTACATCTATGAAAATAAAATGTTGAGAAAATGATTTAAGTTTATAACAAAATAAGCCTTCCTTTTAGCTGATTCAGAGTCATAATGTCCTAAAATCAACTCTTAGAAAGAAATAATCTCGCTGGAAATTATTCTTAATAATAAACCAAATATAAACAAACCATAAACAAGTCTTGAATCAGGGAGTTTTTTACTTTAATGTTTTTTTATTAATCCAGGGGAAAATACAATAAACAGAAACAGATATATATATATATATATATATATATTGTATTGTATTGTATATATTGTATCCTCTTGTATTCTTAACAACAATTAAGTGTATATATATATATATATATATATATATATATATATATATATATACACTTAATTGTTGTTAAGAATACAATAGGAAGCATGTGAAAGGGAAAAAATAAATAAAAAACAAAGGTCAAAAACATAAAAACTAAGTTGAGTCAGAGTCATAATGTCCTAGAATAATTTATTTCAAACTAATAATCTCGCTGGAAATTATTCTTATTAATAAACCAAATATTAATACAGCGCGTTGTCGCAATGTTGACGTAGCACGGCAAAAGTAGTCAATGACAGATTACGTCGATACGACCCCTTTCATTATGCACCTAAATACAAAACAAACTCCAAATTGTGATTATTACAATTTAAACGACTTTTTTATTTCTAAAGCTCAAATAAAATCTACAGATCTCAGTTAGATTCCATTTCTTGGAGAAAAGATCTGCCGCAGATATCGGCAATCGACTACGCAGCCTACGCAAAGAAAAGGGGCGTGTGTTTGCGTAGTAGTTTTCCTGCCGTCATTTTCCCGCCACGGTGTATTGTGTCCTGTAGTCTGGGGAACGTGCTTGTCAAAGGCGCATAAGAGTTAAAGTTTGATTGTTTTTAAATCTTACAGCCATGCCTACAGTTGATGATTGGATTAATAACCCACTGGGTGTTGTTGATGGGATGTTTGGTAAGAAGCAATGCTCAATATTGTGCTTTTAGAACCAGATGTGATAATGCATGTGCAGAACATGTGACCAGCATGACTGATTGTGCTTTATCATGTATGCTCAGTTTTGATCATTTTGTTTATAAGTACTGTTATGTATTATGACATTTCTGTTAAAACACTTTTGATGTTCATGTTTATATATACTGTTATGTATCATGACATTTCTGTTAAAACACTTTTGATGTTCATGTTTATATATACTGTTATGTATCATGACATTACTGTTAAAACACTTTTGATGTTCATGTTTATATATACTGTTATGTATTATGACATTACTGTTAAATCAGTTTTGATCATTTTGTTTATATATACTGTTATGTATTATGACATTACTGTTAAAACAGTTTTGATCATTTTGTTTATATATACTGTTATGTATTATGACATTACTGTTAAAACAGTTTTGATCATTTTGTTTATATATACTGTTATGTATTATGACATTACTGTTAAAACAGTTTTGATCATTTTGTTTATAGGTAATGTTATGTATTATGACATTACTGTTAAAACACTTTTGATGTTCATAACATGTGCCTTTATGTCCCTCCAGCCCAGAATAACTCCAGTCCAGATTGGGAGAAGAGGGTGGTGGATTATTTCAAAGAGAAACTGAAACTAAACGACACTCATACCTGGGTAGTTGTAAAACATTAATTTCTCTTTAAATGATGTTGACACACTTTATGTGGTTTAAGTGGCCCGGAAGTAGAAGATGAGCTCACACTGATTGACAGGAGTGGTTTGTTGTGATGGATGACGTCACCTGAGCCATGTCTAGACATTTAAGTTGTAATGTGTCAAACATCACTGCCAAACTGCATGATCACAAATAGTCATCAAAGTATGAACTTTGCTTGCTTTACTCAATCTTCTTTTGGGCTATTTAGGTTCCGTCTCTGAATGATGTTCCCCTGCATTACCTCAAGCCTAATAGTCTGGTGAGATTTCGTTGCATGGTCCAGGATATGTTTGATCCGGAATTTTTCATGGGCGTGTATGAAATAAATGATCCTACATCCAACTGCAAAGTAAGTTGTTTTTGCTTTTGTACAGTATATGCGACAGTGGCGTAAACCTGTTTTATTGTCAATGTCGGAACAATATACAGTGACAGTGTTTTTGGGGACATATGTCTGTTTATAACATTTCTTGGTCCTTGCAGATGGTTAAATGTGGAAAGTACAAAGATGTAACAGATTGTGGGGTAAGTAAACGTTTGCCAAGTTAACCATTAAGTCAAATAGAGTAATGCACATGTGAAGATGAGTAAAAGTCCTTTATTGGGGATAAAGCATAGGGAAGGCTGAATGCATTTAATAAACATCACAAACTGAACTTTTACATCAGCAGGTGGACTTCAACTCCAAAAACACAGTGACATCAGAGAGACAGACTTTTTATTGTGTCCCCATCCCAGGAGAATCCCAGTGGGTCAAGGAAATATCCTTTACTTTTAAAATACATTCTCATTTTTTTTATATTTTGTCTTAAAATGATTGAGCTTATATGCTCAATCACCTGCTTAAGATGAACAATTTTATTTGTGGCTATTTTATTTATTGTTATTGTATTGTTTATATTAAGTGTTGATATCACTAATATTAAGTACGATTGCATATTGACCTTAAAAATGAGTTAATAAATAGTTAGTAGAAATCGCATCCTGAATTAAAATCATTTTGTATTTTAAACACATAAGGCATTATATAATCTTGCACATGTATCTAAATGTGTTACTACTAATGCTTAATACGCACAGTACATATATATATATATATATATATATATATATATATATATGGTAAACAAACACTTTTGTGTTATTAATACTTGACCGCCCTAGAAATATACAGTATAATTCATTTCCAACTCAATAACACTTAAATGTTGCAAGTAATAAAAACAAATGCATGACTGAATACCACATAATAATTTTTAAGTTTTTTTTATTAGTTTGTCTTCGTATTGGTTAGAAGCTTTAATTACGATAACTTTCATAGCCCAATTATCTATTTCAATTTTCTTGATTAAGAAGCATGATATTAAGTTCTTTTAACAGACCAGATACAGTTATGCAGGCATGAGTCAGGTACGTGTAGTGCCCTCCACGTCTTATGCTCCCAACCGGCATAAACGCAGCTATGAGGAAGACGATGATATGGACACACAGCCCCAACAGATGAAAGAACTCAGTCAAGGTTAGAAATGAATTTTCTAAATGCAGTTTAGTCATTGAATGAAAAATGTGAACTGTCATTTTTTGTGCAATTTTAGTTGTGCAGACACGTATTATCTGTTAAAGATTGTTTCATCTCTTATTCTATGAGCAGGAGTACAAAGCTCTGCAAATTCTCATGGTAACACAGAGTCAAAGCGCCAGGAGACAGAAGCACCCAATCCGAACTCTTCACCTTCCCGCTGCACTTCCAATCTGGATCTGAACTTTCCTTTACCTGGAGAAAAGGGCCCAGCTTGCCTTGTTAAGGTACTTTTAATTCCTTGTTTAACTTTTAAATCGTAGTTATTCTTCAGACCGTCACAATCATCTATACATTCCTGTTTTTACATGTTTTCTACCTTAAAAACACCCTTAAGGCAACATTTTTGCCCATTTGCCCACGGAGAAAGAAAAGTACAACGATTAAATCTGTAAAAATTGTAAAATTTTAGTACGTTGCATGTAAAGACCCATTAAAACTTCATTTTGATTTCATGTGTTCTATTATCAAAAATGTTTGAAAACTCAGTAAAAGAAATGAGCTTTTCAGCATTTCAGAGAATCATTTTTAATGCAGATCTTCAGACTGCATCAAGTCGTCTTTGGCAAACACTGTAATTTACTTGAATAATATGGTAGTTTTGAATGGTTCTTAAACATAGACAACCATCTCCCATGCATAATCTCTGTAATTGGCAGGTGTATGAAGACTGGGATCGTTTCAAACTGAATGACATGTTAGAAGTGTTTGGCATCCTCTCTGTGGATCCCGCATTAAGTGTCATTGCAGAAGAGAGGTAATCGTCTATCTTGGAAAATTGTAATTATGAGTGGAGTTTTGTAAAATTACAGTTTAATAGTAATATCTGTAATACATGTAGGGAGGCATCTTCACTGATAGACCCCACAGACAGCATGGAGACCATAGAGGAGCAGAGAGTCCACAGTCCACCAGCATCACTTGTACCCAGACTGCACTTGTTGTATGCCCAACCTTTAACTCACAACAACCCATTACTGCCCACTGGGACCATGGAAGGTAATCGAGACTCCTGAGACATTTCACTTTTTGTGCCCATGCATTCGATTTCTGTAGTAAGTAAAGGCGCCCTTATACAAACCTTATGTTCATTTTTGCTGTCCTCAGATATAAGCAGTTTTCTTGCAGAACTGGCAACAGTCAGAGCAGAGCTGCTGACTTACCTCACCCATATCCTGCTGGGAGATTCGCTGGCGGCAGAGTACCTCATTCTGCATCTTATTTCTAATGTGTAGGTACTAATTTCACTCCTGGAGTAGTTTTAGCTTTGGATCTGTCTTCTAGTTGCTTTAATACTGTGCATTGTGGTTGTTTTTCAATTGTTGTTTGTAAGAGATTGACAGATTTTACCCATACCTTATCACCCTACAACTCTTTACATCACACAGCATAACATTTGCTTGTTGCCTCTGTTGTAGATATAGCAGACGTGATGTACTTCCTCTAGGCAAATTCACACTCAACCTCAGTGGCTGTCCTAATAGCTCTCTGTACACCGAGCTTCTCTACAAGATCATCCATTATCTTGTGCCATCTGTAAGTCATTGAGAATAGGCTTGTGCTGAAGCTGAAACTTACAAGGGTTATCCATGATTATGTCAAAAACTGCTGCACCTTTCTTGCTAGTCGCACCGGCTGTGTATGAGCCTGCATAATATGAACAACCAGCGCATGGTGCCCCGGAAAGACTACACAGCTAATCGCCTCGTGAGTGGGACACTTCAGCTGGCCAATAACACATCTCTGTTTCTGGATGAGACCCAGCTGGAACAGGGCCAACTGGACACCACAGGTGAGAACACGGATTTTAATGCAGAATGGGGGGTAATGTAGAGACACCAAAGATAATTTTGGTAAGTGAATGATGGTGTGGCACTGGTTTGTTTCATTTATGTAGAAGGGTGAATGAATGCATACACTGCTTAAAAAGTAAATATTAAACAAATGTGAATGTTGATTGATTAAACCTTATAAGTCTTTGACATGGGAGTTTAGAACAAGTGCTCATCATATTAATACATATTACATGATATCAATACATCCAAACATGAAGTCATAAATAGTTTCAGAAATAAATCCCTTAGCAGATGAATTTAGAAATAATTACTTTACTTTGATTTAGTGCATTTTAATCTTAAATGTTGTTCGTAGAGCTTCAAGCTTTGTCTCTGTTCCTGATGTAGGTGTGCGGAACATTACTGCGTTGGGAAACCTTATCACTTGGCAGAAGGTTGATTACGACTTCAACTACCATCAGATGGAATTCCCCTGCAATATTAACGTGCTAATCACATCCGAGGGCCGATCCCTTCTCCCGGTATGGACAATAGACTTGAGTCTCTTTACCTGGTTTTATCGTTCAAATATTACTGGTAAAGATTTAGACTCAAGGCTGCTTTCAAAGTTGCCTCAATAAGTTCCAACACATAAAACAACAACATTGACACAAAAACAAAGACGCTTAAAAGGTTATTCGTATGCTTAGACAAAGAAACATTCAGTTAATGTTCTTTAGAGAGAAATCTCTTTCATACCTCTTTATAACCTTGAGGAACACCCTTGTGTAACATAAAGGTTCCTCTGATGTAACAAGTTCATTACAGAACATTTAAAAAAATGGCATTTAAAGTACCTTAATTTTAAAGAGTTGCGGGTCAAACACTACTCTCAGGAGACTGGCCGGAGGATGGAAGTTTTTCCATCAGGCAGTTGTGAAGTCCGCCTAATAATTCCATCATGGTTCATAAGGTTGTCGTCAGCAGTGGCTGGACTCTAATTGTGGCTTTGCTGTGTATCTAACAGCCTGTGGAATGTCCTGTGCTATTCTTGTACTTCAGCTCTTTTGTTGTCATGGCTGCAGTTTCTTCCACAAAGACATTAGAGGGAGTGGCCGGAACAGGGCATTTATTTAATGGCACTAAGATGACCATACAATACTTTATAGTGTTTCGAACTTTAAAGCAATTGAGTGTTGTTTCATGGCTTGTAACATTTCTATAAACAAGAACTCAAAGCAACAGTAGTGTTAAAAATATGCATTGTTTCCTAAAGAGATCTGTAACACACTGTTTTCTTCAGTCTGACTGTCAGGTCCACCTGCAGCCTACCCTGAATCCACCAAACCTTGAAGAGTATCTAAGTGCTGTACAGGTGGCACAAGTTCCATCTCAGCTCAACAAATACCGCATCTACCTAAGTATGGCCCGCACCCTCAACTACACCATCTCAGATGAGATCACAAAGGTCAGATATACATTTTCTGGCATTGATTTAGCATGCATGTCATATTTCTTTAATGCATTGTTTTGTTTCTCCTGATCTGTAGGCAGTAGAAGACGACTTTGTAGAAATGCGTAAAGATGACCCTCAGAGTATGTCTGCAGAAGACCTGCATAGATTGCTGGTTGTTGCCAGGTGGGTTTTAGCAGCCATCTCATTGTATAATCCTATTATGTAAATGCTTGTTTATATCCCGAAGATAGTTATGCAATTTTTGACATTCAATTTTATTCTCTTCTAGGTTGCTTTCGTTGAGTCATGGGCAGAACACTCTTTCTAGAGATGGGTGGATGAAAGCCAAGCAGCTGGAGGCCTTGAGAATAAGCAGAAAACAACAGCAGCAATGTGTGAATGGAAATGAACCTTAACTAATGTTATTTACTAATACTTTAAAGTTTCATATTTTTGGATTAAATTTTTCAAATTTTTTTCATATGGCTTGGTTTTTGTACAGTATTTTTACTTCATTTTAAACATGCAGTAAAACCCTGTCAACACTGGGCGAAAAGATTTGATGTCTGTTTTCATTTTTGATAAAATTTTGTACTCATTGTATATATAAATATATATAAGCACATGCAGATGTATGACAAAGTATAGCTGCCTAACTGCAAGTATTTGCACCTCTGGCACAAGGGTATTAGAAAAATTAGAGAACTTCACATCACAAGCCTATATATGAAATTTAAACAAATAATTAGGAAGTGTTTTATCAGTCTTTAAAGGGTTCACTTGCATGACTTATTGACAACACAATAAAAAGGTTTAAAGTTGGCACAGACTTATTCTGACATACAAATGTGGAATGTCTTGAGTGCTGCAAAACCAGAACATTCATCTTCAGGATTGCATTCCATAGTCTGCTTGTAAGCTACAAATCTCTCACAATGTGTCTGAATGCAAAAAATCTTAAACGATATATTTAGGGCATTAAAGAGGGCAAGGGAAGTCCGGGAAGACTCAATTTGTATTTTTGAAAATTGGAACCATGAAATGATTTATAAATATTGTAGGAATGTGTTTATATTGTCATGTTATAACTGTTGTTCAGGGATTATTCAAAATGATAGTTTTATTTCATTAAAAGCCTGTACATCCCATAACATTTTAAAATACAGCAGTTTACATAATTGTTCATGTTCAACAGGAAATACTGGGGAACAGGGTTGTTAACATTTAAATAAACATAAATAATCTTGTGAAATTAACGCTAGGTTCCATGGACAGAAACAATGCACAAAGTTTAAGCAAAGATGGAAATGCGTATGTGATGTGAATGTCATAGATACATTCAAAATAATTAAACAGGAATAAAGTCAGTTAACTTACATAATTTACAGGGTGGACTCAAAACCCCTTTGTGACAAATGACTACACTTAAAACCTTTAAGGAACAATCATGGGTACAGTGCAACTTTTGATGCATAGAACTTAAAAATACACACAATCAAAACAAGAGGAATGTGTTTATGTGTAACTGAACCATGACTTCAGCATAAATACCTGCCCCCAAAACAAAGATTCAGTGCATGCTGTCTTACATAGTTAAAATAATAAAATGTCAGTTCCAAGCAAAACCTACTGCACATGTATGACTACTAAACAGCAACCATATATTAAAGCTCAGACACCCCATGCTCAGGGCTTTCAAATGACGTACCAGCTCCAGGAATCTCTGAAAGTGTATGCGTTTCAACAGCACTGTGGAGCAATGTGAAACAAAATAAAGATGCTCTAAAAGATACTTAAGAAATGTGTAGAAAACAAAGCTTTAAAATGTTATTGTTGTCCGCAGAACTGATGAGCCATGAATGCCAATAGGATTTTCCCATACGCAAGAGCATCACAGTGTGGACCATAAATAACCCTCAATTCCACATGATTTGCCACATTTTGAATTCATTAAATGGGTAGTCCACACAAATATTAGAATTCTGTCATTATTTCTTAATCCTCAAAATGATTAAAGCCTTTAAATATTTTTACGTAAATATTGATAAATGTCTCAGTTTTGTGCCAATACTATAGAAGTCAATTTGGTCATTACCAACATTCTTCAAAATATATTTTGTGTTCCACAGGGAAACAATTGATTTAAAATGACATGAGGGGGGGTAACTAATTCAGTTTTGGGTTTACTGTCCTTTTTAAGTGAAATATTTCCAGTTTTGGGTGAACTATCCATTTAATGCATCTTCCAGTAAGGCTTGATATTTTTTCTGCATCGAGAAAACACAGTAAGGCAGCTTTAAAGAGTATCCTAATTACTTCTGTAATTTTGAACGGAATGATTTCTATGCCAATGAGACTTAACATTATCCAAACACGGTACAGATGTATATTATCTAAACTGCAGACAATTAAACAATTAAACAATAACCTGACATAAAATATAATACATTTGAAGGTAGACTTGTAAAAAACCTGCATGTAATATATTCAGTAAGGCTTGCTTATGCCATTTTAGAGTGCAAAATATTTTGTTACAGAAGAAATATTTGTCAAATACTGGATATAACCTGTGACTGCTAGATTTGCTTGGAGTACTCTAACTATGAACACCAAACATTTATTTGTAATTAACTTCTTCAGGGTTTAACCAGTACTTGAAACGATCCCTCCTAACACCGATTTATGTTAACCTTTGTAAAGAGCAGAGCATTTAAAAATAACAACTGTTACATTATTCCACTGCATACGACTGAAACAAAGAAATATAAGATTAAGACATAAGCTCCAAAATCTTTAGAAATAAATATATGTTTTAGTCCAGTGAAACAAAGGCTTGTTGCAATAACAGACTGTGTCCTTTCCTTTAGCCATGATTATAAACTTAAAAGCATGTAAATATAATTCTCTGTCTATAAACATCTTATTTGAAGAGTTCTGCTACAGTACTTACATGTAATACTTAAAGTTTGAATAACATAGTTTGACCATCTACACAACTATTCTGGACCTATTTTTATGACAAACACCACATTGAAGATATTCATATTACATGTTACCGTCCAGTTTACTAAAGCATTCTATGAAGCTGCCCACTGATATTCAGACGTGGTAACTATTAAGAAAAGTTTGAGCTACAACAGTCAGTGAATTTCAACAAGTGTACAAATGGGGTCACGCGTGACAATCTAGGTCTTGGGTTTTGACATGCAATAAAACTTGCCTGCCTGTATCTACCTCGGTTATCTATTTCTTAACATGCAAACCAGCGCTATATTGATGTTAAGGAGTTGACTCATCTTAAGACTAAATTCTACGCAACGCTGGTTGTAAACTTTGGTTTGGTTAATAAGGGGGAATCAGGAATGTTGCTTTTGTCTGTTAGAATTTTTGTGAGTTTATGCTACCATTATTATAATAGGAAGTCACGTTTTAACACTAAAATACATCAGGGTGAAAGCACTTCTCCACATTATATTTGAATGATCCTGGTCTGGCACTGTGTAAACATTGCTCGCAATTCATTTTCTTTAGTTACGTTGACAGCATCCGGCTCTGGGCTTTTCTGTACTTTTGCTACGGCAAAACTTATGCCCTGGGTAAGTCCAGCCTGGGTCAAACTAGCCACCTGAACCATAGAGCTCCTAATCTTAGCGAAGGGTGACACGACGCGACTTCCATTAGCGTCCGCCGGGGAAGCTCCTATAATACCTTCAAGACTTTTTTGTGACCCACATGATGTTGCGGAACCTGAAGGCTGGACTGTCAGAAGATTTCCCCCAGAGTTAGAAGGATCCACCTCGAGCTGAGAGGGCCGATGAAGCTGCTGTTGGGAAAGGGAAGGACCGAGCTTTACATCTGGTGCTGAAGGGGCTTTGGTGCCTTGAGGTTCTTGTGGTTTAGGGGGTTGAGCCACGTCCTCAAACACCTCTATTGGTTTGGTCTTGGCATCCTGGACAAACTGGTGGCAGTAGGCATCAATGGGTGTTCCAAAGTCTATCAAAATGGCTTCCTCTGCTTCAGAGGCCACACCGGGAGACTGGTCATCCAGGCCAACCGACAAGCTATCTGCAGTTTTGTTATCGCAGCCTGTGACTCGAATGACTGAGGGCACCACAATCTCAACACTGCTAATAGATTGGGAACGACTGGAAAGTCGAGGAGCAGATGCTACGATTCCACAGCTAGGAAGCACATAATCTACATTCTCCCGGGAGCCAGTGCACGGCTGGTCATCTGAGTTGTAGGAATCCGAATCTGAGGAAATTTCAACAGAGTGTTGAGCCTTTAGAGATTCTGGAACAGCATTGACATCAGAAGAAGTCTCCAAACTGCTGTCCGATTTCCAAAGGTGTACATGCAAGTTAGGTTTCAAAAAGTTCACTTTGACCTCCGGTTTTGAAAAGGTTCCCAGTCTCCCTAACGGCTTGAAGTTTCCAATGTTGACGTTTGTCTTCGTCTGCTTGACCTTCTGGTTTAGTGTTGAGAACTTGTTCATGAGAAAACTTTTACCCTGAGCCAAACCAGACCCAAAGTCTTGGTCCACTGCTTTGCCTTGTATTCCCATTATATCCTCATGTGGTTTACTGTGCCTCCTAATTCAAAACAATGAGATCGACAACAGTTTGTGGTTTAAAACCCTATAACAACCACTGAATACCTAAAAATAAATTATAAAAGTTTTTCATACCTCTCTAGTTTCTTCTCAATAACCTGGACATCGAGTCCCATAGCTTGCTTTGTAATACGAAGCATTTCAGCGATGCACTGGAGTGTGTCTAAAATGCCAAAAATCCAATGCGTGCAAAGGAAATCATCCATTATTTATAACAAACACAAAACCCTTCAAGCATTGGTGTACGCACAGCATATCTTTTACCAACTTAACCCAAAATGTCAATCACAGAATTAAATAATACACAACAATCAGGTTTCACCAATATTGGCTCCTACCTTTCCCATCATCCTCTAGGTTTCGTGTGACAGCTCTCAGCGTATGGAAGTAACCGCTTACCTCACCGTTCTTATAGTGCAGCCGCATACAACAATATTTAGGTTTACCGAACAGAGTGGGTTCGGGACCTAAATAGCAAAAAGCATTGTAAACAGCCCTTGTGGCATCAATCCAAAGAATAATTGTTTTGTCTAATAGGACTAAAATTCTGCTCTTACCAATTTCAATCTTTTCTAAACCTTCTAAGTTGAGTCTCTGGTACTGGTTGACTTTGTCTGCTTCCTCATCGTAGCTGAAAAGCAACAGAAGGTGGAGTAGTCATAAATCAGTGCCAAGGATTACTCATTTTGCAAAAGAGAGAACATACACTTACTAAGCTACATAATATGCACAGTTGGACAGCAGCAGAAGAACGTCAACATCTTTATGGGTGGCATCTATGAGACTGAAAGAAAAACAGCCCAGTAAAAAGGTCAATTTCTAAAAAACAAAGACTTATCAATACTCTCATAAACAGTAAGACACAACCCTGGCCGTAAAAAAGATATGAAAAATATGAGTACTGAGACAAGTTTCACACATACTGACAGTCTGTGTGAAACGCTCAGGTGAGCCTCTCATGTTATGATCAGATTAAACCATAGGCAATTTGCAAAGGCATGAATAAACCTCAGAAAAATCCAGACCAACCGGTAAGGCTTTACACATTACTCAACACCATAACCTACCACCAACAAATGCTCAAAGATTTGAGAATACATGACTCCTTCACCCAAACTGTTATTACAATACCAAAAAACATATGTACCTTTCAATGAATGACAAAAAACTGTTGGAGAAAAGTAAACTAAAAGGTTATTTAATTATAAAAATGTTCAATGTTAAAATTCAATTTAATATTAAGAAATAATGCACATACAAAAAAAGTTTATGCCATTTTTTGTAAATAATATAGCATGACAATAATGACCGGAAGTTATGGCCGATATATCCTGGGAATCAAAAAAGTAATTAAAAAATTCCTATTTAAAAGTCATTATTTAAATTAACATTTACATTAAGAAATAGATATTCATAATTTATTATTAGGTTTACGCAAAATAAAAAACAACTAAACCATCAGCAGATTTAACTCTAAAATAATCGGTCATTGGTATCCGTGGGGAAATTTAGTATCAGTGCATCTCTAATTTATTTATTTATGTAATGGTTTTTTATAGCAAACTTCATTCATTCAAAACATTTTATTTAATAAAAAAAAACTTGATTTTTTTTTAAAATATGATGAACAACCCTCAAAAATAAAAACATCTACAACAGTTCCTTATTTTAAAACACAAAGAACTTGCTGTAAAATTATTTTTTAAAAGCCCATTAATTCGACCTCTGAGTAAAAAAACGTTTCCTCATGTCAGCTTCTGGACAAATCTGGACATTCCAACAGAACATGTTTTTAAGTTAGTGGAATATTACAAAACTCGTGCATCTCTTCTTCTTATTATTATTGTTTTGTTGCTATTATTATGAGAAACAATGATTAACTATGTTATATATATATATATATATATATATATATATATATATATATATATATATATATATATATATATGATTTAAGGTGATATTATATTATTTTAAAATATTATAGTGTCATCTTACCTTGGATCACAGTCAATCAGGGCCCAACCACCATGAAACTTTTCATCTTCAGGCAACAGCAGCTGCATGTATGTCTGCAGGAGAAGGCTGACCTGCTCCTGAGCTCCTCTTTGACTCTCCTTCTCTTTCTCCTCATGCTCCTTTTCTTTGCTGAAGATGGAATAAAGGTCTTCTGTTACTGGAAGGCCCATCATGAGGTCTAGAGACACAAGAAGGTAAGGCGCTGAGCTGGGCTATTATCATTATTTGCTTATACTGTATAACAAAGACAAAAGTAAATACATGATACAGACTATAATCAAGTTGAAAGGCCGAACTTACCAATGACGGCTTGGCGGTAGGCGTCTCTGAAGCGATTCAGATAGTACCGATTAGCTGAGTTCACACCATCCTTCATCACACCCGCTAACTTTCGCTCTCCTGTCCGTGTGAAATCTCCCTACGTGACAGATCAACACATATTGGACCAACTGAAGAGCTCCTATTTCGGCATACAGTGTGGTCAAAGACCATCAAAAATGACCTCATGACTCATTTGACTCACAGAAAAAACAACACTGTTGTGCCAATCTACAACCCACACGAACTGTCAAACTTAATTACAAAAAGCCACATTATATATTAACTCATTCAGTTTCATGAAAAGTCAAAGTAAAGCTAAGCAATTTCATTGACATCTCTATTATAAAAAATTATAGTTTAAAAAAAAGTTACGATATCTCTGCTTTATCTACAGGCTAAATACTATACGCACTTGGCAGGCATACAGAGCATTAAATCTTTGTCAGACATTATGTAAGTTTACCTTTAGGGCAGCTGTGCCGGCGTATTGACGGCTAATGGTGTCTCCATTGTTGGCCCACATCACCTGATAGATCCTGTAACACTTGAGGGGCAGCGGCTGCTCGGGTGGCATTACACCGAGTTTTTTCAGCTGGGACCAAAGAGATAAAACACTCTTTTAATAAACACTGCAAGTCAACGGTGTGGGCAAGGAGTGGACAGTACTCCCAGAAATCACAATGTTATTTATTTTTACCCTTAGGGCACTTAGCACTAATAGCACACACTTTTATTTCCAACTCAAAGATCCGCATTCATCGTGAAAGTTTATCCATGCAGTACATTCCAAGCTTAGAGTCAAGTATTCATACCTGCTGTTCCATGACGACACGGGCAACAGCAGCCTGTACCACATTAGTTCTGTCCAAACAATCCATGCAGTTTACACGGAAGATACCCTCCTGTTGGCAGATGACTCCAGCTTGGTCCACCCTGTTTTAAAAAAATAACATAATTGGGATAATAATAAGCCTAATGAAATTTTAGTAATAAAAAAAACCTGGTGCTCATCACAGATTTAAGACTCACCAAGCCCATCTCATGTCTGTGATGATGTCATAGATAGCATCGGTGAGAGTCTGAACATTCTCAAACTTCATCCCTCGACTGAAAAGAAACAAGGACGAATAATAGTTTTTACTTTTGCTGACAGGACAAAAGTTTCCCTGTGGTCGATAATTTTATCCCTTAAAACTAATATTTGTTTTACCATCAAATCTACAACACTTTTTTAGTGTAAGCAAATGTTTAAAATGACAAATTTGTACACGTTTTGTCTTAAAGTATATTAAAAATACAACATTAACATATGAACAATATTAAAAATGTTCTACTTACCAATGCTCATGGAAATCAAATGAAACATATGTCATGTTGGGATTGTTAAACAGAAGCACTTGTTTGAGAAACGCATCACCGATAATCTTCTCACGTCCATTTTGGTCGACTAAGTTAATGATGACCTGGAGAGACAAAATTAGCATTGAATCTGTGTCAATGGATATCTAAATGCCCACAGTGCAAAAAGTGTTCCATTTCAAGCACACCTTACCAGTTTTTTGTAAATCTCCAGTTGCTGTTCAAAGTGAGAGGAAAAATAAGGCATGGTTTCCTTCTCGCCTGCAATGTTAAACACAGCTGTGAGGTTCTGTCATGTAGCTGATACATTGCTGCAGGTGGATCATAGTATTACAGTACATTGAAGAAGGCTGTGGCCCTTCTGAAGCGTTGGCATTGTGATTAAAATCTTTTTTGACCGTTGAGAGAATCAATTACACAAATACAGGTTACCTTTCTCTATTCGTGGCCTCGGGTTATAGCGATAACCCGCTTGGCTCCAGAACACAGGAACTGAGCCTCGGGTCTGGACAAATGATAGCGTATGACTATGAACGTGGATTAGTTGCTCCGTCTCCACATAATTGGCCACATGTCCGTCTGTGTCCACCCCCCTCCTCTTGTACCGCATGCCTTTGGCAGAAACAACAAAATGTCATTACCGTAACAGCTGAACACTTTCACAAGGCATGTTAAATACATTTACTATATTGTTGAGGTTTATGGTACCTGCGCGGTGGCGGCTTCGTCTGGAGATGAGGGCAACGGTAAAGCGTGGGTGAATGTCATCCACACAGACGGGTTCGTGGGGAGGTGTATCCGGGCTGCTCTTCTCTTCATCAGAGGTATCGTTGTAGTTCACCACTAGCTCTTCTACCTGCACAAAGCCTTGGATGATGGGAATCAGCCACAGGTCCACCTGAGGCACCTATAAAACAAGACATTTCATCAATATATAATATGTTTTTTTATCACAATTTTAAATCCACATGAAATAATTCTTACCTCCAAATCGATGAGGTCTTTGACCATGTGCTTGTTCCAGAAGAATCGATCATCTACCTAAAGTACAATTAACACCCATCATGGAAAGCATTTTTATTAGCATTCTGTAAGGTGATGAGTAAGACCATTGCTTTCTTCATTTAGTCGTGATACAAACCAAATTTTAAAGCTGACCAACATTAAAGAGGAAGTACCACTAAGAACAGTTTCAGTGCTATTGAACCCACTAACTGATCTTTCTCTTCTGTATTTTAATAATTGTTTTTATGTTTTGTACTGAATGTATTAAATACCCACTTATCTAAGTTTGTAAGTATCTTATGGTTTGGACTGAATATGTCTCTACAGAATGGATTGTTCTGAAGAATGGAGAAATGAAGATTGGTTATAAATGTATCCATCGTATGTGCGGGTCCCACACCCTAACCCGAATTTCCTGTAAGTGTATGTGATAACCACAGCTTAAATTTGTATTTGTCACTCAAATTTAGATATAAGAGTGTATAAAAATACCATATACGATATTCTGATAACAGCAGAAAGTACTACATGAGCAAAACAGTTATCTGCATTAAAAAGGATCAACAACACAGGTAACTGTAAGTTGCGGTTAATAGAAACTGATTTGAAGTGGCTTAATAGTTATATAAAAGACCAAATGAGCACTCAAGTCTTCTCACCCTTTTCCAAAGGGGCTGATCTGACTTGCCCAACACCCCTTGTCGCTGGACTGAATTGGTAAGATCATAGGTCAGACTATAGTAGAAGGAATCTGAGTCCATGAATATCTTATAAAGCTCATCTAGCAGCCTCTTCTCCAGACGTTCCTTCTCTTTATTTTCTTTGACCTATAAGGCAGAAAAACATAAGACTGTGAACAAACACAGGAAAGCTTACTGTAAGTGCTTTAGGTGGAGGGAGTCTGGATGTGTAATTTCAATCCAAAGAACTTTTAGGAATAACCAAACAATTTTTTAAAAAGTACTGGAAACAAAAAGAGTAAGATTCTATATTCAGTATTCAAAATTACTGACACTTCAAACATTCTCTTATCAATAACTCATGTTACATTAATGTTTGTTTCAAAGCTGTAGGATTTTTTACCGCAGAATTCAAGTGATATTTTTTAATAAGAAAGTTGGACAGTGGTGGTTCCTATTCCCTTCTATTGTATGGACACAAAATCAATGCAAGTGAAGGGGTACCAATTATCAACAATCTTTGAAATATCTTCTATTTTTTGTTTTGCAGAAGAACGAAAGGCATACAGCTTTAAAATGATAGGTAAATGATACAATTTTTATTTTTGGGTTAACTACTACTTTAAGTCACAGACAACACTTACTTTTATGGTATAAATTGTGCAAAATCAATCAAAGTGAAAGGTGAACAAGGCTGTCATTTTTCATTTTTGACTCATTCAAGTTTGAAATTCCTTGTAAATATTAACTGGAAAAAAACAACTCAATTATAATAGTAGTATTAGAAGTATTTCATTCACACTAACCTTTTTCTTGATGGGAACGGCAACATTGGATTTAATCTGATTCAGTGTCTTCATCAGGAATTTAGACTCATCTGGAGACTGGGCAATTTTTTCTGGTTTATTGATTCCAAAATGGTGCTTTTTACAGAGCTACAGAAAATGAAAGAAATTGAATCAAATTAAAAGATTCATTTAAAAATGATCGAAAACAACATTTTGCAGAAAATCAATAAGGAAATTTCAAAAAGTTTTGGTGACAAATTTGTATTCATTTACATGAACGTCCCTGTGAGGCCATCAGACAAAAGCAGCCTCCGTTGTTGCTTTAATTAAAGCCCAAGCGATGCCAAAAAACTAAACTGTCCTGTAAATGTCAATGCAGATTTATGTGCCCATTTAACAAAAACAACAACTAGAATCAATACTCAGGAAAGCTGCTATCTCCAATACAAGGGAATTCTGAGATTAACTACCAGATATGATGCAAGGAGAATACAATACAGTACCTCTAAAAGACCTGTGACTGATTCACTTACATGCTTTACAACTTTTCCTTTCAATCCAAGAGGCTCTCCTTAGAACCTGGTTCCTTAGAAACCTCATTCTTCCTCTGGAACCCCTTAGAAGAACACACAACTACTCTTCCACTAAGTATACATCAACCACTAACTACACAAGAGGGCTTAAATATGTCTAGTGTACAGTAATGGGCACACTAAAAAGTGGGAATTTGGGATGACAGACCCGTGAAATCTATCATGCAGTTAACATAAATAGTGGGAAGAAATAATCATTGCAACATAAGATTACATCCAGATATCTCACTGGCTTATTGAATTATGTTATAAGATATTATCCCCAGTCTGTACTATTTACCTCTAAATCCAGATCTTGTGGTTCGTCCTCAGAGAGTGGAATGACTACTATCTTGGTGATCTTGTACACTTTGTGGTCTCCTGGCAACAGGCCCACCAGTGCTTTCTGGCGAATCAGAATCAGGCCCAGGGGAAGATCTGCCCAAAAGAGGTAAGACAAGCATTATGAGTATCAAACACATCCTACAATTTCCTTATTTAAACAGCATGATTCAAGCTAATGACAAATCAAACTTTTACTGACACTTTAAAGGAGATAAACAGATAAAAGTATTTCATGCAGCAGACAACTCTGAAAGGCTCTTTGTACAAATGGTATGGAAATATCAAGTTTGCACATCGGGATTATGTTACAGGATTACAAATGAATTGCACTGAAAAGTCATGATATGGCTTTGTCCACTCAGACATCACTTTTAGCCTACTTTACATCAAAAAAAGTGCGTGACTTGTTGTGTGTTGCTCAAATTGAAAAAGGAAGAGAGATGTATATCATAATACATGAACTGCCATCAGGTATATCTGTTAACAAACCAAAAACACTCACTTCTCAATTCAGACCCCGGAACAACAAAATGAAAGCCATCTGTGCCACAACTTCGTATCCTTTTTAATAATTTTGATTGATTCTAAACATTAACAAATAAATATTTGACAAAAGTGTTTTTGAACACAAATCTGTTAGTAGTCCAAACCCAAACCAATGCTACTACATCAGCACAGGCAGTATCCTCAAACTAATGGAGCAATGTTTGGTCACAGAAGCTGTTTTTAAACTGCAGGAAGTCAACCTATGAAAAGACTACTCACAGTTGTCTCCGTAAATTAACAGCACATTTCGACCTTAAGAATAATTGAATCTGCTGAAGCTATATCAGTAGTTCCGGTGCTACACCAGCTGTTCTCATATTAGTATGTCCAGTATTACAGCTCGTTTGTTGTCATGTACACTTTGAAATGCTTTGAAATGGAAAAGCTTTGTATGGAGATAACTGGAGCACAAAGCACTGCAAGTCGTTTAGAAATGACAAAATAATAGAATCAAAATTAATCTGGTCCTGGAGCTGACGTTTTATTAAATTAATTATTATAATCCTCCATACTCTCCTCTCCTGCTACAAAACTGAATTTAAGCAAAAGATCTGGAATCAACTTTGTTACATATTTTACAAATTATACATATTATTCTTTTGAATTGGAATTGTATGAATATAAAGCAAAAAAAGGTTGTTGGTATTACTTATTTTGATCAAGTCTATCAGTTCCACAGGATTATGCAGTTGTTTTAACCTTACTTCTCTTGAAATTCGATGTTAAAACAACTTCATTTAATAATGTGGAACAGATGATAAAACAAAGTAATTCCAGCAAACCATTTTTTTAGTAGAGCATATTCTGAGATCTTACTTTCAATATGTTTACATGTTTATTTATATCTTACAGACAGAATTTATCATAATAAAAAAATGATTAACAATAACAATCTTGTTTATTAACCCAATTCACTAGAATGACTTTGGTACTCACCAGCATGAAGTTGTATTTTTCCAATAACTCCCTCCACAAGACCCAAACAGACAGGGTTCCAGGCTAGCAGCAGATCAGTTGCTGAAATAAGGGAAAAAAATTGGAATTTCTTAATTTGTTTCACGATTAAAAGGAAACAAACCTTCTCACATATAAAAAGTGTGAAAGTGCTTACAAAAAAAGGCACATATTTTTGAGATTGTTGAGCTAAACCATTTGGAGTTAGAAGGAAACAGGTTAAATATAAATAATTAGAATATCAATAATTGTTACAATAGTAACAATTGTGTTTGTTTTCCTTTTATGTTTCCTTTTCCTTCTAAAAGTTTCTTCTCTTGTGTTTTTATGGATAGGTTAACCTTTCTATTGTTAAGACTATGTACTTTGTACAAGAAGGGGTCAGTGTTACAGCGGTTCTTGAAAATCCTCTGTTTCTTATTTACCCGCAACAAAAATGGGAAAAATAGCCTTCTGGTTCCTCTTGGAATGTTGCAAGATATTTCATTCAATAAACCAAGTCCATTTTGTTATTCATCTTAACACCTCACATTCTGTGAGGTTAAATGTATATAATCCCAGAAAATGTGTTCATGGTCTGGTTTACATTATTTCCATGTGTTATCAAACCCCCTTTAGCTTCAGTAACAGACGTCCATCAGAACCCGAGCTCTTAGAGTTGCACGGTGGATTTCAGAAGGGGTTAGTTACATCTTGCACAATTATAGAGATCATGACTCTTAATGCACAATTTATTGCATCGTATTTCAGATAAAGAAAATTAGCACAAGTATTGACTTCAACAGTTGTGTAACCTGACCCTGACAGGCAGCCAAATGTAGTTTTATAGTGTTAGTAACTCTTTGAAAACGACTAAGACTTCATCTATGCATCATGCATACAGTGGAAACCCTTTTCCAGTTAAATAATGGAACAGCACTGCAACCTAAACCGATCTGCTTGACTGCACACACAGGGTTAAAAAAACTAGATCTGATTCAAAAGGCCGCAGTCTTCTCTATACTCCAGTAAAGATGCTAAGGCTGCTCGATTATGATGTCATAATTACGATTTTTTGCCCAATGTTGAAACGATTATTATGTGTAACATGTTACACAATAACTTTGTAAAATAAGATAGTAAATAAATCAAAAATGAATAAATAACTAATTTCCAACTAAATATTGAGCTCAGTGAGAAACATAAAAATGATAAAATAAGATACGAATACATATATGTATAAGAATGAGGTATACATAAATAAAGAATAGCAAAACTGAAGGCAGTATAATAATGTTTTAACCTGGTTATTTTGTTTTCATAATAGTTGACAGCCAAAACTGAAATTGAAAATCAATTAAATTTAATTCAAAGCAACAACAGGCGTTATTGTCGCCATCCATCTAGTCTCAGAAGCCATAACTTGACTTAAGAGGCAGTCTCAGGGCAAGACTGTGGATGGATAGACAATAAAAGGTGTGGTACAACTATAAAAAAAGATAAACAAAAGGGTAATGTGTTCTGTGGGAACGTCAACAAAGCTGTGGTACAGCTCATTAAAGATCATGAAAACCCTATATGAAATACTTTAGAAGTTGTTAACAACGTTAAAACAATTCGTAGTTTCCTGTGATGGGTATATAAACGTCATTCAAGGTACAGACATGGGTCAACATTGCCTCAGGTTACACAGGTGTGTCTGTACCAAGACCAAGTCCAATATTGGTTTTAGTGGCTGTGCAAAGCACAACAGATTATTTACCTGTGCTGTACACTTTCTCCAAAACCACAGACACATGACAGACCCTGACCATCATTATTGGCTGTCTAACTTCTTGCATTTACATTTATTCACTTGTCAGACACTTTCATGCACTATTGTGCAGTGGCCAATTATCAGTGTTTAGAAATAGGCCAGCTTGATGGTAAAATGAATCGACGTCACATTAAAAAGTGTCATAATATTAATATTAATAAGCCACTTAGGTTTTGTTGCTGAATGTCTATCTGACGTCATTGGCCACAAAATGTATGTAATCCTGCATCCCAATAGCAAGCACTGCACACAGGCATGTTGTGACGACATCCTGTCCAGGGGTTCCACAAGTCCCTGTTGTGAAAATAGGTTAAGCAAAACAACAAACACATGTTTGTAAACAAGACATGTTGTTTTGTCACGTTTTCCTCTGATGTGGTGCACAGCACTTGTGTGACGTCATCTGAGCTACACGGGAATGATACAATGTAACAAAGTGATGAGATCAAAGTCAGAGCATTACCCGGTCTCAGGGTCATGGATCCATCCTTCCGGCTGCACCACAGGGCATTATCCCCATGCTGGAGAATGTAGTGATCCTTAGCTTGAAAAACTTCCATCTTTAGGGAAATACCGGAACATAGACACGGCACGTCTGGATTTGTTCCCGAGAAACGAGGAAATGATGAAGCGGCTCACTGTCAGTGCCAAAAACAACCAGCTAACCTGCTAGCTGTGGACCTGGATGATCGAGTATTATAATGTGACAAAGGTCCGCATCGTGTCGTGTACACGCCGACCATCGAAAGTGAGGCGTCGGCGCATTGAAACGCCGGAGATGTCTGTTAGACAGGGAGATATTTTGGGAAATGTGCCGGGTTGCTCTGATATTTTCCACTGAGGGGAGCAGCACTGACTGACACGATTTCCTCCGGTTATTCACAGACACGTGACCTTCTCCGTCACACACTACAGGAGTGCGTGTGTGTTCCACATGCCCCATACTGCTTGTTTAACCCTTCTTATTGTTTTACCTGCTTGACATATTTGTTTGTGGGTCTAAAAGTCGATATGAAATTATATGAAATCAAAGAAAGGAAGTGGTTACCTTTAAGTACCTAATAGGTGTGAGTCAAAATTCTATGAGTCAGAGCAATGGGGAAATGTGAAAGTGAAAAAATGACGTGACATACAGAGATGTATGGTGAACCATGCTCGGAATTCATGCTCTGCTTTTAACTTATTCAAAGCTGTGAACATACACACACACACACAGCAGGGAACACACACACACACAGTAGTGAACACACACACTCACACATCAGTGAACAGACACACACTCACACATCAGTGAACAGACACACACACACACACACACACACACACAGCAGTGAACATACCAAACACACACCGCAGTGAACACTCACACATCAGTGAACACACACACACACACACACACACACACACACACACACACAGCAGTGAACACACACACTCACACATCAGTGTGTACACACACACACATCAGTGAACACACACATTCACACAAATACATAGCAGTGAACACACACGCACACAACAGTCACACACCAACCGTAAACACACACACACACACACACTAGTGAATACACACACCAACCTTTAACACACACATAGCAGTGAACACACACACAACAGTGGGCAGCCATTTATGCTGAGGCGCCCGGGAGCAGTTCGAGGCCTTGCCCAAGGGCACTTAAATCATGGTATTGCTGAGCCGAGACTTGAACCCACAACCCTAGAGCACAGTTAGATGTCAAACTCTTTTACCACTAGGCCATGACAAAAGTCAAACTCTCTAACCACTAGGCCATGACTTCTGCACAAATGTTATTATTTACTTAAATTTGTCATTTAGGGGATGAGTGGGAAGTCATGGCCTAGTGGTTAGAGGGAATGACTTCTAATTCTAGGTTTGTGGGTTCAAGTCTCAGGCCGGCAATACAACGAAAAGGCAACGAACCCCCAAATGCAACCCTGGCACCGCAGCATAAATGGCTGCCCGCTGCTCTGGTTGTGTGTTCACGGTTGGTGTGGAACTGCTGTGTGTTTGCACTTTAAATGGGTTAGATGCAAAGCATGAATTCTAAGTATGGATGACCCTAAATGGCAGTATGGCTCTTCATATCACTTAAACATGAATGACCTTTCTTATGCAGAGCTCCAAAAAGATATTTTGAAAAAATGTTGGTAACTGTCACCCATTTCCTTCCATTGGTTTGGTTAATTACAGTAGAAGTGAATAGGTGCCATTGCTGTATGGTTACACACTTTCTTTAAAACATCTTTGAATGTACTGTGCTCAGATGATTTTTGCTGATCACATTTAGACTGTGGTTAAAGCTGGTTATAGTTTATAGCTTCGTACTTTCTTATTTCCTATCTAGAGATAGTTCAGCCAAAAATAAAAATTGTGTTATCATGTACTTACCTTTGAGTTGTTCCAAAACATACAAATGTATTTGTTTTGTTGAACACAGAGAAAGATATTTAGAAGAATGCTTATTACCAAACAGTTATTGGGTCCCACTGACTACCATAGTGGGAAGAAAATGCAACAAATCCATCCTTTTCCAAAAAAGTTTTGGTTTGTCTTAAAAAAACAAGATAACATGAAATGTATGACATTATACTATAAATAAAATATGAAATAAATGCAAATATCCAGACAGACTTTTTTTTACCCCGAGATGAAGATCTCTCTGGCTCATCCAGCCCATTAAAAGTGTGAATAGAGTTTAAAGCACCCATTTTGAAAGACTGTGCACAAAAAACTTTTAAGTATCACCATGTTTAGTTTGAATTGAACAAATGATGCTTGGTCAAGAGGAAATATAGCATTTATGCTGAACACAGGTTTTAGGTTTTATAGTGTTTTGGAAAAAACTGCATCATTCAGTATGTGTAAAATAAAAAGAATATATATATGCATATCAGGCAACCATAATTTCTTCTTTGCGCCGACCTGTCTCATCTTAATTGATAACTGCTTGCTAGTCTTAAACTCAGTGCCATTGATTTATGTCAAGATGTACATGTTTGTTTGTATGGCATGTTTGTAAAAACGACCTAATTTAAGCTCCAGTAACGGTTTGAGGTAATCCAGTTATGAGCTAACATGTTTCAACAGTACATATAAAGATATCACTGCACGTTTCTCACAAAAGACATCCTGAGCGCAATGAACACCAAACCCAATTCCCATTTTTCCAAACAAAGGAATGTAATAAGAACTCATGCAACTTAATTTCAACAGAATTGTATTTTATTTGCAGCAATGGTTATGTGACAATGTGCCTACATTAAAACTGCAAATAACCAAGCTGTGAACACAGAACATTGCATACTAGTTCACAAAACACTCTGCGACTAGTTTTGTTGTATTAGCAATACATCAAAACCTTTAACAGGTTATCGTAATAAAGCCTCACAACAGTCATGTGAGACTGATAGCACTCTGTTTTAGATATTTCAAAACTGCATTGTACAAAGTAACTTTTAATACACAAGTTGCTCCCCGCCTTTGGAGCAAGTCAGCTGTAAAGTTGCTTTGGTCAAGGGCACAGGACTGTTAATGTTAATATCTAGTTTAGAAAAACACCCAGACTTTGGATTGAACCTGGCTGCTTTCACAAACCAGGCCATGAGGCGAACACATTCAAATATAATTTTAAGATTAGTGTTATTTTCTTTCAAATTCAACATGTTAATTGAGGATTTTCTTAGTATTGGATAATTAGAAAGAATTTGGCACAGAAAAATAGAATAAAAATATAGCATTATTTCAATCACTGTCATTCAACAAATAACAATACTGACAAGTTTCCGCACCATCATAGGGAATTCTGTCAGCAAATCTCACTCTTAACATTTTATGTTAGTCTTGTTGTTTAAACGTTTATAGTATCTAAACAAGGCATTCATTTTATAAAAAACATAAGGGCCTTTTGATATTCTAAAACCAAAACAGGACCCTTTAGACTCTAGTAAAATAATCTACTCAATCATTTTTTTTAATTGTGCAGCTCACTACTTCAGAAACAACAGTTCTCAGGGAATATTCGAAAGTATCATTCATCCTACATGGTACAAAAGATACATTTTGAAGGATAAAATACTTCCGTCTGTTTCAAGGCCTCGAATATGTTTTCAATCAAACTTGTTACCAGTACGTCTGTGCTACAAGACACTGGCAGGGTAAAATTCCAAAACAGCAGCATCACATAACAGCACACATGATTGCACTCCGTAAACAAATCACATGTTAGATAACTGCCAACAGAAAACCATTATTTGTGCATGCAACTAATAATAATTGCCCAAGTAAAAACAAGAAATGAGATTTGACCAGTGTCCTTATCAGATTTTTTCCTTATTTGTGTAATTATGAAATCTCTTTGACCCTGTCTGAGTTTGCCTGGTCGATCATACTTGGCTCTCCTTTCTGAGTCGAGTTATTTTTTTCAGGGCAGATCCCTTCGGGCCGCTCCCCAAACATCTCCAGTTCTTCAAGAATGGTCTGAACTCTGCGGACACCATATCTCCGAGCCTGGCGCACATCTAGCCGACCTTCAGGATCTACCGAGTCCAGAGCCAGCAGTTCTTTAGTCAACATCTCTTCCAGAATCAAGTAACATTTATCACTCTTCTTCCCACTGAAACATCTAACTTCCTGCGCTAGTTTTTCCACGCGATCCAATATCTGATGCACTTTGACAAGTCCTGGATGGCTCAGATCTTGTTCCGGAGTCTCCTCGGGCTGGGCTTGTGGAGGTGAAACCTCTTGAGGTGTCTGGGGGGCGGATGGTTCATAGAATTCGGGTGTTGAAGGAAGCTGTATAGTAATATTGGATGTCTCTGATACCTGTGGCGGCTGCTGCACTGGCTGTTGTGCTTTCCGCTGAGGTGTTTGTGTAGGTTGTTGTTGATGTTCTTGTAATGGCTGATGTGTGGGTTGTGGAAAATTGCCCTCTCTCTGAATAGGCATCTCGACTGCAGGTCCTCTTGCAGTTTCTTCGACTTCAGCTTTAGGTGGTATGCCTATAGGTCCAATATGTTGCTGAATCTGGCAATGTTAATTTATTTAATTCAGTTAAATGTCACACAAGGAGGTACAAATAAAACTAAAATTCTAAACATCCACTTTGTGAATTCTCAAACACACTTACCTGGGGTCTCTCTCCCATGATCTGAGACCTGACAGGTGACTGAGCCCTTATCGGCACTGGGCTGGGACTGGCTGTGCGATTCTGCTGGATCTGAATTGGCACTTGCTCGCGGTAGATTGGGATTTTTTCTCGCGTGGGATAAGAACTTTGGCTTGTGGGGGATTGGGTGGCACCTTCATGGATTACCGGAATGGAAATATACCCTGCTCGCAGGCCTGAATTGCTTGGTCGTGGCTGCTGTGGTTGAGGAACCTGGAAAACAAATTGATCACAGATCTTAATTTTAAACTTTGGAAACAGCCAAAATGCCAACAAATGTTTAATGCAAATGCCAAGGGAAAACATAAATTATATACTTGTGAAGTAAATTATATACTTATTGATATATGTAGACCTTAAGGAATAAATGCATCATGATAGAAACAGGTAACAAATAAGGTTCTTACCTCAGGTCCACGCGAGGCAGGTGAGCAGGACAAACACGTCTCTGATGGGGCCTGTACCGGAGATCTAGGCCGACTGTATGATGTTGGAGTTGGGGACGGTGTACGGCCATCCGCTCTCAAATTTTGCTGCATAACTGGATTGATGTACGAGAAATGTGGATACTGGTGCAGCCTGGGTTCAATGCTTTCATGAGAGACTGGGATAGGGATGTAGCCCTGGCGAAGTGTTGGCTGCCTCATCTCTTGAATAAAGGTTTTGTTCATGTCCTGAGGAGATTCTGAGTTCATGCAGGGGCCATTTGAGAAAACCTAAAAGAAAAAACATGAATTCAATAAACATAAAAGTTAATACTGGATTTAACCTTGACAAAATTACTTTCATATTTGAGTTGGATGCTCATGCAAGGATGGTAAAAAAATTTCGCACCATGTTCATTCAGAATGTGTCAGTGATGCTTCTATATTTAACTACATGAAAAGCAAAATTATAAGGAAATACAAAATGCACCATGAACATTCTCCATCCACAGGGGTGATTCATGACTGAGAACTGCAGATTTAAGATAAAACTTCACTCAGGTTTTGAAGCCCCTACTAATACACTTTTAAAAGTGCAATGTGGGATATTAATTACGATCAATTGACCGAAAGCAATTTTATATATAAAACTATGTTCTTAAAGGTGAGCTATTTCCGACTACATACAGCAGAGGTTTTTTACATTTAGTTGCATGACTCTTTTACATTTGAACCCGGTTGTGGAATGCATTAACCTTCTATAAGGTTTTTGTTTTATGGTTGTAAAGCACTCTAAAAAGGCCCTCTGATCACCTTGCGAAATAAATTGACATTGACATGTTTCTACAGTAGCCTACAACGGGCAAACTGCTCTACCGAGCACACTTTTACTTTTTTAACACACGTTTAATTTGTTTTCTTCTCCATATGAAATGTGACAAATTTGTTGTGTGAATGCCACCGTAGTGCTTCGAAAGGGAGGGGTAAGCGGTCAACTGAGCTATTGGTTGCAGTTCGCATTGAACAAGATATATTATATGCAAACTCTAACACCAAAATAATCCAAACATTCAAAATGTGCAGTGGTATATAGGTCCTGCTCCATGATAGGGTTGACAACCACTGATGTAAAGATATGTCGAATGTATACAATGTCCAATACTCAACCCTGGTTCATGTGATGAGTTCAAAGGTTGTGTTCCGCTTAAGTATTTAGTAGCTATGTGAGATAAGTCTTTGCAGTAGAAAACAAATGTAGGAAAGTATGTCGTTGACTAAACAAGCTCAGATTCCCCTATATGTCATTACAAATAGTATAAAATAAAATGTTAAAATACACCAAAGAGTGATGTGATTTACAACATTTTAAACTTCACGTCAATGTCAAGATGTAGACTTTTACAACCAGCCATTCTCAGTCACATGTGAATTCCACCCCTAGTAAATCTATTTGCAAGCAACCTTACTTATTATGATATTATGTTAAATAAACGCTCATGTACCTATATGTTTTGTGCAGTGGCACATTACATAACATTACATTAAAAACAGAAAACAAGCCATAATGTAGCCATCTTCGCTCCTCATCTGTTTGACATGTGGAGGTCAGTTCATCCTCCCAGTGACACGGCATCAAACATGGAACATGAGTGGGCAAAAACTGTGCATGGCAACTGTTAAGCGCTTGTATTGTCTTACAGGGTAAACCCTGTATATGCTATCAATTCTAATGCTATGACTCACTCTAGGTGTGTGTCACAGGCACACCAGCATTTTTCAATGGGTTCCAGGCCTGTTGACACAGTGGCTTAAAATATTCTGGTGAGGGGGAGGGCTGGCTCCCTTACTCATCGATGTAAAATCAGAATACAGACACAATAAACATCCAACTTGATAAATTTCGCAATATTTCAATACGACTAAACAGGCTTTCGTTTGACCATCGTATGATGAAGTGTTTTAATATTATTACGCTATACGATAAATACATAACCCTCTATCATTACAAGTATTTCCTAAGGGTGCGTATAAACGGTTAGTGCGAATGACCCTAAGCCCCATGCCATTTTTAAACAGGGAGTTGCGCCAAGTTTATCTCCTGGCAGCTGCATCTTTCCAGCAAATTCTAGGTGACACTAACTTCAGATCTATCTTACGAAAGAGGCCAACTGGCCCCTACGTTAGTACCCCTAGAACCTATGACACATTGTTCAGCATTTACATTTACATTTACTCATTTGGCTGACGCTTTTATCCAAAGCGACTTACAAGTATAATGCATATCACAAGGGTAAGCTGTAGAACACTTCAGTCATTGTATGCTGGGATTCAAACTCACAACCTTCTTACAAGTTCAACTCTCCAACCACAAGACCACACCTGACCCACCCCACCCCCCCATTCCCTCTCTTTCAGTGTTCCAGCTCTCTCACCCCCATTTTTTGGGAATGACAGAAACAGCCAGTGGGTGGATCTTGTTCGAATCCCATGTAAGGGAAACTTTGAGGGACGCTCTCCTCCATGGATGTGAAGAACAAGCGCAGTCTGCGTAGTTCCAGAGGCTTTAAATAAACATTGAGGAGTTCTTCTGACACATGGCATCACGCAGGGCTGCAGTGCGTCACGCACCCATCTCTAAAGATGAGATCATGACACAAATATGTCGATAAACGGAGGTGACCCCGAATTACGCACCAATGTAAAGTGCGCGGTAGACAGTCAGCGCGTGCAGGGATAGGTTCGAATCCCACCCACGTACACTGTTCTTTAACACGTCTACTCCGATGCCACAGCACAAGTAAACTGAGACGCAGGAATGCCCGGTCTTACCTTTTTGGGGTCGTGTCTCGGATCGTTCCACGTCGTTGTGCGATTGTTGTGATCCACGAAAAACGGCCAACCCGTCTGGGGGTCGATCTTGATCTCCCACCCGGGTGGCAGAGAATCGTTGGTTGCCATCATTTCAACCGGAGACTGGGTTTTCATACTCTGGTATTGCCTCGGTCCCGAATATTGTGCCATGACAGCGCCTACGGACGCTTTAAGGGATCCGATTGATGACGTACTTGAAACGGGGATGGGTTTCTCGAAGCTGCAAGGTCCCTGTGAAGACTGCCGAGAAACTTCGAGCTGGGGTGAACTGCTATGCCCACGTGGGTGACCAATAATTACCCCTTGCCCGGGCACACAGAGGTCCGCCCACCCCTTTATGGGACCGAACCCACTTGTTGGACTCTTGGTGTTAATCTTATAGGTTGACTCAAACTCTGTGGCAATCTCTTATACACACATTCTGGCCATATGTATATTATATTGATTTATTATATATCTGTGGAAATGTCAACCTATGACAATATCAATGGGTTTATGGTTACTTATGACAACATTTGTAACATTTGGTGGTTGAAAAACTCTCTTTTTTATTTGTAGGGGTTATTTTAGTGCATGATTTTTCATAGGAAAGTAAAAGATATTTTTAGGATTGTCACATCCATAACACTGCATTTTATAGCTCACAAATAGACACATAAATATAATAATATAGTAATTATTTTATGTTCTTTAAAGAGATATCCCTTGGCAAATTGTTGGATCATTTTGATTCTGGTTTGTACATTTTATTTATTTAATTTTCTGCATTTTGTAAATTTTTTGTCACGTCCATAACGCAATTAAATATATCTTTTTTATAATAGAAAACTTGTTGATAGACTGATATTTTTCTAATGTTTGAACACTATCAAAAAAGGTTTTCTATAATTTAAACAGTTAGTTTAATTTACCTATTAAAATTATGTTCTAAGAGCTATTTTTAGGATTGTCACATCCATAACACTGCATTTCATAGCTCATAAACAGACACATTAATATTAAAATATAGTAATTATTTTATGTTATATAAAGAGATATCCCTTGGCTATTTTTTTAATCTGGTTTGTACATTTTATTTATTTTATTTTCTGCATTTTGTCCATTTTTGTCACGTCCATAACGCAAGTAAATTTATCTTTTTTTTATAATAGAAAACTTTTTCATAGACTGATATTTTTCTAATGTTTGAACACTATCAACAAGGGTTTTCTATCATTTAAACAGTTGGTTTAATTTACCTATTAAAATTATGTTCTAAGAGCTATTTTTAGGATTGTCACATCCATAACACTGCATTTCATAGCTCATAAACAGACACATAATTATTAAAATATAGTAATTATTTTATGTTCTAAAGAGATCTCTCTTGTCCATTTCTTGGATCATTTTGATTCTGGTTCGTACATTTTAATTCACATAAATCTTGAGAAATATATTTTCTCCCAAAATTTGCTCTCCATTTTTTGTCATGTCCATAACTCAAGTTTATTTACCATTTTTATAATAGAAAACTTGTTCATAGACTGATATTTTCTGATGTTTTGAACACTATCAACAATTGTTTTCTATAATTTAAACAGTTGGTTCAGTTTACACGTTACAATTACCTTCTACGCGCCAGTTTTTAGGAATGTCACATCCGTTACGTTTCTTTTTGCACATAACCAACACATCAATAATAAAATATAGTAATTATTTATGTTCTATAAAGACATCTACCTTGTCCAATTGTTGGATAATTTTGATTCTGGTTTATACATTTTAATTCACATAAATCTTAAGAATTTGTTTTCCATTTTTTGTCACATCCATAACTCAGGTTAATTTATCTTCTATATATTAGAAAACTTGTTCACCGATTAATATATTTCTGATATTTAAACACTGTCAGCAAGGGTTTTGTATAATATAAACTATTTGTTCAGTTTACCTGTTACAATTACCTTCTAATGCCATTTTTATGTCACGTCCATAACTCTATTGTATATATATATATATATATATATATATATATATATATATATATATATATAATTACAAGCCTTTTATATAATTACATAAAAAATAAAGGTTAGGGGTGTGTGTGTGTGTGTGTGTGTGTGTGTGTGTTCTTTTCAATATTCTTTACACATTTTACACAAACATTTAAAAACCCCAATAAATCAGAATTTCCCTTTAGAAAGCCCCATTATCTCAAGTCCTCTGGAAATATATGTCATACATAAGTTACACACCTGCTATAATACCTGTGGGGTGCGCTTTTACCCCTCTTGTCACGTGACAGGTCCTATCAATAGATCTGTCACTCTCCCGAACAGCGCTTGTGCGCATGCGCAATGACTGTCTTCCTGCCTAGCCGGGTTCCGCCATTTTCTATACAAGACTGAAAGTAACACTGCTCCTGTATTGTTCATCCCCAAAATAAACCCATAACTCACATACCTAAAACAATATTTAACACCCCCTCTGGCATCCGAGAATGGAAGACGAGAGCAGCCCCAAAACCCTGTAAGTAGCTGAAAACACAGACCCAAACACAGCTAGGTGCTAAATGTTTAGCACTCCTAGCTATATGCTATCTTCAAATGTCCGACCAACGTTATTGACATTTTGTATTTAATAACAACAAAATATGATTGTTAAAGCTATTGTGTGTCACTCCTTTTAAAGTTAAAAGGTTTTACACATTTATTTTTGTGTTGAGCGTGCAAGGAACACTGTTATTAGCATATGTGTGCATTAGCATGTCTATGCTAGGCTAGCTGCTAAATGTCATGAAAGTCATGAAAACAATCAGCTATGCAATGTTATCTTGAATGTCATGATTACAAATGTTGTGTTTTTAGATGTTTAGTGTTTAATAGGTAAATAATTGTATTTTAAGATCAGTATGTGCGCTGTCATTGTCTTGTTATGGATAAGGCTTGTGGTTTAATCTCAAGGCCTGATGATTTTTCCTAGATGTTTGCTTGTTTTCATTGTACTGCCATGTCAGATAAATGTTATAATCTTTATTGATTTAATTAAAATAATCCTTCTCTACTATAGGCAACAGTATTACTTAGAATGGGATATTTGGTTGTGTTCTTGTCTTGAGGTCATGGTTGGCATGGTTGGTCTATTACTGGCAGTCCATGGGAAGTCTAATGATATGTTTATTTTTATGTGTCATAGTAAATTTAAATAACAAACTGCTAGTTATGTATTTTTGATTGCATTTATATGTATAATTTGTATAATGATAGAATATATATATATATATATATATATATATATATATATATATAACCATGTATAATATATGTATATATATATATATATATATATATATATATATATATACATATTTGTTGTTGTTTACTTTTAATTCTTTCCTGGAGCGGACCTGAATCACATTTCACTGCTGATTATATATGCTGTATATAATTGTGTATGTGACATAAAAATGGTATATCTTCTTGTAATGTAAAATAGCATAATACACACACACACACACGCTTTATATTTATTTTTTAATCCGTTTGTAAAATGTTTTAATTTGCATTTACAGCTACGTGGGGAATCTTTCAAGAGATGTGACGGAGAACTTGATTCTTCAGTTATTTACTCAGATTGGCCCATGTAAAAGTTGTAAAATGATAACAGAGGTAAACATGCATGTACATGTTTTCACAGAAATTTTCTCAACTTGTTCTGGGTTTAAATGGGTTTTGTGTAAATGCTGGCTAATTGTAAACAAATTTGAAATTGAATTTCCCTATTTGCCGACCAATCATAATTTTGTTTGGATGGCCATTAGTAAAATATTAAGCAGACTACTTCGCACAAAACCCATGTGTTTTCAATAATATATTTTCCTGGGTTTTCTTCTCAGCAGTCCGATAGCAGCAGGAAGGTGAACTCTTCTATTGGATTTTCTGTTTTGCAGCATACAAGCAATGATCCATATTGCTTTGTGGAATTCTTTGAGCACAGAGATGCCGCAGCTGCTTTAGCCGCCATGAACGGACGGAAGATTTTGGGAAAGGTTAGACAAGTATTCCAGCACTTTGGTTGAATGTTGCTGGGTTTTTTTTGTTGATGATGATGAACACTATGTATATCATATTAACTTGTGTCGTTTTCTATAACAGATATATTTTTGTTTGCAGGAAGTCAAGGTAAATTGGGCAACAACTCCTAGCAGTCAGAAGAAAGACACATCCAGTAAGGAATATATTGTAGATTATCTTTGCGTCAGTAGTGCATTTACCTGTGTACTTAAAAGTTTCCTGTTTTCCAGATCACTTTCATGTTTTTGTGGGAGATTTGAGCCCTGAGATCACAACAGATGACATCAGAGCTGCATTTGCACCCTTTGGGAAAATCTCGTAAGTTTCCAGAAGTCGTACCTTTCTGTTTCCTTTGGTCTGAATAATGTTGAAGGATTTGTGTGTGATTATTTGGAGCCAAACAACCTTTATGTGGGTTTTAGCCCAGCCAGGGTTTCATCAGATACCATTCGTATGTTTTTACATACATTGATACACAGTATGTGTTGATGTACTAGAGTTAGCTGTCATGATGTCATGGGTGTAGAGTTAAAACACATCTACATCTGTTGTAAGCCTTCACAGTTGTTTGTCCCGATAGTTGTTTTTCACCACAGCAGGTATGTCATAGCAAATATTTTGATTAAAATCACAATGATATCAGAAGATTTGTATCATCAGCAAGCACAGGGCAGCATAGTCACTATTGTATCCTCGGATCGGTTAAAGTGTCTTAAATTATTTCATCACTAATCTCCTCTGCTATTCAGAAATCGGTAAGTAGTTTTGATTTACTAAAGCAGTTAAATTTCTAGTTGACAACACAAGTAAATGCACTGCTACTCTGAGAAGCTTCTCCTTCAGCTCTTGAGTGTCAGTTAATAGAGCTCTGGTTATTTTACAGAAATGCTCATAGGATTGGACAGGAGCTTGAAGGCTAACAGCAAGGAACTGTGCACTCTGGGAACTCAGATGTAGATTTTCTTTCTATTTACTCTTTGCTTTTCATATTTGTATAATGCAATATTTTTCTATTTACGCTGACGTAGCGTAGACATTGAACAATCCTCAAATGATGCAGACATTTTACATGTTAAATATTTTCATTCATGATGGTTTTCCTAGTTGTGTTGATAGTTTGATTCTTCTTAAATTCTGAAAATGTCAATTTTTCGAAATTTGCAGCTTCCCAAACTCCATATTGGTGGTAAAGAATTGACCAGGAAAAATAAAGAAATCTGTTTACAGGCCATGTATGCCGTTTAATTCCTTTCTTCTCTTTTTATATTTCTATGTACGCTTTATAACTAGAATTTAGACAACAGCTGAAATTAGGAATGCATGGTAATGAAATGGATGACATGAGAGAGTAAGATCTAGCAAATAGAATGAACGTTGGATTAGTATGTTTTTTCACAGGACATGAAAAAAGTTGAAATCTTCGCAGGAGATTTTTAATAAAGAATATTAAATATAGGTTGCATGACTTTGTATTTATTTCATTATTTGTTTGTTTGTTAATTTCTCTTTTTGCATAAAAGTATCAATAATAAAGTAAAATGCAGAAGTTGTTAGTGTAATGAATATGTAGAATTTCTTAGGGTGTCATACCAGTGTCTCTCTCTCTCTCTCTGTGTGTGTGTGTGTGTGTGTGTGTGTGTGTGTGTGTGTGTGTGTGTGTGTGTGTGTGTGTGTGTGTGTGTGTGTGTGTGTGTGTGTGTGTGTGTGTGTGTTTGTTTGTTTGTTTGTTTGTTTGTTTGTTTGTTTGTTTGGTTCCTTTCTATTTTGGATGCTATAGCAAATCAACAGTGAGCTAACATGACTCTTGTTACGTTTTCTTTCAGGGATGCACGAGTGGTGAAGGATATGACTACAGGGAAATCAAAGGGGTATGGATTTGTGTCCTTCTATAACAAACTGGTAAGGCTCCAGTACAGGAACACAGAGTGAAGGTTATTCTATTTCTGTTTACTTCAATTAATACTATAGCTTTAGCTTTACAGTGAGTGAACCTATAAGTCAGACTTAGAGTTCTTTCTAAATGTAAAATGTAAAATATTTTATTAATAATTGTTTTAAATAGGTGTTATCTTTGTGTAACAGTTAAATATTTACACTGAAATACTGTAGTTCTTAATTATAACGATAAACATATGTAAGGCTAGTAGTATGTTTGCTATAAAATTAAATCAATGTTTTTCTTTGTAGGATGCTGAGAATGCTATTGTACACATGGGGGGTCAGTGGCTTGGTGGACGACAAATCCGGACTAACTGGGCAACAAGGAAACCACCCGCCCCCAAAAGTGTTCAAGAAAGTAAGCATGTTACTATTTTTGTTTCAATCATATTACTTATTATATTCTTGTTCCTTTTAAAGTAGAGAGTATACAATATTTGAAGAATTCCATTAAACCTTTTTGCAGTAACAGTGCTATACCCACTGATAGATATCTTGAGTTGAATAAACAGGATTGTAATTGTGTGAAATTTCAGACAGCTCAAAGCAGCTCAGATTTGATGAGGTTGTGAACCAGTCAAGTCCTCAGAACTGCACTGTGTACTGTGGTGGCATTCAGACAGGTCTCTCTGGTAAGTATGTTTTATTTTTGAAGGTCTCTTTCTGTAAAAAAATTGTGTTTTCATACATTTTTATTAATCACATTTTTCCCAATCAGAACACCTCATGCGACAGACGTTTTCCCCTTTTGGACAGATCATGGAGATTAGAGTGTTTCCAGAAAAGGGGTACTCTTTTATTAGGTATCTTTCACCATAATCTTTTTCATGTTTTATTGCAAAGTAAATACTTGGATGTTGTGTTATCAATATTAAAGCTAGTCAGTTATAGGTAGGTTGGCCTGAATGACCAAAGGGCAAATTCAAGCAAAACAAGAAATGATGTTCCATTGGTTCTCCAACAGGGGGCATCATAAGCTTAAAAATCTTTTGGACTCATAGTGTTGTTTACAGACTTTTTTTTTTAAGGCAGTTCCGCGAGAGCATATCAAGGTTTAACAGGCACATGGTTACTGTATTTTATATTTGATACATAGCACCTGTTTTCTCTAAGGTTCTCCTCCCATGAAAGTGCTGCCCATGCTATTGTGTCAGTGAACGGCACCACCATTGAAGGTCATGTTGTGAAGTGCTATTGGGGCAAAGAGTCACCTGACATGAGCAAAAATGTCCAACCAGTAAGTATATTTTATCTATTTGGAACCATTCCTTAAAATGCATTATAAATCCTGATTTTAGCATCTGTGTGGCCTTGTTAACATAGGTTATTCATAAATGAAGTATACATTTGTATTCACAGATTGAATATGGACAGTGGGGACACTGGAATCAAATGTATGGTAATCCCCAACAATATGGTCAGTATATGACAAATGGGTGGCAAGTACCATCCTATGGCATGTATGGGCAGACATGGAATCAACAAGGGTTTGGTGTGGAGTAAGTTTGTGGTAGTTTTGTGACTCATCTTGTATGATCTTGAGACTCTTTGGTCTTAACTGTCTACTTTCTCTACCCCAGTCAGTCACAGTCCCCTGCCTGGATGGGTGGATTTGGCACACAACCTTCTCAGGCTCAGCCTGGTCCAGTTATGAACCAGGCTAATTTCGGCATGGCAGGTTACCAGACACAGTGATCTGCTCTTCATTCTTTATAACTGCTCTGTCTCGATTGTTCATTTACCCATCGTATGAGAGCAGGTTCAAAGGACTTAAAGGAGCAAATCTTCTTTTCACGACCAGCAGTGGATCTAAAGCAGGGTTCACTTTGATGTTAACACACTTTAGATGAAAGAGGAAATTGGGATAACCAACTTCAATGAAAGTCTAATTTCATTGACAAGATTTTTTCCAATTTCCAAAAACTGCAGAATTTCTCCAAAATCTGAGATTCACAAACTTCACAACTATATTGCAAGTTACCCATGATGTAAATTATCTAAATATATTGTTTTGTTTCTTTTTGAACAAAGTCTTTAATTTTCCCCGTTCCAAATAAGCTAATCATGCTCATTCATTACCGTAATGACATTGAATTTTGTACAGAAACATCCAAAACCTAAACACTCTGTCGAACAAATGTAAGTAAAGGCACATTTGGGGGTTCATTGGACCTGTGTCTTGTAAATGTTGACATGTAAATGAGTTTCTATGTTCAGTGGTGTATATTTAATCCACATTAGATCTCCATTCTCTTTAAAATTCTAGAGCTCTTTGATACTGTGTGTATATGTATCTTTTTACTCCAAATTTGCAGACACAGTGAAAAAGCTCTTGTTCGCTTTGGAGAAAGGGGCAAAATGGCCAGACCTGTAAATATCTTTTGATAACCTGGCCAAGAAAAGGGTTTTAAGCATGCATTCTTGAAAGAATTTTGAAGAAGAAACGGTAAACAAAAGTTAATATATGGCTGGCATGCTGAACAGATTCAGTGAAGTGCAAGCCTTAATTTTGTTAAGTCAGTCGCACTCAAATTTCAGTTCACCACTTTGAAACCCTGATAGAGAGCTGTTTCTTTGATTTTAGAGCCTACTGTAAATTTTGTCACTTTGCTGTTTTAATATGCGTGCCATATTTGAGTAACCAAAGGAAGTTATTTTGTTTGTTTGTTTGCTGGATACAGGGTGGAATTGCATGTGTCAAGTAATATTGAGGTTGCTCAAAGTATTGAATGTAAGAGGCTGAAATGTTTGAATATAACTCAGCAACAGTATTCTTTTTAGTCTAAATGAGTCTCAATAAATGAACCATTGGACACGATACAATTTGATGCAGTTTCTTTTCAGGCCCAAACTACTTGGAGAGATCAATGAAAAAACTTTTTTTGCAGTTATAAAGATTTATTTGACTATATTCTTTAACAAGAAAAACAAAACAAAAAAAATTGTAATATACATGGTGACTAATAATTGCCCAACCTATTACAGTTTGGATATACATGGGTATGTTTTACACAATAAAATATGACATTTATACATATATATATATATATATATTTATTAATCGTATTTTATTTTGATTCACGTATGTCAAGGCTATCGTCACAAAATTAAATTGTGTGTAATGAGAAATAATTTGTCACATGGGTTAATATCAACAGAGATAAATGACATCAGACTAACTTGAGCTTTTTCGCTTATGTTGTGTTAGTACAGAAGCAGTATTCCACAAGTATACACACTGTAAAGTTTAGTCTTAACAGAGAGGAAGGTGGGGGAAAAAGCAGTAGTATCTGAAGAGCAAATGGTCAGAATTGAGTAGGTAATGTGTTTACACAACTCGATAAGTTAATATTGACCGACCATCATCAGAACATCACCTTTTTCCATCAGAAGCGTTGAATAACAATCGGATAATCAGATACAGAAAAGGATTACATTTCTGTGTCCACTGAGGTACTAAATCTATTCTAAAATAATACCTTCTCTTATTCTGAGTCTTAACATCCACAGATCTGGCTCATATTAAGCCTTCCATTTTAACCTGTTTCAAAACTCATGCCTCTGTGAATCAGTGACGGGCAGAGCTGCTGTTCTCACTGCTTGCTTGCCATCCTGCGTCTGGATATAAACGGTTCCTCAGCATGCCCATTGGAACAGCTGGCGACCAGGTTGGCGGTGCTTGTTCTTGAGTTCTTGCCAGGCTTACCTGAATATTCCCTCCTGAAGCTGGTCTGGATTCCTGTCATTAAACATCATTAAACACATATTTTCCATGTCTAGCATGAAATTTAATTTGTAGTGTGACATTATGAAACATCTAATAACAACACTCACATCTTCTTTGTTAACGTGTCTGTTTTCTATTTTCTCCACAATCCCATTGACTTTACACATTATAAGAGCCACAGCATTTTCAAGCTGAGAAACCTTTTGGGCAAGCCTGGTAGGGAAACAAGAATTACCAACCACCGTTTGACCAATCGACATTAACTAAGTGCATGTTTTGGGTAGTTTGAAATGTTTTCGAAATGTACACTAACCTTTGAATATCTTTAGTCTCTCCATCTTCTGAAACACCGTTTCCAAGATTACGAAGCTCTGCATTGAGTGCATCCTAATACAACAATAAATCAAGAAATTGGCACTTATCTACAATCTTAAACTGCCAGAATACTACTAACATAACAATGGACATCCATTAGAAAACATAACCTTGCCAACAAACAAAGAGAATCAAACGCACCCTATTTTCCTCTAAGTCTTGTTTCATTTTTTCCTGTTCCAGCTTATCCAAAGTCTGGTTCCCATCCTGGTCGAACCTGGAGAAAGCATCTGTGATCTCCTGATCACTGTGGCCCATTCTGATAAAATACAAAACCATTATTAAATTTACACTTAGTATGTAATAAGAAAAATATCTTATTTATTTCACTAACCCTTTCAAAGCATTCCTGAAATCTTGAAACGTAAGCTCACTGGAGCCAGAATCCAGTGCTTTCTGAACATCAGAGATCTTTTCCTTCTTGAGTTTCAGTTTCATGATCGTCTTTTCATAGCTCTGGAAGCATATGTGATCATAGTTTAAACTTTTGTATATCTGGGATTTAACATGATATAACTTTTATGGCTGCACAGTTTTCACCTACCTGCTTGATGAGATCAGAAATCTGGAATTGATCTTCTTGAGAAGTGAGCTCTGACTTCACCTCTGAGTATGTGTCATTAATGATGGCCAGGAACATGTTCTATTAAATCCAATTCACTGTGTTAACTGCTGTACACACAATTGAGCTTTACATTAAGTGTATACAAATTGTTGACTTTAAGGCCCTTACCAGTAACACAAAGAAGACAAAGAACACGTAAGAGAAAAAGTATATTGGTCCAAGTACTCTGTTCGCCCTGTCAATGGCATCATAATCGAAATCTCCCAGGATGATTCGAAACTGGGTGAAACTGAAAAGAAAATATTAACGTTGTTTTAACTTAAATGAATGGTCTTATCTGAGTGACTATTTCAAATGAATTTTTGCAATATATCGATATGTCCCTTAGACCAAAAAAAGGTTCTTCTTACATGCACTTGTTAAATGTACTGAAGGATTGTACTTCCATTCCAAAGAGCAGGTATCCCAGCTGAGCATATGCGAAGAACACAATGAAGAACATGATAGCAAACCCAAAGATGTCTAAAGCACACCGAGACAGGGTGGATGTCAGCTGGGACATTGTCTTGTTGAAACTGATGTACTTGAAAATCTGTAGTGATGAAAGCATTATAACATAAATAATAGTACATTCTGTCAATTTAAAAATGAAATACTGCTTAAAAATACCTTAATCCAGGCAAAGAACAAGTTGACTGCATTCATATTGTTGTATTGGGTTTGCCAAAATGAGAGAAACTCAAAATCAGCGTAGATGTTAGGCTGTTCCAGAAGCTTTGTTAGTAAATTGTCCACTTTGATTGTCCGGAATACACTGAAAACAATGGCAACTAAAGAAAGCTGTCAAAGAAAAATGGTGGTATGAGTCTATCAGTTCCTAAACAGAAAAGTAACGGGAGCATATATTTGGATCATGTTTAATCATGCTAAACATTAGGATTGTAGTTTGTTTGCATATTTTTTCTTCTTACCAGTATCACCACCAAATCTAGAATGTTCCAGATGTTTTTGAAATGGGAGGCTTTGTTAATTCGGAATTCCAGAATTTCTTCCCCAATGTAGTAGAGTATGAAGACACAGAAGAATATCTCACAACCCAAGATAAAATAATCCCAGGTGTTAACATAGCGGATCAGCCGTACAGTACGAATCTGATAAGATGTAATCGCCCCACCGGTAGCTGGAAATTCAACCACCAATCTAAAAGGGAGAAGAGATAAGCATGTGGTTAACATCCAGTTAAAATAAAACTGCCAGGCCAAAAAGAAATTAGGAAATGTACCTTTTTTTTTTAAAAACTCAAGTTTATGAATCAAATGTATGCATGTTAAGTACCTTATGACACTGAAGAGATTGACATTGGCATTGTATGTGGAGAAGTCAATAAACAGAACTCGAGTCCCACGATCAAGCCACAGATTTTCTTTCAGTTCTGCTATGATAGCAGCACTCTCAGTTTTGGTCTTTGCCAGATCTTGATAAAATCCTGATCCACTGTATGTGGACAGCAATCCCCAGTGACTTGACCCTTTGAGCTCTTTTTCAGTGTGGTACTGCCATCTGAAAAACAATTCAATTTATTATTAACCTAATATGAATGTGAAATTTGTAACTTTTCATACACAGTTTATTTTGAACATATTTTATAATACTTTATAAAAAAATACAGGTTATTTCTAATCTGAATGGGACCATGGCAAAACACATCCAGAGAGTAAATCTAATACAGGATATAATTAAATTGATTATATAAATTGCAAAAAGAATCCTTTGGAACTAAATTATGAAAAAAATCGAAATATTGGGTATGTTTGAACTTTCACAAAAAATATAAAATAGCATAAGGAATAAACCAAAAGCTTTTAAAAGTGACACGGGCACTGATGCCACTTACGCCGTGTCATTGACCAATCCAAACACACTGTTATCCTCTTTTTCTTCTTTGTACACATCAAAACAATCCGAGATTTCCGCCTGGAAGTCCTCGTGCACCTTGCAGGAGTTTTTCTTCACTTTGATCTGTCGAATGCGCGGGACTCCTAACAGCATGTTCTCATAGTAAATCAAGGATTGGTTTTCGTTGGCAAAAGGCATGTTGTTGTAATACGTATTCCAGTATAGACTCTCAAGTAAGTTGCCTTCCATGAACTACACAAATTAAAGACAAAAAAAAAATGGGATTAGAAGACAGGGGGTGGGTGGTTTAGAAAAAGGGTTAAATGTCAAAACCTACCATCCACACATCATTCATGCTGCCAATCATGGAAAAGCTGATACTGTAGCCCGGGTTATGCACAAAGAGATCGGTCATTGCTTTGGTGTAATAGTAGGCAGAGCTGCTGGTCATCCCATAAGTCACTGTGTGAGAACACACGGTCAACAATAACATCACATTTTAATCTTTACTCAGACATGCTTAACCATTCACTCAAACACAGATAAAAGCCATGAATTCATTTAAGTTTCGTCCATTAGCAGTGCTCGCGTCACGACATTCAAAGGCACGCGTGACAGGAGGCTTGTTTGTTTGAGGTTATACAAATAGCCCCATCAAACAATGTGAATTCATAGGAGACAAAGCATCAATAGCCTGACCCGAGCTCTTATCAGTAAGTGACAGTGGGCTCCAGACTGTGTTCCTTTTAGATTTCATTTTCCACTGGACAATGCTGGACAATTACCACAGTGGAACAGTACACATTTTAGTATAACCACTTAGTCTGATGATAATGCAGCAAAATGTGAAAGGGCAGGGCCTCTAACAAAAAAGCAAGACTTTTTAACAATTTCAGGATTATGCAAGCTTATGTTCGAAGATATGATATTTCCACTGGGTGAAATGTAGCTATACCCTATTATTCTGTAACTTCCAACAGGTGTTTGCACTGTAATAAGATCAGACTAGAATCAGCAGAACGGATAAAAAAACTAAAATATATCTATTTAAAGTATTTGAAGTATTTGATACCCACACAGACATAAATCCAAGAGGAAGAAAATGTACACCAGTAGTTCTTTGAGATTTGCTTTAACCAAGGCCTCTGGATTGTTCTTCAAGTCTTTTGTTGCTGTTCCCCATAATCCTACAAAGGTCGGTAAGAATATATATTGAAACATTATATTGAGTGTACAAAATAATTTTTTTTTATTTGACTTCTGTTCAAAAGTTTGGGATCACTTGTCAAAAATCTTTCTCATGGTCTTTCAGAAAATCTTGAAGGTTGAAGGTTCGATAATTGCACCAACAGTCTTTGTTTAACACCATTATAATTAGTATTTTTAATTCTATACATTTCTGTAGTATCTACTTAATTTTGTTAATAAGCAAACACATTTTTATCAACTAATATTACTTGGACAAAAAGATGGAGATGTAAATAAAGAGACAGACAATAAAATGGCAAGTTCTAGTCAAGCTAGTTCCTTAATTTTGGTTATTTTAGTCACAACATAATTCTACAGTTAAAATTTTGTTTTCTTGATTTGTGTACTATGAGAAATCTGCATGGGTAAGTGATCCTAAGCTTTTGACTGGTGTTTTATATGAATAATAGACAATAAAACAATGATGTGATCAGTGACACTATTCTCAAACATATCATGAATGTAGTATCTGCTATAATTGACTCATTTCTTACCTTTGAAAAATCCTGAGCAGCATCCAGACTTCTCTTTAGTGGGGTACGTTTGGCCTTTATCCCCAGCCGAATAAGGGTTAGACATGTTCTTTTGGTTCATGTTCTCCAGAGAGCTGTTGAACATGGGCTGAGGGTTGTAGACGGTGTTGATGCCGCTTTTTACAGGTGGAGGAGAGCCACTGTAGGCCTGATTCACCCAAGCTCCCTTTCCATAGTTACCAAGCTCACATGCCACAGCGCTGCTTTGTTGATTCTCTGTTCGGTTGTGTAAGTGCTGCATGATGGTGAGGTGAAGGTACAGGACTTCAACACGAAACGCTCAAGTAAAGCTTCTGAATAAGGACAGACGGCACATGCATTTATACCTTTCCACTTAAACCCACTCAAAGCCAGCAGGGCAATGGTTTCATTGAAGGAGGAGCCAATCTTTTGTTCACAGATCCATTAAAAACACAATCCTTCCATTAAGGTAACTGAGATGTTCAGGAATAGCGTCATTAACAAAACAGAACTTAGGTGATTTTGCGTCATGTTGTAAACTATGGAATGAAAATTGTGTCTGGTGAAACGATCGAAACTTTTGACTTTTTGTATTTGAATAATACACAATAAGAAAGATGTTAATAACTTGATCATGAAAAAATTAACTTCATTGAAAAAATTAAATTTTTTAATAAACAAAATATCGTTTTCACCACAATCATGGTTTATCAATTTGCTCTTGGATGTTTCATTTGCACTTGTCAGGTCAAAATAACAGAAAGGATGCTGTGTATTTCCACAGACTTCAAATATGGCAAATAAATTTAGAATTCACTTTTAAGCAATACAATAGTATACTATTTGTACTTAGGAAAAGTCATCTATTTTTTTATTTTGATCACATTTTATGTTACTTTCAGGGTTGCATTTTGTTAAGATTTAATAAACACTGGACTGGAATTTTAGAATACATCTAAAAATGCAGAAAGAGGCCATCTTTAAACTATAACACTATAAAACTACTTTTAAACAAGAAGATGCAGGAAGATGTTTTTACTTCGATTAATGCAGTGATCATGATGATCGGTTATGATGACAGTTGAACTAAACGGATTAAGATGGATGCATGCTGCTCCATGTACACGCTTTCAGCTAAGCGCTGGCTGTTCACGCATCATTTCCACTGAATCAACATATTAGACACAGTCATTAGACAGCAAAGAGTTGAATCTGTTCACTAGATTAAAAGTGGTCAAGAGGCCTGTCCTAGTCAAGCTTGTGACACTATCTGGAAACACATACTACTTTCTACAAAAAAGTAGTGTTTGAAATCCTGATAAATCTTGAACTCTGATCACAGCTTGTTCTTTTAGATGTTTGCCAAAATGAAATGAATATTTAAGATAAATGTTCTGTATCCCTGGAATTCTCTTTCCTCTCATTATCATGTAACGGATACTTATTGGTCATTCAATAGTGACATCATTCAGCATCCTTTAAACATTATTTATAGGCAAACAAAAGGGACTTTTGTTGTTAGGTCTTATCTTGGGACACAGAGGGTTTCACTGCAACGTGTTTATCTCAAGAGAGCTCACATGACATCTTTTATTTGTATTGAGGTATTTATAACTGTGTTTTAGTGCATACTAGGAATATTTAGATTCATATTGAAAGTTTCTTTAGATGCTTAGATTTTTGTGATAAACTTAACATAAAATATAACACAATTGTATTATATTTGGTGGTTAAAGCTTGGTGCAAGCCACCCCAGGGTCATGGGTTCAAACCAGGGATTGCAGACATTCAGATGTGTACATATAGTATAAAGCAATGTCGATGTATTCTCTACTAATATTTCTGAAATAACAAAAAATCTGAAACAACTAAAGCTTGAGTAATTTCTCCCAGAATTTTCTTTTTGGGCTGAGCTATCCCTTTCATTTTAATCACAAATTAAAAAAAACAAATGCCTATGACTTTATTACTATTCTAATAAACTGTAATATAAAATATAAATGAAATAAAAGACAGGCTTAAAGCAAATTTAAATCAGAAGAAAAACAATAGTTTAAAATGTATATTTGTATTTGGAAAATTAAAATGTATATTTATTTTGAATAAAGTCAGATTCATGGAATTTATTCTCCTCAAGGCAAGCATAGAAAATAAGACCATCTAACCTAGAGATTCACAAGAGACGGAAGTCATCAAGTCAACAGTTATAATTGCTAAACACATTAGCAAACTTTCATTCACTTTTCATCACATTAGCAAAAAGTCTTTCTTCCTCTGTTTCATTCAAACATCATCAAGCTAAATTACTTAACCATCCAAACAATCGATAGTTTACATAATAATACAAATGTATTTACTCAATCTTGTATCTTTGAAAATGAATGACACAAGTTAACACAGCTTGCATAAAATAAGTAACTCAGAGACTGTCATAGTGACAGGTGAATGTGGAATGCATGCAGTCATTCTCAATAGAAGAGTCATACTGCATAAAGCAAGAATATTCCTCTGGACGAAGGCTGTCAAACTGTAGATTCAGCCAGTCTTTCTGAGGAGCTGTGTGTCCACTGGCATCAGTCAAGATCCGATTGAGGGCCATAATGTAGCTCAGGGCCATCTGCAGGGTTTCATATTTGGAGAGTTTCTTGTCCTCACCCCACTGGGGGACGACTTTACGGAGCCTGTCGAATGCAGTGTTTAAGCCTTGCATCCTCTTCCTTTCCCGAGCGTTGGCCGCCATCCTTCGCCGCACCGTGGTCTCAAACTTCTCAGGGTCCCGGGAGTCAGACTCGGAACCTGAATCTGCACAGCTTGGTCTGCGGGGCTTCATGACTTCAAAGGTGTGCCAAATGCAACAAGATTCTCAGTGCCAAAAATCTCAAAAGAGATCTAATGCCCCCGTGTTCTCCACAAAGTAAATCCAGATATAAGGGTGTACTCCTGAACCCTGGACCTTAGGTCTTCTGCTTCGCTATAAGGAAGAACGATGCTTATATAGAGCTGGGGCATTAACAGGTGGCAGCAGGTGGAGCCCCACCCCATATTGGTCCAAAACATCCCTTATTATTAATGAAACACATATCCAGCAGCAGGACTAATGCACTCGAGCTAGCCCCATTGCACCCCAACCCCCATTAACTCAAACTTTAATGACATTTCAATTAACTTTGGCTGGTCTATCAGGCAGGGCTTCGCTGAATCCAGGCGTTACAAACACAGATACCACTTACCATCTGGACAGGGCCACTCCGACAACCAGGGGTGGATGTCAAGGAGCTTTACCTAATTGATAGAGCATGCATTTGTAAGCAATGATGTCATCTATGCATCCCTTATACACGTTGTTGGCCTCTACAGAGTCAGTTAATTTATTTTAATAATACATACAGGGAAGACAAAAATGTAAACAACACTTAGTTGTTAGTTTGAATAATTATAATATCAATAATACAATAGTACATCTCAAGATGGAATTAATATCATACTCACATTCTATTCATTTAAAATTATCATTTGAAGATTATTTGAAGAATGTTGGTAACCATGCACCCATTCACTTCAATTGTGTGGGTGCCAGTTACCAACATTCTTCAAACTAACTTAATTTGTGTTCTGAAATAGAAAGAAAGCAAGCTGTCACTTTTAAACTCATGATAATGGGATAAGGATAGTTAAACACCCAATAAACCGAAAATAACTTTTATTGTTCACCAGAAAACTGCAAAGTCAACACCATTTGATAAACAAATCTATGACAATAAATAATTGATTGAAGTCTCTCAAAGGAATTGAGTCAGACAGATGACATTGACCAGCTGTCAATCTCAATCGCTTCAAACGAAATCAGAGGGCGGATGGATTCAGATGGTCAAATATGGTCACAGGTTTATCTAGAACAAGCCTGTTGAAGAAAAAACCATCATCATCTCATGCTATTGTTGGCATATCTTGTAATTTAAGTGACATTATTGAAAAGACTTTTAACAATACAGATTTTCCCTGCATGATTTTAATCCAGTTTTTCTTAATCTATTATATCTTTTAAAAATAAAGAATCAGAAATTAATATAATAAAATCTGCATAGGAAATTATGATGTAATACATGTTTTTAAATTGTATTTTACATCTGCTTATTGACATTTTTGACTGTAGTTTCAAATAACTTGAAAATATTTTTAGCTGACAAGATGTGAGTTTATATAAATTGGAATTATATTAAATTTTAATGAGAACTTGAAAAAAGCTTTAAATTATATCTAAGACAAAGCTAATTTTGCTGGAAAGTAGCAGTTTAGTAGTGCAAGTAGTACAAAGTATGATTAAAGGTTACCATTACTTGGATAACTTAAACAAGACAAAGTTAAAAAGTCTATTTAACAAATTGTTTATTTATTAATTATTTATTTATTTATTTATTAAGTTAACGTACAATCAAATGCATTTAATGATCATACAATAATATTGATATTAATAAATTTCATTATAAATGAAATAACATAGCCGCTTGATCAACAAACACATGCCAGAAGTCAACTTTGGACCAGGCATTTGTGTCCAATAAAACCGTCCATTTATTTAGCTGTTAAAACCATGCACGCTGCATACACTGCACTTTTCTATCAAGTGTTTATGGTAAATCTCTGTTTGTATAATTCATGCACCAGATGATCATGGGTCAGGCCATGTAAGCTCATGCTGTCATTTTACATTGGATAAGTAATTGTGCAGTTCAATTGAGCATATGAACCCAATCCACTATTTTGATTTCATTGATTGGAGATCGGCATGGATGGCCAGCTGCTGTTCGTCTTGTTTAAAGGGCTTGGTCCAGACATGTACAACAGCCTTGTTTTGCACTCATTCAAATGGTCGGCTTGTCTGGAGTCGGAGACTGCCCCATGCAAAAAGGCCATATGTTACAAACAAGGCCTATGAGACACTGTCAAGCAGATTATATGAAGGATTTAGGCCTGAAGAGGGGAAAGTGAGAAGTGGTGTCAGTGTAATAGCTTAAGCCAGGATTCAATAAATCTCATTTTCATTTAAAGCCATTGATTTCAGAGGACAAACATGTACTTAAAAATCGAAGCGTGTAATTCCCAAATCACTGGGAAAAGTGATGGCCATTGCAATGACTTAATTCTATTAGCATTGCCCTTGAGAACTAAAGCCCTTCAATATGCAATGTGCAGAAACAGATTTACACTCAGAACTATTTGTAAAACCTTACTTATGCAAAGCAGTGTTCTTTAAGAGTTCAACATGTTTTAATCAACTGTTTGATGTTTGAAATGTAAAAGAGGTAAAGAAAACAGACATGTTGACCAATGAGGTCAATCAGAAAGGCATGTTGTGAAAACATTGACCCCCATACATGTCTAGAATTTAGGACCCCATGCAGCCCACCCCCACACCACCTCCATCATCATCAGAAAAGGGCATCTGGTGAGATGAGGCTAGTCACTGTAATTAGGTCAAACAAGGTGCTTGTAATTTCATGCTTATTTGAACCTTTTTTTGCTTTCGGAGTGTTATGTTTAATCTTAACTGGTGAATAAACCAATGCCTATGTACAGGTCAATGAAAAAATTGCCAATATTAATTTTAAAATGTTATTATATTGTTACACAGTTCTAAAATGGAAATGTACATTATTTAAATTATATTAAAAAATATTATTATTATATGATTATTATATTTTTGTATTCTAAAATTGACAAATGTTTAATTACTGGAATAATTTACTGGTTGGTACATGTATTTGTTAGAAGATGAGCATAGGATGTGGTTTTATTTTTTGCAGCTACAGTTTACCAAAACGAGGTTACATTTCTAGGTTCTTTCAAATGCCACCAATGCAGCAGCTGCTTTTTTTTTGTTTTAAGTACACAAAACAACACACACCAACACCTGCATATGAGCAATTCCACATTTACATTTAGGCATTTAGCAGACACTTTCCAGCTACATTTTGTGACAGAATATGTATTTCTTTCAAATACACAGAACTAGCTGTTTATATTTTACTAAGCTGCAGAAGATTAAGTCTTAACATCAGAAAAACTGACTTTATAGAATTTCTGTTAATTAAAATGCACAAACCAGAAGCAATAATATACAACACATGGACAAGGGATAGCTGTTAATAGAACATAAATAGTAACAATATAATAAGTTTTTAATACAATAAGTTTATTTTAATGTCTATTTATGAAAATGCTTCATTGATGTGACAATTATGAAAAAAGCCCTTGCTTGACTATGAAATCATGGACTATAAATAAAACAAATGCTTTAAAAAATCATTAAAAAAAATATATTTCTGCTGTCTACACAAATCCTAACCACAGATACTGAAACTACTAAAACCAATGTCATAAACAAACTATCACAATGTTTTACAAATCCTTTTTAAAAAGAACCCCAAGAAGCCCTCCCATTGTTTTCATGTTCATAAAGTCTTATTCTTATTCTAATTCATTTGTTAAAATTGTCTTATTTTAGTAAACACTAGATGGCATCAGCAAGTTCGTTGCAGTTCCTTGGTAAAATGAACCATGGCCTGACTATAGAAACCATAGCTTTAAAATTATATTTATAAATTGTATGGTAGTAAATCCTCCTAATAAAACAACTGGCTTCTTGTTTCCTTTAGTAAAACCAAAGTTAATTTTCTTAAGGGATGTGTTCATTTTATGTTTAATAATGAGGTAAACCCTGAAACAATGTCCTAGCGCTTGTGTTAATGTGGGTGGGTGATACCTATGATCTTATGAATGTATGTTATTCATTGCAATTTGAAATGCTTGTCAGTTTTTAAAATCATAAATATTGTAGAGTCGACAATTCCCTTCTCCAAATGGTTTCCATCTTCAATGTATGATGTTTTTTATATAAAAACATATTAAACAGTTGGAATTTTCTTTTGAAGTGTGCAAGCGTCGTAATGCTTAGATCGTCATATAAAAGGCCTTTATTTAAAACTAGTTGCTTGACTTGTATAAACACCTTCCAGACAAAGACTTGTTTCCACAATCTTTTAACAGGTACATGTTGGAACAGACATCTTACTGTTTGTCAGCAAAAGTCGGGACGGCTCAGGAATGCCATTCTCCTCTTTTATTACAAGTCTTTCTTAAGAAATGAATTAAGAGGGAAATATCCATTGCCTGCAAATCCTGCCAGGTGCTGCAGTCAATTCATAACCCTTCTCTTTCCTTAATAAATTCACAGTTAGTATATCTTCAGAAAAACATAAAAATTGTTTTTTCAAAGAAACATTAAATAGTTACATGCATTTGTGATTTAGCAATGTATTTGGATTTATATATTTTGGTTTTCCTAAGCACTGTAAAATCACTATAAAACAAGAACATTTTTCTGTTGACCTTTGAGATTCTTTTACATCAAAAAGAACACACAGCTTTCTTACATCACAAAAACATTTTATTGAGCCATTTATAGTACAAAACAACTAAATACCTCAAATAAATTAAACCAAATGGGCCCATGGCCATAAGCTCGGGAGTGGATTTATGAACTCAAGAGTTTAAATGTTGGCAGGAGTGAATATTCATGAGATCACAGATTCTTAAGGCTTGAGAAAATCTTCATAACCTTCAATCTGTGCATGGGAACTCTTATTCAAACTTTTATCGGCATACCCATCAGTCTTAGATAAAAGCCTACATCTATGTATATTCTGTATATTTTCCCCAAAACTGATTCTGAATATCCTTAACATTTCATTCTTATGTGTTTCTGGAAACTTATATGTCCATGAACACTTTACATCACCTCTGCTTATCGGTGCAGGAGAAATCTTGTAATCGGTGGACGGGCAGTTAGGATTTGTGAAGGCGTAGAGACATCCATCTCAAGAAAGTGGTGGTTTTAAACTCTGTTCATATATTTTTGTGTGTCAACACACAAAAAGCTTGTTTATCAGTCACCAACAACATCCCTTTTCTGTTACACCTCCATGGGGTTCTGGGGTCCTTCAGCTCCCTGTGCAGGGTCCTGCTGGAGCTTGCAGATGGGTTTGTTGCACATGGGACAGACGCTACGAATTTCCAGCCACTTAACCAGACACCTGAGAAGGAGACAAGGTGAAAAGAGAGTAAAATAAGAGCGAGGACTATTGGGCATTGCTATCTAAAGACTCATGCACTGCATTTTGGTCATGTTACAAGATGAGGCTAAGAAGAGGATATAGTATTGCTTTTAAAGCATGAAACTGTTGAATATCTCAAGTAAAGAGTCTGAAAGGTGTTATTCAAGGTTCTCATTGAAGTTAGGCGGCAATGACAACTTAATTTGGCTCTTCTGTTTTTGTTCATGTTTAAGTGCCTCCAACAATGTTGTGCATGTCAGGAATTCTTTAAGGCGGAGCTGTTGAAGTCACATGCATGAATTGTTTTAAAAAGAAGAAGTGGTTTTTGAAGATCTAGGTAAAGGCATCAATGGCTAAGGCCAGCATTCTGAACACAATTGTTATGTCATGTATTGACATGTTATCTTTTGTTATTCATCAAAATCATTTTCTTACTTTTTGTGAAAAGCATGAGAGCAAGGGCAAACTCCAAGTTCGTCCCGGCTCCGAAACTCTTCAAGGCAGACGGCACAAGTCTGCTGCAGAGATTTAAAGAGAAAGGTTGGGTTAATGTATTCTTTCTATTGCTTTCTGTCTTTACAATAGCATTTAACAAATTTTTATGCATGTAACATGGATTTTTGCTTTGTTCACCCAGCGCAGAACATTCTGTCATGATTTACTCACCGTTTTGCCATTTCAAGATGCATTCCTTTCCTCCGTAGAACACAAAAGAAGATATTTTGAAGAAAGTTGGTAACCAGCAGTGTCACCCATTGATTCTTTTGTATAGACAATGCAATGCAAGTAAATAGATGCCAGTTCCCAATATTTTTCAAAATATCTTCCCTTGTGTTCTGTGGAAGAAAGAAACAAATGACATGAGGCTGAGTAAATGATAACAATTTGGGGGGGTAAACTTTCACTTTATGAATAAGCTTTACTTACTCCAAGAAGGCTCAGTTTTTTTCCTGGACCTTTTAGAACAACCTATTAAAGAAATAATATAGCTTTTTACATTAACATCAATTAACAAAACAACATCATATTCTGTTTGGCATAAAGAAAAATACCTCATTATATCCATATTGTTCCTGTGTGCTTTGTCGCCTCAGCCTGTTATCAAATATAAAGTTATATTCTTTATAATATAGAAAACACCTCTGAATACTTTGATCAGTTAAAACCTTTTTTTAATTGTTGCCTTTAAATATAGAGATACCTGAGCAGGTAGCAACAGAAGATCATGCTTAACATGAAGATGAAGAGGCCAATCCCCAGAATGATGTCATAAACATTGAGTGCAAGACGACTGCTGATGTCTGTGGTCATTATGCAGAACTTGTCTTTAAAATCTCTATCACACAGGCATCCTGCAAGAGCACAGACCAAAAAGTTTAGTATGACAGTCATGGGAGCCCCATTTATATCAACGAAACGGATACACAATTCAAATCCGATTAAATGCACTGAAATGGATTTTCCAGCGCGTACGTCATTGAGCTGTTATGTGAGTGGGTTGCAAACTTCTTATTGTCAGACCCTTGAAAGACAACACACATCAGTGTGATTCTCATGTGTACGCTTCTCAGTGGCCCCTGCATGCATATTGCATACTTTGCGCCTGTGGACTGTCCTCGTGTTTCTCTGCTCTGTGTAACACAGCTCTCATTGTTGGACCTCACTGAACACAATGAACTTTTCACTGTAATACATCGGTTAGACTGAAAAACAGGACATGTCATGCTGTTGTTGGATGAATTGTTTTGTTGAAACGCTCATTATGTATTGTATAATTTATTATCTGAGCTATTGGTACGCTTATAGTACGCTTGCCTATATTGTGGGGTCACTATGAGACACTATCAGATGGTAATACCACGCGCTTTAATATACCATGGAACTGAATAAATACAATTCGAAAAGGGTTCTTATTGTGCCATGGTAGAGCCATTGTACATGTTTAAGAAAAGCATTACCACAGTGCAATGACCATTAAAGATTGTAATACCATGGCACTTTGTTAGAGAAAGTGCTCATCTTGCTTGTAATTTGTTTAGCTATAGCTATTTATTTGTATTACATCCTCTATTTCATCTCCTTAACATGACCTTGTTGAGTGTCCTTTGCTTACTCTTAGGAATGCTGAGAGACAACAAAGGTTTTGGACTCCCGTAGTAGTCTTTTGTCCCACGGGAGACATTGGTGACGCAAAATGACTTGTATTGAATTTTATTTCGTTGAGGATAACAATGAAATGTAAACAGGTTTATAACAACTGGAGAGTGAGCATAATGTAAATTTTTATTTTTGAACCTACATTTAATATGCAATAATAATTAATTTTATTGTTAAATTTTGTATATAATATATTTTTATATTTTTATGTAGTCAAATATTATATTTACATTGCATTTATGCATTTGGCAGACACTTTCGACTTATATCACATTATGCAATTTCATTTGATTTTTGAGAATGTGCAATCCCAGCGATCGAACCAATGTCTCTGGCATTGTAAGCAGCATGCTCTGACCACCGAGCCACAGGAAAGCCAGAGAGAGAGAGAGAGAGAGAGAGAGAGAGAGAGAGTTCATCTGCAAATGGAGTGACGTCGGGGCAATTGTCTGAGCTTAAACACAAACACAAGTGGTTTACCCTCTCTGCCTTAAAGCCACCATCTGCTCAAGCCAGCAGGACAAGGGGGGAGCCAAAAAGACATGGAGGCCTCACCAACCCAGACCATTTCAACAATAACAACTGACCTTAGGGTCTGAATGCTGCCAAAACATCACATAATGTTGTGTCTTACACTCCAGACCACAGACAGATACAGATCTCTCTCTCTCTCTCTCTCTCTCTCTCTCTCTCTCTCTCTCTCTCTCTCTCTCTCTCTCTCTCTCTCTCTCTCTCTCTCTCTCTCTCTCTCTCTCTCTCTCGTCACAGCTTAATATTTTGGATGATGGAGGATGATAAAAGGACATTAGTTGAGCATTTATAGAAAGCTAATGGAAAGGTGAATATTTAGGAAACATGCATGCCCAATGGGGTATGAGGTTATAAAAGTAAAATTGAAAAAGAGATTTTCTCCATCATTCAGAATATAAAAAATATAAAGACCATCTTGAAACATAAACAAACACATGTCCGTCAGATGACAACAGAACAGATATGAGCCTCCACTGTATGTCTTAAGCATCGACAGGCATGTTATTGTTGAAGGAATAAGCTTACTGATCTTTTTCAATTCCTTAAGCAAGAGACAGTATACAAATATCTGTTGGTGGCATCTCTGGCATTCTTATTCTAGCTCATGCCTTTAAATTTTTTTAAGAGAATGTCAGTTTCCTTTTCAAAACACTGACACAGGGCTCACCCTTCCTCTGCTGTGGCCGACCACTTTCCTCCAGTCCTCAAAGATTATCCCTTACGTTATAATGGACCCCTTCCCTCAGCAACAAAGGAAAAGATGATCCGTGGCACACACAGGCGTCAGAGCCAGACGTTGTGAATGTACCCCATTCAAGCTGTAAGAGGCATCAGGCTGTGTCTTCTTCACACCATCTGGCTTGGCATCTCCTGTTCAACAAAACAAAGAACATAACACATTCTCCAGCTCGTCCTATAGGTCTCCTATTGCCCAATCCACCAACTTTGGCTCGGTGTAACGGTGCCAATGACTTCTCTCTTGCTCAGTTTGTAAACAGATCTCGGCTCATGTGATTCGGCGTCTGGATCACAGCTCTGCTTTCACCCGCCCCCTCCTCATTCTCCGCCTCCCCTCTCCTCTTTTTTCCCTTTCTCAGTCTATCTTGTGCTCTCACTGGTCCTTCTACACAGCAGAAGGCTTTAAAAAGTCACAGCGGCCCGGCTGAGAGAATCCTCTAGTGGGTGTGTTACCAAGGGTCAGGGAGAGAAAAATTTGGGGTTGGATCTCTTTGCTTGGCTGGCTGTTGTGAAAATATAAACAAAAAGGAAGGAGAGGAAGAAAGAGACAGTAAGCAACTCTGAAGGCATCTAATGTGGTTAGGGAATATCTTAAATTAAGCTGATGACTTCAATCCTAAAGGAAAAGGAAGATGGTGATCGAACAACAGGGGTAGGCTCCCATTGACAATTTTGTGTCTATGCAAAAGAGGTGAATGGGTACACATTCTTCAAAATATTTTCTTTGTGTTACACAGACACAAATAATGAAAAGAATGTAGCAGGGCAGTCGTTGCCTAGTGGTAAGTCTAACTTTGGATAACAAGGTCACAGGTTCGAATCCCAGGGCCGAAAGGTGATGTTTGAACAACAGTTAACTTTCCCTTCACTTTTTACCAGTTCAGAGTCCCTGGAGCTCACTGGTAAGAGCATGGAGATAGTAACCCCGAGGACATTGGTTAAATCCCAAGGATTGCACATACACAGACAGTACTATATAGTATAATGCAATGTAAATAATGCAAATAAGAGTGACCAAAGATCAGTGGCAGGCTGCAATAAGTTAATGTAGCAGTTGATGGGTAGCCCTTGTTCAACAACCGGCATTTTCCAAAATATCTGCATGCATGTTCCGCAGAAATAAAAGAATCGCTTTCGTTAAGCTCAGTGCAGAGCATGGCGATAACAATCACAAGGTCATGGGTTTGATCTTAATGATTGCACATGATTAAAATAATGTATATTATTATTCAATGTAAATCACTTTGGATTAAAGCATACCAAATGGGTAAGTGTGAACACTCTTTGATGGCAAAAGGGGGACGATGTCTGATTTTTGTCACATATTGGCACTTTATATTGGTTGGATGTTCCTTTATATTAAAAATTGTATTGTTGGGTTGGCAAATTTTATATTTAACCATCATTTGTCAGAAAAAAGGCAATTTATTGGCAAACAAAAAACAATAAAAGTCACATAAGAGCACATGTTGGTTAATATATATATATACATATATATACATATATATATATATACATACATATACATATACATGTATATACATATATATATATATATATATATATATAAATTTTGTGTGTCTGTGTAACACAAAGAAAATATTTTTATATATATATAGTCCATTCCAAATCCCTGTGTCCATGTTATTCCAGTTATCCATTAGCAGATCTTTTCGTTTGTGTAATTGGCCCATTTATTTAAGCGGCTATACATCGGAGCGTCATTCAGTTCTCTGTACATATAAACTCCCGTAATGCGGTTCCACTCCACTCTGGGAATGACGCTCTTTATTCCCTCACACGTGGTCAAAAGCTCCTTTTCCTGGTTTTCCAATGCCACGAAGCCAAAGAAGCTCTTGACGTTTTCGGCAGCGTGGAATTTGGCGTGGACTTCCGCTGTGCGCTGGAACAGAGCTTGTTCATTGGAGCGGTACTGGGTCCAGTACGCCTCCTGCTGGTAGCCGAGAGAAGCGCAGCAGCTTTTCATGCAGAGCAGCAGAAACACCGAGAGGGAGACGACACCCACCAACATCCATCCCAGAAGCTACAGGGGAACACGGGAGGCATTAGGCACAAACATACCTTATGGATACATCGACACTAGAAAACTGCAGACTCGCTATGACTTCTGAAGTATCGAAACTTTAATTATAGAAATCAATAATAAAAAAAAAAACTAGTGATCTAAAGAAAAAGAGTGATTTAAAAAATAAAAACAAGTGATCCAAAAAAAAACTAATGGTAAAGGAACTTACCATTAATAAAAAACATTAGAAAACAAGTCATCTAAAAAACTACCATTAAAAATTACCATTATAAAAAAAATAAAAAAACAACAAGTGATCTAAAAAACACAAAACAAGTGATCTAAAAAATAATAGAACAAGTGATCTAAAAAATAATAGAACAAGTGATCTAAAAAACAAATGATCTAAATGAAAACAAGTGATCTAAAAAAACAAGTGATCTAAAAAATATAATAGAACAAGTGATACAAAAAATATAATAGAACAAGTGATACAAAAAATATAATAGAACAAGTGATAAAAAATAAACAAGTGATCTAAAAAAACAAGTGATCCAAAAAATAATTGATCAGGTGATCTAAAAAAAAGTTATCTGAAAAAATTGTAAAACAAGTGATCTAAAAAATAAAAGAACAAGTGATCTAAATAAAAACAAGTGATCTAAATAAAACAAGTGATCTAAAAAAATGATAAAACAAGTGATCAAAAAAACAAGTGATCTAAAAAAATGATAAAACAAGTGATCTAAAAAAACAAGTGATCTAAAAAAATTATAGAACAAGTGATCTAACAAAAATAATTGATCTAATAAAGCAAGTTATCTAAAAAAAAGAAAGTAATCTAAAAAAACAAGTGATCTAAAAACAATAAACAAGTGATCTTAAAAAGAATTATCTAAAAAAAAAGATAAATGTGATCTAAAAAAAAGAAAGTGATCTTAAAAATATGTGATATGAAAAAAGTCATCCAAAGTGACCTGTAACTTTCTGAGTATTCCAAAGTACTACAAAATATACAAAGTTGGACATAAAATACTTTAAAATAATGAAAATGCAAACATATGCATTATAATTATTAAGATATATTTTATTTAATTTGACACATTTTTATTTATTATATTTTGTAATAAACTTCTAATGACCACAATGCATCACGTGTTTCTTTACGTCTATAGACCATTTTGCATAAACATTAATACTCTTTAAAAAAAAACAATTTTAGAAACACACAGTATCGGTATCGGTAAATCTCAAACAGTAGTATCGGTTTATTATCATATTATGACATACAGTATCACCATCTCTACTGCCCATATAGTGAAATTAACCCAAAGGGACGAGAAACGAAATTCGTGACGTCACCTACCTGAGATTCATACTTCAACCGTCGTTCGACCTCTCCAGAGTAATTCAGGTATAAAGCGGGTAGATCCTTACATGGAAACCGGGCCATGATTTTGGAAGGGTTTGTAGTTGGAGGGAAATTATCCAAGGTTGTAGAATCAATAAACTCACTGAATGCACAAACATAAGCTTCTCCTCTCAGGAGGGAAATCACAGACCAGGTGATGGGAGCAACGGCTGCCCTTCCCATAATGGAGCCCAGCACGGCGATGGCGGCAGACCCAGACAGTTTTCTGCATTTTCTGTTGCGGCACTCCGACACTAAGTCCCAGGTATTTTGATTGAGGATGAGCCCAATTACAAAGAAAGCGAGGGCTGGTACACCTATGGCGGTCAATCCGTACACGTAGTTTTTGGTCGGTGAACAGGGACAGTTAAAGGCAAATATGTTGTATGCTGTCTGACTGACTACTGTTCCCAGACCTATGAGGCCATTGAAGATCATAACATCCTTACTTTTGAAAAAAAGGGATGTAAATTTAAAGTATTCTGAGATGAGTGCAGTCATCTTGATAGTCTATATAAAGACTGGTTTACTTAACAAAAACGGACAATTTAATTTTGTTTTATAATGCACAAACGTTTTAAAAGCTAAGTAGTAAAGAGTACACCATACTATCCTCTACACATCATACTCACAGAAAACGCCCTTGAGCTAAGTTTAGGCAAAACTCATGCCAGCCCCAAATGAGTTGCAGGTTCTGACATGAAGACTTACTTTAGAAAGTCCTCGCTGAAGACCTAAACGTTCTTATAAACGTGTAAAAATCCAAAGGAAACCACAGAAGAAGTCGCGTTGATGTGTTTGTGAGAAAGTGAAAAAGTTTGCATGAGTGTAGGCAGAGATGAATCATCTTCCGGAACAAGAGTTTGGGTTCTGCCCCTGTGGAACGAATGAGGTTTTAATTCAAAACATGCTGATCTGACTCACATGTGGCAAGAACTGTACAGATCCTCAAAAGTGTATTTAGCCACAGGTCTGTACAAAGAATTTAACCTATAGGTGGGATATGATGTGTAACTGTTCTCAATGTTTTATTCTCATCTTTATAACAAAAGCTTCTCATTCAGGTTCGGTTTCCTTTCTTCTGGGGTGCTGATATAAAATGATGGTGGTGATGATGAAGGACAGGAACAATTTGAACAGAATTGTAAAGAATAAATGCCCAACATATTCTTGATATTTACATATTCTGAATCAGAAGCTTTATGCCAGGTTTGCTTACACACACAATGAATGTGTTTTGGTTACAGAAGCACAAGGTGACAAGACAAGTGACAATTAACATAGGAAATGAAAAAATTAAAATAAATGTGTATACACACAATGGTGGGAATGTAATGTTACAGAAGAGCATCGGATAGAATAGAATATGTACAGATGTTTTATAAATGAACAAGATGCTATATGCACACAATAGTGTTGCTATAGGATATCTTGTGGTGTTCTAAATATGCACATTTGCACATTTAACAGACAGAGCTAGGGACAGTCAGCTTTACGTTTTTACATTGTGATCACAATTTAACAAAAACTGTTCTATGTGGGTTTCGTTTTTTAAAAAGCAGGGATGGGACTAGACATCTGTTGAGTATAATCATTTGCTGAACATCTTAGAAAGAGCTTTTCTACACCCGTTTTGAACCATTAAATTATCATTTTACATCACATCTTCTAGAAGTGCTTATGTCATTTGAAAGCAGACGTCTTAGAGATGCATGGCATGTGAGCAAACAATTTCTGCCGGCGGTTTTGCAGATAAAAAAAGATGAGATTAAATAGATTAAAAACTGTGTGCATCACCTAAACAGACAGATGAAAGGGGAAGTGGTTGATCATATCTTATGTAGAACTAAAGAGTTGCTTTGCCTGATCAAGGTATAAAAACACAGGCCTAGTCGGGGTCCGTAGTAACATTTGTAGTAAGGCAATACCTAATTTAAAATGCCCTCAGCTGTCAACCTTGTGGAAATATTTATAATAGTTTATTATAATTCTACTTATTTTTGTTCCGATTATGTTATACAAATACTATAGGTCTTGGCATATATATTTTGAAGAACAACGTTTGGTTGAAGGGGTCTGCCAATAACTAAATGCTCAATTTCTGCAAAAAAACTGTGGTTTCAGATAAAAAAGAACACCACTCAAAAGTCAAACCAAATCTTCATAGCCCCTACTACTATTCATATGTGTTTTTTTAGGGTTTTTTTGTAAAATGCTCACATGATGTGGAAAACATAGATAGCTTGTTTGCATCATCACTCTCCCTTTAGCAAAGTCTACACGCCACATTACCCAGCAATACATGGTGCACAGTTTAGACTCATTTAAGAAAAGTTTAGGGTTTCATTTTGGGTAGGGCCATATCAACCAAATAAAGAAAAACAAATAAACATTAGTGATCTTGTGACTGCAAAAAATAAACATCTAATGGTGCAATTATAAAAATGATTTATGCATTTATGTCAATAAATAAAGTGAGCAAACGTTCAATTAAAATGATTAACATTTTAATCTGTCAGTGACATACTGCTTTATGGATTTATATACAGATGTAAGTTTTTTATTTTTTGTAGTAGATCTCCTTTTTATACAGTTAAAGAACAGTTTGAATACAAACAGCAAAGTTGTGTCAGATACCCCACGGATCACTGACTACACTAACTTGGAAACAACTTGTTTGTTTATATTCGATATGTGTATTTGTTTGTCTGGTTGTTAAAAGTGTTAATCGTTGTTCTCTCCATCATATATATTGTGTGCGTCCTGTAGACTTTGTTACTATGATAGACTCTGGCTCACAACAGGCTGTGCACAAAATGGTACTGCCATTCATTTGTGCAATTTTGTGAAGTATGTTGTTCTGAGGACATCTCCTGGTAATATGGGTACAAGGGGAATTCTGTCATATACATTATATTTGTTTATCCTATAAAAGTAGCACACAATATGTTGTTTATTCCTTTAGTGTCTGTTTATTGCTTTATAAAAAAATAAAAAAAAAAAAAATAAAAAAAATACTTTTGTAACTTCTCTCTCTGTGTAACTTGATAACATTGTTGTAGCACTTGTTAACCTATTGTTGTATCGGCTATTTACCGCTTCATTGTCTCCTCGACTATTGTAAGTCGCTTTGGATAAAAGCGTCTGCTAAATGACTAAATGTAAATGTAAATGTAATATTCATATCAATGGAGACATAAGACAATGTATGACATAAACTCATTATGAATGTTTCGAAACATGATTTGTACTTTTATTATTGGTTTATTTTCCATGGTAGTGCTAGAAATGAAAAAAAAGTTTCTTATGAACTGAAAGTGGACATAAAATAAAACCAATGAAATATAAACTGTGAATTATGGAAGTGACTTTATTATGGACTTTGATAATTTAAAATACAGTAAAGAATTTTTTATTTACCCTTATATTTAATATTAACGGACTTTTTAATCACAGATTTACCACAGAAGCATCATCACGTTTTATTACATTTCAGCATATGCAGGCACATTCGATCGACCAAGTGTGGCATCCATCTGTAGGTGTGCCTTAATAGCTAAGACATTACATTCTGGGTGCATTATTATTAATTCATTCAACACAACATGAGGTCATCTTGTTGTAACATTACGCAGTGTGCTCTGCCAAAACGTTACTGTTGTGCATGGCCCGCAGTCCCTAAGCTGTCTGAAAGCTTACTTAAAAAATATCAGTGTACTAAAAAGAAGGAAAACTAGAATCACAACACATGAAGGAACAAATTGTAAACATAAAGAGCCCCTTAAAATAAAGATTTCGAAGGCTACCAACAAATAGAGAATTAAAAGCACCGTTGTCTCATTTCTGTCCGTAAATGGATTACATGTTGTTTTCGTTTGTGTAATATGACCATTTGTTTAAGCGGCTATACATTGGAGACCCACTAACTTCTCTGTACATGTAAACTCCTGTGATGCGGTTCCAATCCAGACTGGGAATGATGCTCCGGGCCCCCTGAGACCTCGCCAAGACCTCCCTCTCTTGATTTTCCATCTCCACAAAGCCAAAGAAGCGCTTGACGTTTTCAGAAGCCTTTAATTTGGCGTGGACCTCAGCTGTTCGTTGGAAAAGAGCCTTTTCATTAGAACGATAATGGGACCAGTATGCCTCTTGCTGATAGCCGAGGGAAGAGCAGCAATGTTTTATGCAGAGGAGCAGGAAGACAGAGAGGGAGACGATCCCCACCAGCAGCCATCCCAACAGCTAGAGCAAAAACACAATGAGAATCACAACATCTGCGTAAACCGTATCCGAAGAATGCATTAAATTAAAGATGCAACAATATTGTTTAACAAAGAGTACCTGGGATTCATACTTTAGTCGTCGTTCAACCTCTCCTGAGTATTCCAGGTATGGAGCAGGTAAATCCTTACATGGAAAGCGGGCCATGGTTTTGGGTGCATCTGTAGTTGGTGGGAAATTGTCCAGAGAAGAGGGGTCTGTAAACTCACTGAATGCACAAACATATGCTTCTCCTCTCAAAAGGGAAAGCACAGACCAGGTGATGGGAGCCACCGCTGCTCTTCCCACAATGGAGGCCATCAGAGCGAATGCAGCCGACCCAGACAGTTTTCTGCATTTTCTGTTGCGGCACTCCGACACAATGTCCCAGGTATTTTGATTGAGGATGAGCCCAATTACAAAGAAAGCCAGGGCCGGTACACCGATCGCTGCTAGGCCGTACAGGTAATTCCCCTTCGGTGAACACGGACAGTTAAAGGCTAAGATGTTGTATGCTGTTTGACTGATTACTGTCCCTAAACCGATAAGGCCATTTATAATGGCTGTGTCCTTGTTTTTGAAGACGAGTGCAATGAATTTGACATAATCTGAGATGAGTGTAGACATGTTAAACTAGAGTTGAGATGTGTTTTGTGTTGTCTCTGTAAATAAACCTAAAACACTGACAAAGACATTTTAAATGAGTCCTTTCTTGTTAAATGACACACACAACACACAAGCAAAAAACTATACAATGATACATGCACTTGTAAAACACATATGAATTTAACAGATATAATATAAATAGTTGTTGTACAACTTTATCCCATACATTTAGTCTCAAACAAATAATGGTATTATAGATATTGTTATGTAGTATAATTCAACATATAATTTATACATCACAATGTTTGTAAATAAAAAAATAAATTTTATAAACATTCAAATGTAAAGACTTACGTTTCAAGGAAGTAAAAATCGTCACACTAAAATTCCCCAAAATTGAAAAAAGTCTTAAAAGCAAACTTTGGTAATCTCTGTATGTAGCTCGTGTGACCGTGTTCTTTCTGTTGTGTACAAACAGCAGTGAATAATCTGCAGTAGGACTAACTAAAATCTGAGGAATGAATGACCATATAGTCATGAACCGGTTGGGCTAACAAAAAGTAATTTCTTTGTAATTAAGAATAGCTATTAGACTGCAACATTACATTATTCATTTAAAACCACAATCTTTAGTTAAAGGGTCAGACACTAGGGGGCACACTATAAATGTAGTTGATTAAAAATATATAAAAACATGTAGGTATTGTATCACACTAATTTTAATGCTTATAAAATTAATGTTGGACAATAGGTTAGACTTTGGAGTAGTATGCCACGGCAGTTTTTTTCACAGATGTGTGAGTGATGTACTCTTCAGAGAAGCTGCTAGAATCTGAATGCACATGTCCGTTCACCTCTTGCATTCGTTTAGTAATGTTCAGTGGAGGCTTAGAAAAGTGCCAGTTCCACAGGACTTTATTCATGTCATCTTCTTTACGGACCCCAAGCAGCTTCTCTTCGTCGCTTTTCGGTTTCTCCCCTTCTTCCTCTTTATCCCCTTTTCCTTTTTTCGGTGGCATGTATAACTGAGGAACAATCTCCCCGCTTATGCTCTCGAAGTATTGCTGTATGCAGACCCTGGCGAAGCTCTTGGCGTGTTCTTTGCATGTTTCATCAAACATTTTGCGCTCTGTGTCAATGTAGTGCGACCAATATTTGGTTTTAAGGAACGCAGCTTGGGTAAAGCAAGGTCTGATGGCCCTTATTAGAAAGGCCGCAAAAGTTATTACCATTAAAAAGGTCCATCCACAGGCCTAGAATAAAACAGAATTAACACTTATAAAAGAATCACACATAAAATCAATAGGATAGGCTATGTAGATGAATTCAAGATAGCATAGGTAGGTCTGTAAGATGTCTTGAAAATATCTGGCGTGCAAAATCCTCTGCTAAACATCTAAGAAAAAGCTTTTTGTTCATCCATTCTACATCATAAACATCTTACAGACACCTTCTAGTGTTCTATTTGACATCAGATGTCACAGAGATGTATTATGGATGAGCAAACAATGTCTGCCAGCTGTCTCGCAGATGAAACTACAGATATAGATATAAATGTGCAACAGGGATAAGGGCCTTACCTGTGATAAACAGCGAATGTATCTCGTGGCTGCCTCCCTGGAAATGACTCCATTCCCATCAAACACATCTTTACACGGAATTGTTGCTTGTAATTTAAGAAGTGCCTTTGGGGACATACTTTGATAGCTCTCATTGAGAAACTCGGATAAATCCGTGGTGGCACTGTAAGCACACAGAAAACTCTTCCCATCCATTAAAGTTACTGCAATCCATACAGCTGGAGCAATGAGTGCACGTTGAGTCATAGAGCTGAACATGTACCGAAGAACTGCAGGATCTTTTCTACGCTTTCCAACAGGCCTCTTCCACTCTTCGGTTAAAAAGGATATGTTGTTGTTGAGCACGAATCCAAGTAGGAAGAACCAAATCGGAGGCACGATGAGAATGCCAATCCCATATGCGTAATTGTATTGGGGAAGACAAGGACAGGTGAACTCAAAAGATGAATACATCTGAGCACTTGCCAGGGCCATTATCCCACATATTCCATTCATGAAGGACTCTTGGTTGGCTTGTAAGAACTGCACCATAATCCGAAACTTATCCATTTTTAAAGTGAGATATCTTAGTCCTTTTTTGAGAATGCAGAAGAATAGTATGCAAGAATTAGTGCACAGGTGTTGTAGTAATTAAAAAATGAAGTAATTGAAATATAAGTAGATGTACTTACGGTTTAATAAGAAAGAATTGAACCTAGAGCAGAGTGGAGCAGAGTTGCGCAAAAGTGGTGAAAGGTTTTTCAGGTCCGAATGCACCTGTGTATGGCCCCTCCTTTACAGGCACTACCCATCCGTAGCTAAAAAAAAATCACCCCCTATTGCTCTATTGCATAAATAATGTCTACAGTCAACCATAGTATGTAAATAAAAGACATAACCACAACTTATTTGTATTTATTGTATTTATTGCAAAAATACATTTCAAGGCATGAGCATGAGACAGGGGCATTAGTTAACAATATTTCACAAAAAACCTTCAGCGAGAGGGAATGGCTTGCTATCCTACTTAACAAATAAATAAATTATATAAAACATTAACTTTATTTATAACTTGTATCATCTACTTTTTCCTAGCAATGCCATGTTCTGCACTGATTTGCATTCAAGCCATAGCCGTGAGGTTGTTGTGTAATGTGTGCGGAGGGAGACATGCAAAAATACACAAAACTAAATCCCAGCATAGTCAAATGCACCAGCTTGCAAGCTCTTGAAACTGGTCAATGCAAGGGCACGTGAATAATCTGCTTTACAACAACGCTGGATGTATCCACTGTTAAATGTATTGTGTATTACTACCATTCCTTGACCAACAGGAAGAAATCTACATATGAGTTGTGTTCAATTCAGTTTTACACTTCAGAGAACAAAGCCCTGCCATTGTGGTCCTCCCAAGTGATACACACTTTAGGTTTATAAGCCATTTTGGTCACATCCAATTCTGGCTTGCATTCGTACCAGCTCTGGAGCAAATGATCCACTTGATCTTGTCTTGTTAGGCCATGCAGACGGTCCTCTTCCTCCTCTGCCCCTTCAGCCTGGACCTGGCCGGGTTTGATCGCGTATGATAGGGGAAGTCTCAAAGCTGCATCGTCACGCATGCTCTCGAAGAATTGCATTACGCATTTTCTGGCAAAGTCTCTGGCATGTAGCACACAGGTCTCATCGAAAAGCTTTTGCTCAACGTCCAAGTAATTGCTCCAGTACCGCGTCTGCAAAAAAGTGGCGTAGTTGAAACAAGGCTTGAGGATGCGGGCCACAGTGCCCAAAAAAATGAGGATGAGGAGGATGGACCAACCTATTGCCTTGGAGAGGAAACATAAGCGATGATTAAATGGTGTTTATTTCTAAAATAAGAACAGATTCACATGCATGCCCAACAGGACAACTATAAGAAGACCATAAATACATTATGATCTGTTGTATAATGATGATGCAAGCACTTATGTTAAAGAAAAAACACTTTACCTGGGAGTAACAGCGCACATAGCGCGATACAGCTTTGCGAAAACTGCTGTTTTTGAAGATGACGTCTTCCTTGCAAGGAACTTTAGCTAGAATCTTAATCAGTTCCATGCCAGTGCTGTTGGGCACACCTGTAAAATGCTTGGGATTGACATTCATACTGAAGGCACAGATGAAGCATTTCCCATCCAGGAGTGTCATCAGAATCCAGACCATGGGGGCCAGAAGGGCACGCTGCATCACTGCTGAGAGCAAAAATCTGAGAAAACAAATCATAAGATTTTATTATAACAAATTCAACATGTTTAAAAGAATCAGGTCTGAGATCTCAGTCTGATGTACATGAATAAAAAGCCAAACTTACTTCACCACTGCTGGATTCTTGGCCCTCTTGCCAAGGGGGCGGACATATTCCTCCATCAACACCCCAGTATGACGATTAACTAATATCCCCAAAAAGAACAAAATAACAGGGGGTACAAACATAACCCCCAGTGCGTACATCTTGTTGTATTGCGGTATACACGGGCAGTTGAAATCAAAGCTGGTATACAACTTGACGCTTATTAAGGACAATATTATACAGATACCATTAGAGATGGACTCTGAATTTGATTGAAAATATTGCAGAACTAACTTAAACCGATCCATGATCAGCCCTTGGTGTTAAAGCGCAAAACGATGAAAAAGATGCGTCTGTGCGTCTCTGCGCTTTTAAAAATCAAACTTTTCCAAAGTTAACAGAAGTCCAACAAAAAACGCAAAACACTGCATAATTTGCTCTTTTTATATACAAGTTACCTACCTTAAGCAAACAGACTGTCAGAAAAAAAGAAACGCATTTTATAATCGTAAACACATTTGCGTCCTGTGCGCGTAATAGTGCAGAAGCGCGCACCTGTATGGGTTCATTTGGCCACACCCAAGGTGCTCGCAAATTCTTAAGACTGTTTATAATCTGGGTTTAATTTTTCTCATGTTTTATGTTTGACACTAACAGTAAAGATGTGTTTTAAAGCCCGTTCATGTTTTATTGTGACTTTATAATAACCACTGATAATTAAGTTATCCCTGAGTATTCTGTTTTTTGGGGAGGTGGTGACCTCATGTGGTAGAGGAGCTTTTAACTTGAGCAGAGGGTTTAAAGTTTTCTTTAAAACAATGTCATATTAACACACAAGCTTAGTGAAATATGTTCTTGATATTAAATAGTGTATACTTATCTTTTAAATACTACTATTTAACTCTGAACTATGTTCTGGTGGTCATTTCTATGTAGGGTATAAGAACACCAACCAAAGCTGATAGACTACCAGATAAAAGTTTTAGGACACTTACTCAAATGTGCATTAAAGTTATTTGAAATTTTGAAATAAAAATGAACGTATCGTATTATCGATATTAATAAAGGGAACTGTAGGAACTGTGTTACATTAAGAAAGGGAAAAAGAAATGAAACCTGTTAAATTTGATCAACTTCGGTGATGCTTCTTGAATTTCTGAAATGTTTTCTTGTAATTTTATCAAACAGCTTCTTAAGGGTCTCACACTGGGATTCTTAATATAAGAGTCACTGTAAATAATGTGTAATAAAAAAAAAACAAATATTGTGCACTCTTTCCTTAATAACGCAAAGTAATCAAGATTTGAAAAAATCAATAAAATTATTACTATTTCAAATTATTACAAGTTTTTTTTAATAATAATTATTTTAATATTTAAAAGAAGTTTTAATGTCTATTTAACTAATGTCAGACATTTAGCCATACACCTTCAGATCTTTTTTTAAATAATGAGAAACATTAAAATGTCCCATAACATTTGACAGGTAGTGTATGTAAAAAAAAGTATCATTTATAGTCTTAAACTGTCAAGTGAGCCAGACAGAAAACTATAAACAGGAAACTACAGAGTGACACATAGGATGACGTGTGGGTTGTATAGTGTTTCCAAAAGGCCGTGAGAAGTCTATTGGTCCAGCCCATGTGCTTATTATAGAGGAAAAGCAGCCACTTCCTTCCTCTTGTAAGAAGAGCTTCTCTTTTATTGAGTAGGGTGAGGAAATGAAGGGATAACGGTACACTAGAGCTTTCTCTTCTCTTGCTCCTGTGACTTTTTTATACAATGATCATCGCAGATCTTTAACTCTTGAAGTGCTGGGTAAGTTACAAAACATTTTGCTCAATTCTTTTACTTTTTGAGAACAACATTCCATGCCTCATACTTCATATTTGTCTTTTTAATCACCCTACGTCATGATAAAAACATGTCTTTAGTTTATAACGTCATCAATCTATAGGTTTTAAACGTATTTAACTTTAGAGATACAATGTAACAAGTTTAGCCTCTTTTAACAGGACGTGTGTTCTTATCTTTTGGTATTTGTGGGAATCTTTTCACGTCACAGAAGTTTCCCTGTAAGCCTGGAGTACAGTTATGAATCAACTTGTATGATTCAACCATGCAAGTTATTATGTAAACCTTATTATGTAATTATTCATTAATTATGGGGTATTATTCAACAGTGAAGATTACAACTGCTGTATTTTTGAATGAGAAATATATAGTTTTTAATAAAGTGCATACTTTTTCTGTCTTAATCCAGTCATCACACAGACTTCGTACATAAACCCTAAAATAAACAAATAATATAGGATTTCTATCCCGTGCTAACAGCAAAAAGTTGTATACAGAAAATTTGATACAGAGCTGACTTCCTTAGTGCCAGACAGTTTTAAAATCTGCCTCTAAAATGTTGAAATGCAGGAAGTGTTTGCCATTCCAAGCTTTAAATGCATTTCGAGTAGGGATAATAAAGTCTGTTTTAAGTATTATCGATATTGGTCCAATAACAAAACTATGTCAGTATCTTTAGGCCGATAAATGAGGTCTTATTTCTGCTGGCTGAACCACTTCTCTTTCTTGATAATGGCCACTGAGATTTAATTGTCACTTGTTTTATTTATGTTTAACTTTTATCAAAGCAATAGATTTTATGCAAAAAAAAGTTGGCTATAGAAATGTATGTCAACTATAGTTCAGAGATCAGTTCAAACTTAACTGAAGTTTTAAAACAAAATCAATTGTTCACAGTATGTTTTTCCCTTTTGTTACATGCTTATTTATCGGCCTATATCGGCTATCCGCCTCCAAATATAAAAGAGTTATGGGTTATCGCTATTAACCAAAATTTCCATATTATTCAAAATTAGGGATAGCATCCCTAATTTTGAATAAATGTTTTTCGACCAGTGTGAATAATCGCAAACTGTATGTTTTCTCAGACGCACATTAAAGAATGCAGGGTGCCCTTGCCAGGGTATGCATGGTGGTAGCAGCTGCTATTCTCAACCATCCCCTTTTCTTCACCAATGAGAATGCAACCCTCCCAGAGCAAGACGATGCCCTCCTGGCAAGGATGAAAGAGCATCAGGAAAACCTGGAGGCTGAACAGAAGCGCCTTGAGCAAGAGATATATAACACCGAGAAAGCAGAGACGGATTCAGAAAGTTACAGCTGGTACTTTTGGAGCGCCCTATGCCTTGTTATCTTCTTCACAATTGAGGTTTGCAGGCAGGATATAGTCCATGCTGAAATTCCTGACCCTGTTGATGATGAGGATGGATATTTCAGCTCTGGAAATCTTAGTGCCAACGCTATCACATTAGATAAAGGCATCCTAAATAACTTCTGCAAGACCCGCTTTCATTCCTTCGCCCACGAGAATGGCAGAGTGCGGGAATTTGTCGAGGGCTTTGCAGATGATTTACTAGACGCTTTGAAAAGTGTTTGTGATGGAGGCGCTGACATGGAGCTTGAGGACACTGTAGGCGTAGGCAGCATGTTTGAGTCCTGGAGGGTATGTAAGCCCCCAACGTGTGATCTCATTGTGCCCTTAACGCCCCCCCAGCCTTACAGATTACAGTTTGATTTTTGTTGTGACTCCATCACAGACATCCCGCTAGACCTGCAAAGATGCGTAAGAATTAAACTAATAAAGCAAAATGGGAAAAATTGTCTTTGTGGCGCGGCCAATATGGGCGATGACATGCTGTGTCTGCTTCACAACAGGAATGACTTCGAGAAGGCTGATGAGTTTGAGAAAGTCTTTTGTGGAAGAGACACCTCTTATTTGTCGAAAGATCTGATCATGAGGTGGTTTCAGATCTCATTGACCAAAGCATGGCGACAGATCTCGCACAAGTATGAGTTTGAACTGGCATTTCAGAACCTGGACGTTCCTGGTGCGCTTAAAATCAGATTTAGATCTGGAAAGACTGTTGTTCTTAACGTTACACCCGCTGTTCTGTTTGAAGGCACTGATGGGTACTTCATTTCTCACTTCCCCTCTGATACTAGTTGCCCAAAAGATACCCTCTGGCACCTCTCACTGTCTGTTTACGAAAAAAAACTACTAAAACATTTAGCTAAAATACTACCTACAAACTCCTGTCACATCCAATGTCTTCAGATAGTGTCTTTCTTGCACAAAAAGCAAACAGCTTTGACTGGGAAAAGCGGTCTTACAAATCACCACATAAAGACTTCACTCTTACACCTGCTTCTGGGCAAATCTCCTATAGCATGGCAGATGCAAAATATTGATCACAGATTACGAGATTTGCTCAGTTTTATGCAAAAAAGCCTAGAGGAGAAGAGACTCTATCATGTTATCGTTGGGAACCCACGCGTCCCAGTCGAAATTCAGATTCCTGAGGTATTCCACAGCGGGCAACCAATAAACCTGTTTAGACCACTTGTGTTGCAAAGGCAGGTCTATGCCAAAATGATGGAACATTTTCAAGAGATGATCAGGAATACCTCTGTGCTCGTTCAGGAATACACCCGTCACTTCCCTAACGGTCATGTGGGCCACAAATTTAGCATGTCATCACATGTAGACTGACTCCCTAATTCTGAAGTTAATGCTTCATTAATCTTGCTTTGAGTTTGGTAGGTATTGCACCTTGAATGTAATTTGCATTTTAAAGCACTCTTACTAATGCAGCTATAATATTTGTTATCTACCGCAGCTGAACTGAAGGTATTTTAAGGAACCATGTTTAGTTACAAATGATTGTAAGAATTCGGTATGGTTTGACATAAACATTTAGTCAAAGTACTTAGCTGTGTTACATAATCTTAAAAGTGATAGTTTACACGAAGAGGAAACTTGTGCAATCATTCTGTTGTCATTCCAGACCTGTAGACTGTATAACTTTTTATCTTCTGCAGAACACAAAAAAAGATATTTAAAAAAATGTTGGTTACTGGCACCAATTCGCTTGCATTGGTTTTGTGACAATGCACTAGAAATGATTGGGTGTCACTGTGGTCCAATTTGTTCAAAATATTTTTTGTGTTCCGTGGAAGGTTTGAAATAAAGACAAAATGAAAATGAGACTGTAAAGAAAATGACAACATCATTTTTCTTTTTCACACCACATAAGTGTTAGTCTGTGTAATTTTGTATGGTATGATTTATTGTGTTATGATACTGATGCAGCCTTTACCAAAGGGCTGATGAAACATTCAAAAGGCAAATGTATGGAAAAAGTCTGTCTACTGTATACTGTAACATTCCTTTTGCATCAGTCAAACAGTATTGGCACAAACTACTATTTCTATTCCTTTTTTTTAAACCACAAAAGGCATGTTAGGTTTATGCTCTACTTTTAGACACACCCATTTTATGATGTGTTTTTTAAGCTTGACAGCTCCTGTTCACAGCAGTTTTGTTGTTTTAAGAAAAAGGTTGAAAAAACATTAAATAGAAAAGACAGGAATTTAATTCAGGGTAAACTACACATTTAATGTTTGATCATGAAATGAAGATACACAATTGGTTGCAGAGTGCATATGACGATACATATTTTTGCTATTATGTTTGTTTGATACATTTGGTTTTTTATGTATAAATGACAGTATAAAAGATAGAAATAGTTTGGCTTTAAAAATGGTTAAAAACACCATAAGCAAATAAACAGATATCATCTTGCCATGCTCCAAAACATGCTATGGACTCTATAAACCATAGTCAAAGTTGGGCTTTCCTTCCATGTAGCTGTCGAAGAACACCTTGTGCACTTCAGTGCTAAACATGGTGGCCTTCACACTGGGATCCTCAAGCATACATTTCATCCATTGCTTTAACTCTGGAGTGTGGTCCAAACAACTGCAATAAGAAAATAGTTTTTTTTTTTTGTGAATTGTGTCCTTGACTCGCACTCTTGTCATTTAAAACTTGTGTGACTTTCTTACAAAGAACACAAAAAAAGAAATGGCACTCAATGACTTTCACTTGTTTTGTGTCGGTTAACGACTTTTTTTCAAAATATTTTTATGTTCTATTGAAGCAGAAAGTCATAGAGGTTTGAAATGAAAAGAGGGCGAGTTAACAATGACAGCATCTTGATTTGGGGTGAACTATCACTTTCAACAAGTCATTATTCTAAAAACAAGTTCTTTTGCCCTCTGTGTACAAGGTTCGCCAATGTGCTTTTCTATTCAGTTGACAAAAAGCCCTACCTTTGTTCATCTGACTAAACAATCACCATGTTTGCATTTCATTGATCAAACCTCAATGACTAAGCAAAAAGTCCTGTCAAATAAAATGTTATCCATGTAATAAAAAACTTAAACTTACTGCAAAAGCCCCATCATTTCGATCCTTTCAAACCATGGCCAGATCATGTAATCGATCATCAAGATTGAATCTCCTCCAAAGTATTTCCTCTTCTTCGTTGCCAGAAACTAAAAAAATGATATCAAACATGAAGTTGAAAGTTAATAAAATGATTAAAAGTATAAGTATGAAATGTTCATTTCCTCATTGGTTTCATGCTCTTCTTTAAGAAGAAAAACTCACCGCATTCAGTTGAGCAAGTTTCTCTTTAAACTCTTTCTCAGGTACCGAAAGATCCTCTCCTTTAGTCATGGAGAGCTTATAGAAGTATGGAATCACCTGAAATAAGACCCAACAGACATTAAAGGCAACATAACATGATGAGATGCTCTGAATATAAAAAAATGACTTAAACAGCGTCTGGTTGTTGTTCTTTGCTCCTACCTTGGAGTAATGATCCAGCCACATTTTTTGTTGAGCCCTCTCAAAAGCATCAGATGGGCACAGTTTCTTAGGGTAGACCTCCTCCAGGTATTCACAGGTGATTGGAGACTCGTATATGACCTGGCCACAATCGGTTTCCAAGACCGGCACCGTCCCATTAGGGTTCTTCGCCATAAACCAGTCAGGCTTTTGTTTAGTATTCATGTTGACAATCTCATGTCTACGAGATCAAGACAAGTTGTCACAATGATTACACGAGATTACACAAATGTGATTTTACTCCACAAAAAAATCAGTTACGAGTAATACGCACTTGATTCCTTTGGCATGCAGCACCAGTCTGGCTCTCTGAGCGAATGGACAGAATCTCATACTGTAGAGCCGTATAATACCTTTAGGCACCGGTCCAGGAGCAGAACTATCTGAAATCGATAACACATCTCAGAAGCATGAATGTAACCATTACATAGAAAAATAGCACATAAAGCAATGCTTATCTATAGAACCACTGTACTAAAAGTGCTGTGTCATTGTTAGATCATACATATGCATATACATATAACCTGTTTAAAACATGTTAATACTTTAACATATTAATATATATTTATACAAACCCATTTCAGTAAACACAAGCACACGTGACTGCACATTGTTTATATGTGTTATGTAATGCAACATGTGTATGACGTCAGAGCCCCACCTTTTCCGAGACATTTTTCACTCGCAGCCATCGTAGAGATCGGTGTGTTCACTTTAAAATCTCCTTTAGAAGAAATAAATCTGTTATGACACAATTGAAAGTAAACCTGTTTTGCAGATCTTAAGATAAACCCGAGGCATCTTGGAGGAAGGGAACTGAATGCCATCATACTCAAGATTGATCAAAAGAGATCTTAATGTTTAAATAGATTGCATAAACATCAGCATTATATATATATGATGTATAAGTTTTACTGACCTGTCGACAGCTGAGGTTGAACGAGAGTGAGTTTATGGTGCTAAAGTTGAGTTTATATGAAAGAATGGGTGTGGCGTCAGAACTCTGGCCCCTCCCCTCTCTCTTTTGAAAGTCTTTCTTTCTAAATAAAGCTTTTTCATCATCATGACTCGGTTTATTCTAATATGCTTATCATTCTTATTCTTGTTAACTTTTATGCTGTTTCTTCCGCATAACATCTTTTTCAAACTTGGACAAGTCTCCGTCGCCGGTGACAGATCGTTTGTCATCGAGTCTACATGTACAAATATTTGATGTGAGGGTGTATGCCTAAATATACAACACGTGTTCAATACACACAAAGAAATAAATAAATAAATATATATTACTTTTGGGACACGTTTATATATATATTCCTTTTGGGACACTTTTACATATATATATATTACTTTTGGGACACTTATATATTACTTTTGGGACACACACACACACACACACACACACACACACACACACAAAAACACACACACACACACACACACACACACACACACACATATATGTATATTACTTTGGGGATACACATATATATATATATTACTTTTGGGACACTTTTGGGATATTTATAAGGGGATATTTATAATTATAATTATAAGTATTGTTTTTTCACATAATTCCATTAGTTCCCTTTGTTCATAATTGAGTTTTGTGTTTATTATTATTATTATATTTAAAAAAACGAATGCATTGGTGAGTAAGTGTCCCAAAACTTTTTACCAGTAATGTAAAAAAGTAATTCGACGGGTTTTATAATTGCTAACCACTATAAATCACATACATGCAAATATATATACATATGTAAAATATATATATATATATATATATATTTTATATACACACGGGTGCAAGCATGCATATTTTGTATGTTTGTTTGTATATATACATATATATCATAGATATATATTTGAACATGCTGACTTTACATTTTTCTGATACTTATGGGTTATTCTGTTCCAGAGAAATCTGCAATGTGATTATGGAAAAGGCTACTTCCTAAAATCACATTTTACAGAATTATTCAATAGTATTTTGATCTGTGTAACAAAAATATAACAGGTCTATTATAAAAAGGTATATTTTATTTCTAATAGTGGCCGTCTACTTGGACAAATAACAGTCAAGAAATACTATATATATTATATGGATCTCTTACAAAGACAAATCTATACACCTTATTTAATAAAAAAAAAATCTGATGATTTACTTACAGCTGCTGTTTTACTTTGGGGCATATAATGGCATGAATTGTTGATTTTGTAGGCTATTCTTAAGTATGAATTGACTTAATTTGCTTTTGCATGCATTAAAGATGCAGTAAATCTGTGATTTTACACAAAAGTCATTTGGTCATAGGTTATGAAAATGAAAAAGCATCCTGCTTTGCAATGTCACTCGCTGCAATAAATCTCAAAAAGACTCAATTGAGTGACATATATTGTTGAAACTTTTTTAGGGTGGAGCACACTTAAGCAAACAGATCAAGGCTTAAAAATACACCTGCAACAGTGGCAGCTTGCATCATACCTATCTTTGTTTTGTAGTTTGAAGCCCTGAATATGCAGGGGTATGACCCTAATGTTGATCTGTGCCTGTTAAAGTGGGTTGCTTCCCATACACGCGCATACACAAATGTGCTTTTCTCATTTTAGACAATGAATAGTTAAGTTTTCTGGGCTTTAAAGAAACAGTGGGGTTAAATTCCAGAAAGGGGCGACCCATGAACTACAGAGATGATAAGATACCCTGTAAGCATTACTCATTTACTTAAAGGGTTAAACCGTCACTTACAAGCAATATTATTACCATAAGTGTAAAATAAAAAAACTAAACAAATGAATTTTATACAGATGTCATATTTAATCTATAAGTCTCCAAAACCCTTTCGTTTTTATTTCACTGCAAAACGTTTAATGGCTGCATGTCATTTATTTTCCCGTTTGTTCACAAATCACAGATGTTCCTACCGTTTACAGGATCTGATTATAAGATTATGTAAATAATGGATATATGTTCTAGCAAGATTTCAGCTAAATCATTACACATTCATTGTTTGCTATTACAGAAAATGATTTAGTTTTATAATCCATAATCATAATCTGGGGTTCCCTCCATGTAGGTCTTGTAGAAGGCCTTATAGGTTTCTGTGCTGAACATTATAGCTTTCACACTGGGATCTTCCAACATGTGTTTAGTCCAGTTCTCTAACCCAGGAAAGCCATCCATGCAGCTGAAAAATTAGGAGCGAGTGTTAATGCTCAATTGAAAGTCTAATTTAATTATTGACTCATATGTCTACTTATAATATATATTAAAATAAACATATATTATATGTAGAGAGAAAAATAGGAAACAAACTGTTTCAAATCCAGCATATCCATCCTCTCAAACCATGGCCACATCATGTAGTCAATCATTGTGAGTGAGTTCCCTCCAAAAAACTTCTTGTTGCCCAGTAGCTGACAAATGAAAGATACAGAAAGTTAATAAAATAAGTTAAGGCCGAACAGTCTTTAATGAAGAGTGAGATAATTTCCTCCACCTTGTTTAAATGAGACAGTTTGTCTTTAAAATCTGCTTCAAGTTCTGACACATCCTCTCCTTTTTTCCTTCCCATGGGGATTTTATAAAAGAATGGAGTCACCTAAAAAGAGCATGCATCGAGAATTTAATGTATACTATTTCCTTCAGTTTAGCAAAAACAATCTATAATTGTGAAAATAAAGTGATTCGTTGACACACTAGACAGTGTTTCAATGTATTTGCAGTCCTACTGATAAATATATTTTATTCCAACTATATAGATTTATTATAAGCAGATTGCCTACCTTTGAGAAATTCTCTAGAAACATTCTCTGTTGGGCCTTCTCAAAGGGGTCAGATGGCAGAAGTTTCTTCTGAGGGTACATATCATCCAGGTACTCACAGGTGATTGGTGACTCGTATATCACCTGACCACTATGGGTTTCCAGCACTGGGACTAAACCAAGAGGGTTCTTCTCCAAAAACCAATCTGGTTTATTCTTTAAATTGATGTTGATAACATCATGTCTACACACAAGACAAACAAACATTTAGCAGCGGTTTTCTTCTTGTCTAAAGGAATTCCAATCTTTTTTTTTTAATTAGAGACATTTACTTAATTCCCTTGGCATGAAGTACCAGCCTTGTTCTTTGGGCAAAAGGGCAGAACCTCATGCTGTACAGGCGAATAAGATCCTTTGGCACAGGACCAGGGGCAGTGCTGCCTGTTGAATAAAAAAACATAAGACTTGATCCACCGGTTTATAAAGAGACACAAGTGGAAGACCAAAATAACACTAACTGGAAAGTTAAAAAAATACAATAAAACATTTGATCATCTTCAGTTTTGTAACCTTTAGACCAGAATTTACAAAGATTTCTTATCCATTTATCAAGTGGTTTCTTAAGGTCTGACTCTGAGATGCTTTTAAAGAACTTCAGAGTCATTGTCTATTCTGCGATCTTATTGGCTGATGTTTCTTCAATAATCAGTCAAAGTCATCAATTTCAAAAATATTTTGATTAAATAAAAAATATGCTTGTTAAATTATATTTTTGTCTATTAAACCAATTTCAGCCATTTGGGCATACCCCTTCAGATCTAAAGATTTATTTAAATATCGACATATCACTCAAGTGTCCCAAATGTTTTAACTGGTAGTGTTTATGGCACGATCATGGAAAAGTGGTTGGTCTCATCTTCTAGCCCTGGTTAATTTTTTTGTAAATCTCTTAAATATGGCTGAACATATTTCTTGTTCTCAGCAAGTCCTCTGAATACACCGAAGAATTTGTAAAAAAAAAATACAATTCATTGTTAAAAGGAGAACTATCAAATGCTGGTGGACTTGTAAGCGGAAGGTTGCGGGTTCGAATCCCAGCAGACAATGACTGAAGTGTCCTTGAGCAAGACATCTTACCCCCGTTTACTCTTCAGTGATGATTGGCAACTGCATAATACTTGTAAGTCGCTTTGTATAAACGCGTCTGACAACTGAATAAATGTAAATGTAAGTTCTACACTGTCACATGTACTGCATTGAGCTCAGATATTCTACATCATGCTTCTAAAGAATGAATGAAATCACAGACAGAACCAAAGACAGTGCTGATATTACTTTAACATCATGACAAATGGATTTTATGATTCAGTTGTGTCATAAATGTCATTAATAAGTGTCTCTGCTGATGTCTGAAAATGCTTTGTCATGCTCTTGTCAGCACTTTAACACGCCTGAGCCTGTTGGCAAAGCAATTCATGATCATGATAAAAACAACAGAAACACTTGTTTCCTAACATAACAAAACTGACACATCCAGACATGTTTATGAATGACACGAGCTACTTATAAAGGGTGGGGGTTCCATACATGTTATATAATAATGCAATGATTTCTGCTGTTTCATGCAAACTAACATTACAGCAGATAACTGTTGAAATTCCTGTAGATATTATTATAGCCTATAGTTTATTGTCTCTTACCTTTCCCAAGACATTTTTCAGACGTCATTGTTAGATCAGCAAAGTTCTGGAAGCAGATTCAAAATAATTCAAACTTTAAGTCACAGCTTCATTTGTATGACACAATAACAGTTCAAAAGACACAAAGGATATACAACTAACCTGATGGTAGACTTACTAGAAAAATTTAAAGGTTAATGTGCAGATTTATTGTAAAGGGGAGGTCTAGATTAAATAATGTACAACTGGTGGTTGCCAAAACACCAGATTTCAAAATAAAAGTCCCTGTAATGTTACTGACACGTACGTCACACTGTAGCCAAGCTTGAAAGTATCACGTGATCAAATGTTACTGTTTCTACGTTGTGTGTTTTTATCACAATTTGATCTTTTTACCTGCCATTCATTTAGGTTCTCTATGTACCAATGACTTAAATTATTTTCATTTATTTTAATGTTGAAACTCATTAGTAGATTAATGACCTCATATAACCTATATAATGGTCTTAATAAACTTTGATTTATATAAATTTACTCTGGTAGAGCTGTCACAACATAAGACACAACACAGTGTAAAGCACTTTAATTACAGTTTATTTGTCATGTACACAGTAAACACAGTAAACCTAAGTGTCTTTTATAAGATGCTATTTGAACCCATATCCGAAATATCCTCAAAAAAAAGTGAAATCTTTTTTTAGTTTATGAATTCTTGTTGAGCTGATCGCCTTGGAGTCAAAAATGTGTCATCAACAGGAAAAACAGGACTAAATCAATTACATGAAAATAATATAACAATGAATTTCTAATAAACCGATCTTTACTCTGTATAGCTTACATTTCAACTGTCTGTATGACAATTCATTTGAAATCACTCATTAAAATTCGCCCACTTATGAATAATCATATTCATTCTTAATTGTAACCATTTTCTCTTTGTGTCTATGACTACATTGGTTACCATCACTGTGTCATTCCGAACGGAAAGAGTTTGCCTGTTTCGCATTATTTTATAACCAACCTTATATTAGCAGTAACAATAGTTTTACTTATTGATTTACAATATTTTCAATAAGTGATTAGACCAATTTTATTGACCTCAGACTTTCCAAACATTCACAGTGAGCCTTTAAAGTGCAGATGCTGAACCACAAACAACCAACTAAAATGACATTACAATCAGCCCATACAGAGAACTATGACATATGGAAATAAATACATTTCTAGATCTTTTTTGCAAGTTGTTGGTTTTATGTAAATTTAAAATGCATCCTCAAAATATACAGGTTTGCTACAACACTGCAAAATGTAATTTGAACTGAATTTAGATACAGACAAAGAAGTAACTTGGTGATAAACAAATTATACAGATCAACACAAACCCCAATCCAGTGATGAATTACTGTATATAAAAGAATAACTGTTACTTCCTATCATAGAGTACTTAACTCTACAAACGCTGTGACTTAGCAAGCATTGATTCATATTTAGTCCAGCTCCAGTCTTGAGCCTGTGGGGAAAGACAATAAGAATATGCAATAATGCAATGTTTACTTTTATTTCAATTATAAAATAATATTTAATAGATTTTCAGGCTTTCCTGTATCTCAGTGGTTAGACATTGCGCTAGCAAGGTCATGGGTTTAAATAAGTGTAAGTATAGAAAAAAGAATCACCATTATGCTTTCTGATTTCTCCTCAGGTGTTTCTTGCAGTAAACTGGTTAGTTGGCTTAGGTAGCGCTGGTTCTCCTCGAGCAAATGATTGACTGATTCACTGGAAACATAAGAACTTTGTTTTTAAATAGCCATATAAACAAAACAATTGCTGTTAAGGTAGAAACACATCTTATGTGGAATATCTCCCATGGTATGGAGATTTACCCATCGTGTGGCACTTGCAGGGACATGGGTGATCTTGAAGAGCACTGGGCTTGAGTCTGGTTCCATGTTGACAGTGAGGATGGCATCTCGGCACTCTGGCCACGCGTTATGTTTTGTGCCTAAAGACAAATACACATTCAGTTACTATAATTAGTTGTTAAATTAACCCATTGAGGATGGTATAACCATATCCCGTGAAGGTAAAATGTGTCATCCATTCTTACACAGGCGATCTTTAATAAGTGCCAAAACTCCCTCTGTCTCTTGATTTGCATCTGCATGACAGTGCTGTCTGCCTCCTTAATGCTCTCCAGTGTCCTCTCGATTTTAGGAAAGAGGTCAATTATCTTCTGCTTGCTCAGAAGTATTTTACTGCAAACATCAGACATATTATTGGAGATTGTAAGTGTGAAATTGTTAGTTTCATTTTAAACTTGTAAATGTGATTGATCTGATTTTTGTAGCCCCCTCGAGCAAACTGGTTTGAAACTGCTTTCAAACTAACTTTACAAACACACTACCAGTAAAAGGTTTTGAGACACTTCAGTAAAATACTTCTATTTATTTTAAACAACCTTTGACCTGTAGGAGTATGCCTAAATATCCGAAATTAGTTTAATTTAGCAAACTAGCAAAATATTTTCTTTATTTGACTGAATTTAAAAAAATACAGCCGATCAGATCCCAGAAATGATGGGAACACTTTAAAAAGCATCTCAGAGTGAGATCTTAAGAAGCTCCATGATAAATTATAAGAAAACATTTTTAGAAATTCTAGTAAAAAGATGACTACACTGAGGTTGATCAAATACAGCATGCTTGTGTTTTACCTATTTGGTTATAACATTATTTCCCTTTGTTTTATTTATAATCATTATAAAATGTGGAAAAAATAAATGCATAAGTGTCCCAAAACTACAACTGGTAGTGTAGTTTTATTTGGTAGTGTCCAATACACCAAAACTAGAATTGATGTTAAAAGCTTTGTTACCTGAGGTGTGCATATAGATCTCTAAGCACCCTGTCCTGATTTTGGACAGTCTGTACGATGACCTTTACCATCTCTGAGCTGTCACTGTAGCCATGCTGAGGGTCTGGCACTTGGGGAGACATAGAACATCCTCTTAAGACAAAATATTTACCTCCAACTCACTTATCCACTACGTGGATCTGAAGGCCCTCCTATTTATTGACTATAAAAAAAGTTTAAATACAACGCTTTTAGAGATTTTACTTATACTTACTTTTGCATTTTGCCTTCAATTGTTTGTAGAGTTCAATAGCTTTCTCCTGCCTGTGAAAAGATATGGCTGAATCAGAAAATGCTTAACATCTGGTAGAGGCCTATTCTGAGAAATCTAACTAAGAATATACTCACAGCTGCTCCATGACATCTCCTTGACGACGAGCATAAGGACTTCTCTGAAGCTCAACGATTTCCGAGTGTAGTGCCATAATTTCCTCATCTAAATGGCCAATCTCTGCCACCTTCAAATCAAAACACAAAACTTTAGGTCCTAGGCAGATATCTCTGAGATATTACAACGTGCCCACACTGAACATTTATTATTCATCAACAGCACCTGTACAAATGCAGCAGCCTTTTCTTCATTGTCCTGCCAAGCTTTCAGCATCTTCTCTGAGGCTTCAGAAAAATAAAGGTTGATTGAGGTTTCCCTTATTCTAGGGTAATAATAATTATGATGCCAATCATGTAAAGACTTACATATGCCATACTGCATCTGATCGCTGTATTTCTCCAAGTCATACTGTATGCTGCTCTTAAAAAAATCTAGCTTAGCTTTCAACTGCTGGGAAAATGAAAACATCATGTTCTTGTATCTTGTCAGATTGGTGTTGTAGCGAAGAAGGCTCAACCTACAAATACACAAGACAACAATAAATAATACAAAATCATATCGAATTAAAGTTGATGAGCAAAGTATATTACACATACATGGCTGCACGTTGACCCTGAAAGAGACGACTGTAGTCCTCTCTGAGACCACAGATGTAGCTAACTGCTTCACCCCAAACCTTCTTAAGAGCACTGAGAGGAAGCTGGGTTTTGGTTTCCCGTACTGCAACAAAGAAAAGTGGTGTATTAAGTATTTGATTTAGTGTCTGGGAAATAAGAGATTTAAAATTGTAAATGCATTAACAACCAATCAAGTACTAAAACATTTTTGTATCTTCTATACAAGATCCATACCAATAAAGTTGACACTCTCAGGAAGTGTTCTAGCTGTAAGAGGTCCTGAGTACTTGATCAAGCTCTTGTCAAACAAATATACGATGTAGCTGTCCCATCCTCTCTAATGATCAGACACAACCCAACAAAACAAATCATCTTCCTGATTGACAGTTAATTCGCTTTTGGCTAAAGACAATGTAACATTTAATAGTATTAAAAAAAACACTTACTACTCCATCTAAAACACATTGTGCAGCAGGTTTCCTTGGATCTAACATGACTCCTGTTTCCTGCAGAAGCTCTTGATTTAAAAGTTCAATTTTGGTCTCAGCTTCAATTCTCTGTTGCAGGGAGTGGAGCCCTTCATCTGGGCTGAGCAGAAACGAGTGAACTTGGGTCGTTGTCATGTTCAATATGTGAACAACCTACAAATAAAGTATGAGTCAAAAAAGGAAATAGGCGTAATTTTATCTTCACACATGTTTGTATCGCAAGTAAAGGTAATGCGGACAGGTTCATGTAAATTTAATAATGTTGAAGCTAATAAAAAATGAGTAATAAATAAAATGAATAAACCTGAATAAAGTAATTATTTGTTTAAATAAAAGCTTGTGGCTCATCAAATGTAGAGGAGTGATGCAGATTCACATTTGAGCGGATTTATATAAAATCATTGCATGCATCTGTGAGAAAATCTGTTTATTTGTTATTGTACTATATAAATAATGAAAATCCACTGCAATCTGAGTAGCAGACATGCATGTCATAAGTAATTATTTAATAAATTGTTAAAAAGAATAGTAGCAGAAAAAACTAAAATTAAGCATGTCATAAGCTAATAATTGCCACGCCCCCCAATACTATAGAGAGTCGATGACTGACAGGCTGAAAATCAGACGATCTTAGTAAGAGCAATATCGCCCCAGTCTACAGTTAAATATATCAATAATTATTTTACATTTTTCTGTAAATGTAACTGCTCATGCCAAACCTTAAGGTTTAGTATTTCTTCCAAGAGATTAAAACAATGAGGCTGTTTTGTGTCTAGATTAATTCCTCCTCCTCTTTGTACTGGATCCCACTTCAGCATCAGCTGCAACAGTCCCTCTAAGGGCTCCAGTAGTGTCCTACAATAACAAACATATACAGTCAATAAAAAAAACACCTTCTAAAATCTTATTTCAAATAGAGATCCTTGAACTACCTGCTCAAATTGTTGGGGTAGGGAAGATGGGTGGAAAACCGGACCTCTCCGTTCATATCTTCTACAGCCATTATGTCCTTAGGGCCTTTGTTTCTCACTTTGCTCGTCCTAGGAAAATCCAATATATTCTCATAACGAACATGGTAAACTATTTAAATAGATTTCATGCTAAAGTGGTAGTAAAATTAATAAGAAAATGTCATAATTTACTGGCTGTCTCTTCATTTCAAACCTGTAGAAGTTTCTGTCTTCCACAGATAACAAAAACAAATTGGGGGGAGAATGTTGGTAATGAACAGTAGTGACATCCATTCACTTCTGTTGCATGAAAACAAAACCAGCATTCTTTAAAATATCTTCCTTTCTGCTCTATTGAAATTCATCGGTTTGAAATGACAAGACGTTGGGTAAATAAATGCACAACTTTTATTTTGGGTGAACTGTCACTTTAATCTAAGAAACAAATATGTTATTTGTGGAATTATTTAAGAGATTTTAAAGACAAGTACCACTGCACAGGCTGAAGATTATGAAGGAAAGGCCGAAATCCACAGCAGCACTCAAATATCATGGTGCCAAAGCTCCAATAGTCAACAGTGACCGTGTATGACTTGCCTTCAAACAGCTCCGGAGCCTGTTTGGAAAGCACACGTGAAAACAATATAGTTGTCTTCTTTCAGGCTTCCAAAAACTGAAGTAAACTACAAAATGAAAAGTGTTGAGTTGATGATTACTGCAAACACATACCAGATATTGCAAAGTGCCCACAAATGAAGTGCATAGGCTACCCTGGTCCAGGTCTTTGGCATAGCCAAGATCTATTATCTTGTGGACAAGCTGCAAAGAGAATAAAACAGATGATGAGTTAAGGAAAATTAAAAAAATGGCCAAGCTGATGAATTAGTAATACCTTTCCATTGATGTCCTGCAGCACAACATTCTCTGGCTTGAGATCTCTGTGAATGATTTTATTCTCATGGAGGTACTGGATTCCTGAACCTGACAACGCAAAATAGCTTGTTTTAAAACTTTACTGAAGAGTCATGATAAAAATCTTAATTGAATTAAATGATAATGAACTGACACATTACCGACATCATTTAGTAAAGCCAACACCTCACTCTCTTTCAACCCGCAGCAGTTTTCTGGTTTGCTTAATAACTGCGAATACAAAGAAAAGTAATGAGTGTTATGCCACTGTATAAATTAAAGTGTAAGTTCACCATGAACAACAATTCTGCCATCATTTACTCACGCTCTTGAAATTTTACACCTGTATGACTTTCTTTCAGCAGAAGAACAGAAAAAGATATTTTGAAGAATGTTGGAAACCAAAAACATTGGTCCAAGCTAACTTGCATTGTATGGAGACAAAGTCAAATATACAAATATACGGCTGTAAATGAGGCTTTTGACGATAATGTAATTATATCAACCGTAATTGTAACCCCGATTAGTTTTAAGATTAATTGTGCCGCCCTACTTTCTGATGTATTTAAATTTTTGTAACTAATGCCCACTTTGACTTTTACATCTAGCATTTTATTATACGCTACACCAAAATGCGCAAAACAATGGGGGAAAGCAACACGGCTAATGACATTGTTAACTATTTACTCTTTCCACGTTTTCCTTTGTATAAATATTTCAATTGTTAACATGCGTCATAAACAGCTGCTTGGTAACGATGCAATTGTAACACTTACATAAACCACCATCTAATATAAGAGAGTTATGTTAAAAAACATCAACGTATCCTAAAATATGTTTATCCTTCTGCTCTAAACTACACACCTTGCGAAGGTCTCCCTTGGAACAGTATTCCATGGCTAAAAGTGGTAAATCGTTCAAGGCGATGTGCATCATCTCGTCAGGCACATCCTTGGCTGTCACAACATTGAGATGTTTAAGCCTGTAAAAGAGGATTACATCATCAGCAAACGCATACAGACAACCATAGATGAATATATCCGGAAAAACACACTTTTTCATAATCTGAACTTCCCGACTCCATCTGTCTTTGTTTTTGGAATTGAGTTCAAGGCGACACAGCTTCACAGCGATTTTTTCCGAGGTGTCCTGTAAGAAATGACAGCGATCATGTGAACCCAAAGTATGAATAATGTATGTGACACAGGAATGCATTAAAGCCAGACACACACCTGATTCTGATACAGGTAGACATGGCCAAATCCTCCAGTTCCAAGCCTTTCCTTCATGAGCCAAGAGCCACAAGCCTGATTCTGTCTGAAAGGAGGTTTCTCCATCTGTAAACACAACAGATGTACATGAGCAGTTACAAAACACCCCATCATGTGACATGACAGCCTCGATGTGATGTGATATGAGTCTTTAAGGAGACTCTGAAGACAGATCGTGTACAAGTTTCGATCCTCTGTCATTCTAAGTGTGAATGAAGACTGAAATGTGAAAGCACCCATGTGTTGTGAAGTAGTGTACACAGCTAGCATCAAGCTAGTCGAGTTAGCTTGGATATTTACCTTGCTTTGATCTGTTTCTAAGCCACTCGAATCGACCACATCTGGTGTGGAGAACGTGTGTACGAACGCATTAATCCATATGACGTCACAGCATCGTCCATTGCGTTCGGAAACGTGCCATCATATCAGCTGTCAGGTTTGCTAACTGGCTAACTAGCTACACGTAAACACATCGACGTGAGCCGTTAGCTTGCGACGTTTAGCCGTCAATGGTCAGCTTTCCATCCCAGCAGTGACGATGAAACGAAGATGAAACTGCTCTCGGAAAGCAAATATGTTAAATAATCGAATAAAACGATAAAATGGACGAGGGCGCACTTGTGTGTTAACTGTTGCGCCGTCAGCTGCTACTCCAGTCAGAAGCGAAACAAAGTCTGCGCATGCGCAGTGTGAGCACCGAGGCGTTTTAGGGCTGGTGTGACGTCACGACCGGAAGTCTGTTGATTGGGGAGTGCTGATCTCGAATCAGTCTGGTCAGCTTGAGTCTACACAGCTATTGTGACGTAAACATAAATTGTTTATTTTCTGTATTGATGACTTAAGAGGCTTGTTTGAGCCGAATACAGTTTTTTTTATCATTTCCGGTCACCAAGTACATATAAGGTGATGATGTGTCATGATGATGTGCATGACGTCATGTTGTCGTCATCGTTACATATGTCCAGGAGGCGGCGCTCTAGACTCATGGACCCACACCATCTCATCTTCCAATTAAAGGGCCAACATAATTGTGGCATCACTTTACTCAACTCTTTGAGTTGTTTTAAATCAGTTTTTTTTGTGAAAGCAGAATTTTATTTTTGGGAGAATGTATTAAACAAAACTGTTCTTGGGAGTCCAATACATATTTTTTATATGGAACACAGGATGAGATATTTTGAAGAATGTTGGGCAGCAAAAAGTTCTGGGGTAAGTTTGAGTACCATATTATTTTTGTCAATGAAAACAAGCTTATCCAAATATTTTTCTTTGGGTTCAAACAAATAAAGAAGTGTATCCATCGATCACTTTAAGCCGTTTAGTAAGAAAAGTTATAAATGTTCATTAATTGCATCTGTTATTAAGTTAAATGTTTTCTGACATTACTCACCTTGGAGTTGTTTTAAATCTGTATATATTTCTAATTTCCTGTAAACAGAATTTTTTTTGGGGGGGGGACGTCTATAAAAAACTGTTCTTGGAGTCCATTAGCAAATATTTTATATAGGTTTTTGGTTTGTGGAACACAAGATGAGATATTTTGAAGAATGTAGCTCAGCAAAAAGTTCTGGGGTAAGTTTGAGTACCATATTATTTTTCCTGCTATTGTTGTCAATAGAGACAAGCATTCGTCCAAATCTCTTTCTTGGGGTTAAACCAAATTAACAAATGTATCTATTGATCACTTCAAGCCATGTTGTAAGGAATGTCAAAAATGTTAATAAATTGCATCTGTTAATAAATTCAAGCCGATAATTTGTTAATAATAAATTGTTTTCTGAATTCTTTTTTGTGAACACAGAAAAACATTTTTGGAATAATGCTTTAACCAAACAGTTCTTGGAGCCCATTACCAAATACTTCATATTTTTGGTTTTGTTGAACACAAAATTAGATATTTTGAAGAATGTAGGGCAGCAAATAGTTCTGGGGTAGGTTTGAGTAGCATTTTTTTTTATTTTTCACTATGGTAGTCAATGGATTCCACGAACTGTTTGAAGACAAGTATTCGTCCAAATCTAATCTCTGGGTTCAAACATTAAAATAAATTTATTTATCCGTCACTTCAAGCTGCATAGTAGGGAAAGTTATAAATGTTAATAAATTGCATCTGTTACTTAGTGATATGTTTTCTGACTGCCTATACATTAAGTTGAATACTGCTTATCTATTAAATCTGTGTTTTAATGATGTGTAGGGATGAGTCTTTACTGTTGTAATACCTATTAAGTCAGTACTTTACTGAAAAATAAAATGCAGTGTCAGCCGGTGAATTTGATCTGAGCACAGATTATCTGTTCTGTGGAAGTAATTTCCTAATGCCAACTTCTAGGTTTTTTTGTGAATGTTTCAGTGAAAATGGATTCTAGGGGTCAGGAAGTATATCAAAAATAGATCAGAAAATGCAATGGTGAGCTATATTTTGCATTAAACAATGAAATAAAAGAAATAGGAAGCATACAGTTAGAGATTTTTTATTTTGTCAGGCAGTCTGAAAACATTCTCTCTTTTAAACATATCTAGGTTTTTGTGGCATATTTAATAGAGTTCTTTATACAGATTACCACAATGAGTTCTAACACCTTTAAGTTGGGTATTTACTCAACTTCACATCTTACTAACATGCAAGTGAGAACAGTGTTTCTCTAGAGAAAAAGGAAGTAACTAAAAGAAGATACATTGCTTACCTCAATTAATGCGAGAAAGTTCAAGAAAAATTTTATGATTACAGATTTGTGTAGACTTTTCTTTTATGGTAAGCTAAGTGAGATATAATTTAAGTGCACAGGCTTTTTCAGTCAATTTAGTGACCAATGTGCAAAATGTTACCTTTACTTTTCCCAACATAATATGTTAATTAGATGTAACTTTATTGTCAGACGTTGTTGACATTCTTCTTAGATAACAGTTTCTTGCACGTAAAATCTTAAAAAAAAGAAGCAGCAAACTAACATTACAAAATAGACACAACAAGATAAATAAACATTCATTCTAAAAAACAAACATGATATGACTGTAATATTATGAATATGTTAATATTTTTTGGTGTTTTAAAAAAACATTTACACATATAAAATCAAGCTAAACCTATACAAAATGTGAAGAAAAATATAGTTGTATTTTTTATTTTTAACCACATCCTTTAACAGGCAGCTGCTAAATAAGGTGATGCAAACATTACACGCAGACTCCTTTAAAAAACAGAACACAGCAATAATGGAAGTTTAGTCCTGTGTTGAACAGGAAATGTGTGTCTGATGATTCCATTAGGTGTTAGTATGTAATGACATCATTTCCGTGCCTGCCATCCATGTAAACCCCCTAAATTATTTTATAATCTATTTAGTTATCGTGTTATCTGGCTATGAAAAATAGAATAAATTAACATAGACACATGAGATAATAAAACATGCTGCCTTCTCAAAAAAAAGAAGGAAATAAATTTCATCATGTCACACTCCACACCAAAATTGATAGAGATTTCATTATCATAACAGCTCATGAAGTAAACTGTAAGCAAACATCTGAACATTTTTCAGCCTTGATCTCTACTTGGCCCAAGCAAAGTTGTGCTAAGAGGTATATTTTGCTGGTTCACAGAAAACACTTCCTCATATTTTCAGTTTAAAGCATGTAAAATGAATATGGACTTTATTAACTCCCTATTAGGATGATTTCCTCTCTGAAGTGTTTCATGCTTAAAAAAGATATCTTGAGTAACACCGTTTGAGTCACAGTGGTGGTTTTTAAAAAGAAAAAAAATTCCAACTATCTCACTGTTTATTGTATAGCACATGCGCCAGGCCGCCTGAGACCAGTCCCTCCTCAACCAATCACGTAACCATGAGTATAAAACAAGAAACACTTACTGACACACAACAGCACATGACCTCAAGCCTGGCACAACTTCTCAGGGCAACAAAGATAGCTGCAAGAAAATAAGAAGACCAACAATTTACATTGTCTACTACCTGAAAGGTAAGAACAGGCAAACTTAAAGTTATGCTTTTTTCTTATTACGTATGTAAATGTATTTATTTTAATAACACCATGTAGAAATATGAATTAGATGTACACTATTTAAGTTAAGCTGAGTTATAAAAAAGCAAACTTTATTAACTAAAGTTAAATAAAGTGTGACACATAAATCAGCAAAATATGAGGAATTTGTTTATGTAATAAAGTAAATTAGACTCCCTAACTATATTGACACAAAGTATACAGTGTGTGCGTGTATACATAATAAATTACTTTATTTATATATATATATATATATATATATATATATATATATACATATACATATACATATACATATACATATACATATATACATATATACATATACCCACATATGCAGCTTAGAGATGTCTTGTAGAGTTGCACTTTCTCACTTTTTCAAAATGTTTTCAGAATCTCGGAAAAAGGAAACATCAATAATGTTTAGAATGAAGAACACTATCTGGATATTACTGTTAACATATGCTCTGGGTATCATTGAAGCGGTGAGAGAACAAACATGTCTTACCTCCTAGAGAGAACATTGAATTGGACTGACATTTGTAGACACACACATCTAATCTTTATTTCTCTGTTATAGACCTACCTTTGGCCTCAAAGATTTAGAAAAGACCAACTTACACGTAAGTCCGTTCTGATTTTGAGTTCTGATTCTGATTTACATTTACATTTACATTTAGGCATTTAGCAGAGGCTTTTATCCAAAGCGACTTACAATAGTCAAGGAGACAATGAAGCGGATTTTATTGAGTTTTGTTACAAGATGAGGTTGTGTTTATGTTATTTTATAAAGGGTCATGGAATTAAACATAATGTTTTTTCCTCACAGGGAAAACTGATGATTGCATGCCCGATGCAAGTGATGAAAGCAAATATGGAGGAGAAGAGTCAGTGACTATCAATGGACGAATGTGTATTCCCTGGCATTCAATCCCACTCAGAAGACATCTGGCCCCGTCCCTTAAGAACTGTCGTCATAACTTCTGCAGGTATTATTTTAATTAAATCACTTTTAAACAAAAGATATTTTATGTATAACTAGATATTATACCTCACACCCATCACCTGCCTGGGAATGATATCTATAGTATGTGAATATTTGCTTTTCAGGAATCCAGATGACAGCTCCATGCCTTGGTGTATGGTAAGAAGGGGAAAACGCTTGGTACGAGAAGTCTGTGACATTCCCACCAGTCCCACCATAAATCCACCAACACCTGAACCACTAAATAAAGACACAGGTAGGCTTTTAATTAAGTTGGATACATTTTTATTTCTTTATATATATATATATATATATATATATATATATATATATATATATAAATATATATATTATATTATATATACAATAATTTATGAGATGGAAAATATATGAATAATTTTTAAGGCTTATACATAAATATATTGATATATTAATAAATTGAAAATTATATGTGGAATAGTTCAATATTTGTAATGTTTATCATTTTTATAGACTTTGTTTCTGTTTTGCAGAATTAACATGCGGGGAGCGAAATTTACCCCGTTTGTCGAAGATTATTGGAGGATTAAGGTCATCTGTTGAGTCTCAGCCTTGGATGGCTTCTATCTTCATTGCAAATGGATTTGTTTGTGGAGGAACGCTCATTGCTCCTTGCTGGGTCCTCACTGCAGCTCACTGTTTCCCTTCAGGGTAAACCTTTTTTTCTTATCTAACATTGTTTAACTATTATGAGTTTAATGTGCATCAACTGTTATGTTTTTATTCATTTGGACAGTGATAATACCAAAATAAAGAAATACTCTGTGTACTTGGGGAAGAACGCCATCAATGAAACCGATTCAACAGAGCAGATGTTCTCTGTGAGCAAACTTGTGCTTCATAAAGACTTTGACTACACAACTGAAAACTTTACCCACGACATTGGTATGTTTTCCTCATTCTTCAACCTGTTTTAAGAAACTAAAAGAGTGCATAAATGATTTAAATCAACTTGTTTCATATAGCTCTCCTGAAAATAAGGAACAAAGACGGACAGTGTGCCATGAAGACAAACTCTGTGAGAATCGCCTGCCTTCCTCCATTCCAGCAAATGGTTCCGTCAGGATTCTACTGTGAGATTGCCGGCTATGGAAGATATCAAAGGCGTAGGTTGGCCTACACTGTATGCAAAGATAGCATATCAGAACACAATAACAATGATCGTGTTCATACGACAGTAAGAACATCATTACAAATGAGGCATCTTAGAAAGATATGATGTACTGTACTGTGATGCATTATAAAGCACTACTTGTACTTTGTACAATATGTAATTGAATGATGTCAGTTGACCCCTTGTAAGATGATAATGCTGACCAAAGAGAAGGCAGAATAGTGAAGAAAATATAATAGTAAAAAACACTTTTTTGCAATCCATTCAGGTGGCTTTGAATATTCCCGGCATCTTAAAACGGCTCAGGTTAAGCTTATTTCCCTGAATGACTGCCAACACAAATATTACAGTGAGGATGAAGTCAACACATACATGTTTTGTGCAGCTGGCAGAAACTGGGAGGATGACGCATGCCAGGTAAACGGGAAAATATAACTGTGACCTATGGACATCTTTTAACTTGCATATAGATAAGTTAAACATAACTGTATCTTTGTACAGTATCTCACATTGTGAACTCTTCTTTCAGGGTGATTCAGGAGGGCCCTTGGTGTGTGAATTAAATAACACAATGTTCCTATTCGGTATCATAAGCTGGGGAAAAGATTGTGCAGAAAAGTCAAATCCAGGTGTTTACACAAAAGTCACCAAGTATAATGATTGGATCTCACAGCACACAGGTTTACCTGCATATACAGTAGGCTACAGATTTCCAGAGAAGGATTAAGTTTGAAGGAAATGCTTTAGTATTTTCTGCCACTAGGATGAATTATGGCAGCTACGGTTCGGTTGGAATAGCAATTTTTGACAGGGTTGTCATTACAACAAATATATAATAAGTATATTTATTTAAGCTCAGTGTGTAAACCGGATTTATTTGTGCAGATGTTTATGTCATGGATGCTGATCCTCTTTAAAAGACTTTATTGTTATATGTTACTTTATTTATTGCAAAATTGTATGATATATTTATTGCTCTTTTAAACAGCCTTATACATGTCAGGAATTGTATAAAGTACATTAAACTTGTATTATTTTGTAATCTTTTAGATTCTGAAACTTAAATATTTGAGAGTTATCTTATCAGTTTTTGTTCTTCGAGGCCCTACAGATTAATTCTATTTTTATAATTGATAATGAATTAAAGATTAATGTAATGAATGTATATACACAACAAATGTGTTAGAGTCACTAAGCAGTGACTTCACATACAGGTCCCATTTACTTGCTTTTAAAAGCTCCCACATACGCCCTATAAATTCTTGATTTTTACATTTTCCAATACACAATAGTTTAGTAGGTCTAATAATTCATTTTATCTAGGACTATTTCTATAATTATAGAAACATGCATGCATATACACACATACACCCACACAAACTGTTTTAAAAGCAGAATCCTCCTACAGATTATATTTGGCAGATTATTTCAGTATTGTTGACCAATTTCTCTTGATTACTAGCAGTCAACGTATGAGGAAGTTAAAGACATTTGCTGTTTTTCAAGAAGTGTCTGTGAGAAAATAAAAAGGAACTTTTCCCTTATTGCATCTAAAAACACAAGAATGTGTCATAAAAAAAAGGGGAATTAATGTTAAACATCATTAAAACCTATAAGTAGTCTCAGGGACCATTTCCTTCTTCTTACTAAGAATAAAAGATTATGAAGACAAAAAGAGTATCGCCATATAAGTAAATAGTTTGTTTAGCCACATGATGGACAAGAATCTATGCCAACTTATAAGCTTCATGCTCTTCTGCATATGCCATGGCAATAATGAAACACCTTAAAGGAGGAGTATTGCACTGGCTCATGCATTATAAGTGCTTTAGACTAATAAACCTGTTGAGTTGTCTTCTTCAACATTGTCTATTTGTTAAAGAACAAGTATTTCTGGGCCCAATACCCCCCCCCCTCGAACAGCCAAAGGCTTTATTTTATAATAAATAAAATAAAACATTCAGCCTATTACCATCATTAGGTCACAAGTTTCTTATAGGCCATACGTTAGTTAGTTACTTTTTTGGATTAAATCAAAATACATTAATACACCTGCTCTTGTCTTTGCTCTGACATGATTTTTGAGATATGTAGTGACCACAATGTACACCGGAGGACGCTGCTAGAACATTACATATATTCAAAATTAAAAAATATTCATGGAATTTAAAAAATGTTTTAAATATATTTATAAAAATTGTTTTTCTAAAGTACATGCAATTTAATTGTCAAAAAATCTACTGTATGTTTAATTTTCTCCATAGGCCTACACTTTGTAGACTATGATACCAATAGGTGATGAATTCAAGAGTGTTTAAAAAGTATAATTTCGAAAAGAGAAAATATAGAACTCAAAGCCGCACTGAGAGATATAAATAGTTGAAGCCAGTCTGAGTCATAGATCTGAATGAAGAACGATATTTAAGAAATCTAACTTTTTCAAAGGAGTGGGTGGTATTTCCCATATGGTGGTATTTGTGTTAGGCCTGATTGATCAAACATTAATGCATTTAAAATTAACTACTAACATGCTTTGTTTGGGATCCTTTGGAAAACAATTTCCAATGATAAACTATGTTACTATAACTATTTAAGTGAGCAAGTAGTATGTGATATATTCCATTTAAGCAGTGAATGACATCACAAATGATGAAAAATTTGATTCTGTAGAAATAAAACTTTCTGTGTATGTTCACCTTCACATGTGTAAATGCGATATGTTTGTTCGTGCGTGCATAAGAAAGAGAGAGCAGTAAAACCTCATCACCTGCAAATGCAGTAAATACAAACAGTCAGCAGAACGCAGATGACATGAAATTGCTGACTAGAGCATTAGTCATCTTTGCCATGGTTGCTGAATCTGCACTGTTCAAATTCTAATACCAAGAACCCATATATGACAATAAGGGTGATTTCTATGATATTACTACATCTTTTATTAGAAACAAAACAATCAATCTATTTTCTTTTGTTATCTGTATTGGTAAGACCCAATTTTAATGCATGATTAAATGAAAGGAAATATCAAGGAAACATACATTTAAAAAAGTATTAAGGATGGATTTTGATTGACAACTTGTCAACTTGGAAGGAGTCCATAGCACACAGCTGGATCTGAACATCTCTTGACTATCAGGTTTAAAAGGCCACAGACAATGTTCAACATACAACAGACTCTACATGCACAAGGTTCTGTGACAGCTGCTTAGTACTGTATGATCAACAATTTACCTTATTAGTGTTGAAAGGCCCTTCCTAGTTCTTCCATTTCGACCTCTCCTTATTTGGTAGCCTTCCTCTAGCCCTGAGTGGTTTCTACCATATTAGCACTGAACAGGGGCTGATAAATGATAATGGATGCATTTTAGTATTGAACCCACTTGTGAATTATACATAATGATTTTTCATGATCATGTAGCTGTCTAAATATCATCATCTGATGTGAAAGTGACAGATTGTCCTTTGGCATTTGCAGAGAATGTCTCAATATAGGATAAAACATCTCCCATATGCATGAATATAAATGAATCAGTCACTTTATTCTTGTCTCTAAACTTTTAAAAATGCACTTTTAATATGTTTTCTTACTTTTCTTTACTGTTTGTTAAAATGTTCTCCTTATAAAGAAAATTATAAATAAAATGTATTTACCTTTGCTAGTGCAATTTGATTGAAGGAGGACATCTATAAAGTCTATAAACATATTTTGAAAAAAATATCAGGTCTTCATTAAAGGGTTTTATTAAAGAAGAAGTATCACATGCAGTTTTTACCACTTTTATGCTAATTTTGAGAACCTGTTCCTATTGTGTTGAAGACTGATGTAGCTTTACAACTGTTTAGGGATAAAGCCGAGCGACTATGTGGAGATCATGAGCAGTGTCCATGACCAATCTCCTCACAAGGGCCTCTCCTTTACACAGTAATGCGTGATTTTCCGAGCTCTCTGATTGGTATCTGTGTGGTATGTTTCGGAGAATGGCTAATAAATAATCGGGAACTTTCTGATGGTCAAAAGTTCCAGATTTAAAAGAAATAACAAAACAAGTGGCTGTAGGGTTGAGGGTATTGGGCACAAATACTACGTCATTCGTCTAGCTCGTGTTTACATGTAAGTTTCACGCACTTTGGCCCTATTGGCCTTCCACACAAATGGACCACATTGAACAGGACAATTCAACCTAAGTATAAAGCATAATTAATAAGACCTGAAAACGCTTGATACATCTCCTTTAGGGGTCCTCATATAATATAGCATGCATTGTGAGATTAATATATAATTCATTTGAAATGAAATGGGTTTTCGTGTTTTTATATATATATTTTAACAAGTGTGTACTACTTTTGAGGAAAGAAACCTAGTTTGACTCTAACTGTAAAAGACTAAATTATAAAAGTAATTGTCCACCTGTGGAAATACTAAGAAGCAGGTATGATAAAGTGTGAACTCCACTCTGTGTTCAGTTTAACTTACTCTTCCTTTAACTGAGTCATATGTAATAAATGTGAGTCATTTATTTGTATAGAACTGGAAGAATCCACTCTTGTTGGGAAGACTGGACTTGGACTGGACTTTATTTGGATAGGACAATATGCAAGGAAAGAGGGATTAGAATTATAACATTATGTGAAAGAGGAAAGGGGAAAACAGGGTCCAATAATATAGTTTTTTTTCAGTATTAGTTTATATAGAAATGAATTCAATTATTTTATTAATTATGTTATGCACACAACAATATTCCAACAGAGGAATAAGAGGCAGATTTAAGTGTTAAAGAGATGGAAGAAATGAGCGATAAATAAATAGCAGCGTTTGTTTAATCAATTAAATTAAGTTTCTTCTAAAATTCAATTTATGCATCAAAATACGTTTTTATGAACAATATGGTAAAAAAATTATAAAAATACACAAATTATTAACAATTTTACACAAAGAATATAATAGTAGATGATACAAATAAAAAGCCATTTGGGAGTCGCAAGAGCCAAATCTTCTGAGGGAACCGAGTCAAAAGAACCGAATCTTTATCTGCAGGTGGAGACTGGACTTTATTGGGATGGGACAACATGTATGGAAAAAGGGATTCGAATTATAACATTGTGTAAAAGACGAAAGGGGAAAACACGGTCCAATAATATAGTTTTTTCAGTAATTAGATTATACAGAAATGAATTCAATTATTTTATTAATTATGGTATGCACAAGAGACAGATTTAAATGTTAAAGAGATGAAAGAAATGAGCAATAAATAAAAAGCACTGTTTGTTTAATCATTTAAATTAAGTCTCTTTAAAATATCTAAAAATGTTAAATTTTGTAGGAATTGTGTTTTTTGTAACAAAAAATGCATCAAAACAAGTTATAATGAAGAAAATTGTAAAAAATAAAATAAAAACCCACAAATAATTTACAATTTCTAAATAAGGATACAAATAAGGAGCCACTTGGATCCGAATCTTCTAAATGAACCGATTCAAATGAGTCGAATCTTTAAAAAGATCCGGACTGCCCGTCGCTAAATCCTCACTTGGTCATCCCAACGTATTCCAATTTTGGCCACCCGACGCATGACGTAGTCAGGGAAGCTCTTATCACAGGTAGGGAGGGGCGGAGGAGAGTGGAAACAGCGCGTCCAATCAGATCCCGAGCCCGGTGCGAAACCTTTGCGCCGATTGGCTGGCTTGCGCTCATTCCGTCGTGTCCTCTCTCTCTCTCTCTCTCTCTCTCTCTCTCTCACACTCACACTCACCGGGCGCATTGGTCTGGTTCCACACAGAAGGCGTCGCTCCTCGCTTTTTCCTGCATGACTTGGGAATAGACATCTGGACCGTGGTGCCCTTGGAAAATCTAACAGGGGGAAGCAGGGCAAAGTGATTTCTGGGAGCGAGCACGTGCCTTAATCTGGGATAATTAGATTTCAGGATGCCAGTTTTCCACACCAAGACGATAGAGAGTATCCTGGAGCCTGTGGCTCAGCAGATATCCCACTTGGTTATCATGCATGAGGAGGGAGAAGTTGATGGGAAAGCCATCCCAGATCTCACCAGCCCTGTGGCAGCAGTGCAAGCAGCTGTCAGCAACCTTGTGAGGGTGAGAGTCAGATCCCATGGGTGCTGTCATCCATACACAACACAGATCTGTTGTGCATCTGTTGTGTCTTTATCCAAGAACTTTTCCCTTTATCATTATGGACATCTACCAACATACAGGAAGGAATTTTCTCATACATGTTCTTTTGTAATGGGAAGTGCATGCAAAGTTTTAAAGTGTCACTTGATATGTATGGTGTTCTGTATGGGTTTCTTATAGGATGGTGTTAAGGAGTAAGTATTGTGTTTTATTTGGAATCGACAAACTTTCAGCCCCATTAAGGTTAATGTCTATATCGGCTGATGTGGGTGATGGATGAAGCGAGGAGGCTGAATAAGATCCATGGTACTTCCTACCAAGTCACTGCTTGCAACATTAGAGGCATTGTGACCTTTGTGAGATCAGTTATACCAAAATATACTCGCTAAAGTTGTGTTTGTATGGGATTGGAGTTGTGTAGTCACCGTGTGTTGAGAAAGTGATCTGGCACTGAACTGATGGCTGGTTCATGCGGCTGAAGTGAGTTTGGAGTTGAGTACAGAAGAGCCTTTCTTGGACTCTATTCTTCTCAGTTCAAGGAGCTCATCTGTTTATAAAAGTCCTTTAAGTTCTTTTGTTGTTTCCAGGAAACATCAAAACAAGATCATAAATCGCAGCAACCCCACGTCTTTTGTATGGTTATTTTCCAGTGTACCCACAGAAACCAGATTGAATCTTGCTGGTATGTTCTGCATCCTCGGGCCACACATTGAGACTTAAACAACATAGAAAAAACATTTAAATCAAGAAATAAAGCCTTTATTTACGTGTGCAGTATTCACATTATACACTTTACTTTCTATTCTAAATCTTTTCAGCATTTTTGTCTACACATGTTGATGTGTTACGTCCGAACAGTACGAGGGTCAAACTTGGCTTGTTTTAATGTAAGAAGCTCCCATTTAACCATAAATGAAAATGATGTCATCATTTATTTCCACTCTTGCATTTAAAAAATTTAAGATTTTCCTTCTACACAGAAGAAGATATTTTGAAGTATGTTTGACTAACGTTCTTCAAATGTTTTCTTTTGCGTTCTACTGAATAAGAAAGTCACACAGGCTTCAAACATCAATAGGAAGAGTAAATGATGACACAATTTTCAGAAAACACTTTCTGAACAAGCAGGCATCTGAAAACCGTAGAGTAAAAGCAATGAAGTTTGAGGTCAGAGCAATGAAAAGTTTGTTGTCGATTTCGAAAAACAAGAAGCGTATTTAAAATCAGGGACCCTGCCGTTAAGTATAATAAGAAGAATGTACTTCGTGGTTAACTTTTTTCATGAATAATCCACATAAAGGGTGTGAGTATTTTGTGTCCCCTGATTTGGGAAGAAGCAGGGTCTCACAGTGCCAGGCTGGGGTGTGGGGAGGTTGATGACCCAGTGAAAGTTATTCCCTGCTGGATTGAGGAAGTGTAAGGTGTCAGCGTCTTCACTGGAGACTCTCCCTAGAGCACCCCCACCCCTCATATGTGACACCTGTTACTGCCGAAATGTCCAACATATAAGTCATCCTTAGGAATCAATGCTTTACATCTCCTCTCACTTTAAAGATTGGTCTGTATCTTGGAGACAGTTCTATGTTTAGACAGTCAGCATTTTCTGGGGCGTCTCGGGATTGTGATCAGAAGTTAGTCAAGGTTTGTTTTCAGTAGTGGCCCTATTTGTGACTCATGATTGTTTGTTTGTTTGTCATTCATTACTAAGCTGTCAGATGGAGTAGTGTAACTATATATGATGGGATGTTCTTTTTCTGAAGTCCCAAGCGTAAGTCAATGAGAAGTGAGCTGGCTCTTGCTCCTCTAATTAACCACCAGAGCATATAAAGTAGCCACAAACCTCACTTTGGCACCTACTTTATGTATCTTACTTTATATAATGATTAATTAAAAGTCTTTGTGTAACAGAGCTGAAGATCATCTGCTTGCCTTTCCTTCACAGAGAGCAAACCAAAAACCTTGACCTTAACTGCTTAAAGACCACACAGCAAACAAGACTTAGGTTTTATTCTTAACATGAAGCATGTAAAAAAAGATATGACCTCATAACCCCAAGGTCTTGAATTCAAAGGTGGACTTTTTCGACACCACAGTCATTTACAAGGAAATCTCCATAAGTGATATAAATGCATTGTGAGGGAATCCTTTGAAATGTGTTTAACTGAAGCTGATCCCGGTTTATGCCTAAGACTTATGCTGATGACCATGAAACTACTTAAGCAAGCACTTGTCCAAGCCCTGTTGTGTTATTAACAAAAAAAGGTATATTAAAACGATTCATCCCAATTTATAACATCCAAATTAAAAGTTTGTGTTTACATAATGTATGTTTATGGATTGTAAGTATTGATTTTGTATTTTCAAACATGTACACATACATACTTTTAAAAGAAAACGTAAGAAGTGTTTATTTATAATTGTAATTATTTATTAATGATAATATATATCTTAATATTTACTATTTATAGATATTTAGAAAATATTTTGATACATTTTTTATTATAGACTATTATTTATATAATTGCAATTATAAATAAAACATTAACTTATTTATGTTTGTGTTTATAGATAAGAAGTTAATATGCAAAGTGTATATTGAAACATTTAAACACAAACTTGCCATTCATTGCTTCCACTTTTCGGAAGCATTCTCATAATTGTCTTAAAATGAAAAAAATCCATTTTTTTACCAAAGGTTTCACTGAAATTGACAGATCATATGTCAATTTTTGGTAGTTTAAATGTGAAGACTCCTTATAATTTCCAAAGCATTTTCTGTTTTAAACGCATTGTTTTTCACAGCCCTCTAACTTAATCATCCCATCTACAATGAAAATGTCACATCCAAAACAATCTATTTTCCTCATAAACGTGCAGGGAATACTAAAATCCACCAAATTACCTAATTACTTTTTTACGTTCAATGATAATTGCATCTCGTTAGCATATTCATTTACAGAAATTATTTTCTAAAATGTGTATCCTTTTTAGCATTTATTTCCCCTCTAAAATAGAAATCGTGTGCATACTGATATCCATACTACAGTATATCATCAAAGTTTTAGAAAAATATAACTGAATGGTATTGATAAATTTTTGTTTGACATCCATAATGCTGGAATTTCCTCTTGACTGATCTTGGATGAGAGTAAGAGGAAAGTAATTTTGACATCATTTGAAATTTATGTTAAAATCTTAAAAAGGTTTAAAGATTGTAACTTCCATATGTTCTTCACATAAAAAAAATCAGATGGAGCACTTTGACACTTGTGTCTAGAGGATCCACGTTTGTCCTACAACATTTCAGTAGTGCTTTATGTGTGTTTCACCAAATGTAGAAGCTTTTATACCTTGTGTCGTCATCTACATTGTCAGAATGCTCACTTTTTTGGGTGTATGATATCTGACATTGACCTTGAATGACGGGGTTGAAGCATCTGCTGACCTTGTCACCCCTCCAAATCCATTATCAGCTCTAATGCACACAACCTTACAAGCCTTACAGCCTTTTAGTAGAACTACAAGTGCTATAAGCACTCTACATTAATTATGCATTAAAAATACACAATCAATGCCTCGCTGTCTCCAGTGTCTTTATCACCCATACACTTTGTTTGCCAATGAGAAATGTGCAGAAGGGGAACCTTTTATGGGCTGCCTGTGTGCAGACTGCAGAGTTTCCTTTAAAAGGAGTCCCTCGAAGCTCGTGAGAATCAATGTGCGATAATCCTGAGCAGTAGCGTAAACAGTGGATGGATAAAAATGTGCTGGGAAGGAACAGGAGCCTTGTTACATAAACAGCCATGGTGGAGATTGAATGCAGAGAAGCATCTGACTGCAGGTCCCAATAACATTCCCTTACAAATGCCCTTCGACCCACATAAACACACAACAAAAGCACACGGCGTGCGCACGTGTAACACACACAGGCAACCATGAGAGGAATTACAATCATGTCAGTGTTTAACCTCTGGTTTGTCTTTTGACAGCCAGTGTCATGACATTCTGTCAGTTGGGGTTTAACAGGTGGATTTTGTAAAGCTGTAATAATGACTTACTGGGGATGTCAGTAATACATGTGGCACTTTATTCAGTTGGTGGCAGATCAGTTTTTATATTTTTGCATTATTTTTTTTAACTAACTTTTTTATTGTTCATGCAGCCACTATTTGATCAACCAAAATTCTTTATTTATTAACCAAATTTCTTATATAATATTTGGCGTCTAACATGCATTATTGTGTACAGTGTTGGTATAGTGTTTCTGATTTATTTTTATTAGAAGTATTTTTCAGAAGTACTTCTGCGTGTTGTATTGTTATAAATCAAAAGAGTAGAGACTAGCAGTTGAAATATCAATTTTCTGAGAATGTTTAAACAATATGCTGAATCGTCTGTTTATTTGACATTTGATATAGTCTAGACATCAGGAAGAAAAATCAGTCTGCACAAGTTTTTTTTATTAATGCATTAATAAATTAAGGTGAAATAAAGAATGCAAATTTTGAGTGACTTCATACAATTTATGATTTATGTGAACTTAAATGTACTGAAGAATAGAAGAAATAATACACAATTTACTACAGACTTTGAAAAACCTTTATATTCCAACCAAAATAGGCATCTGAATCAGTATGGTGACTACCTTTGGCAACTGACCAGCAGTGGCATCCATTTACTTCTATTGTAGAACACAAAAGCATTGCATCTATTACCAACATTCTTCAAAATATCAACTTTTTTGTTTTACAGAATAAAGAAAGTCACACAGGTTAGAAAGGATTTGAGTAAATGACGACAGAATTTTCACTGTGGGCGAGTTGTCACATTAACATGCAGTGTTGTAGGGGATCCTTATTTACCACTGTTGCTTCTTGCCTCACAGAGGGCCTTATAGACCCAGGACACTGATCTAAGAATATCCCAGCGGAATGTAGTTGCAGGTCCAATATCTAAGAAGAAGTGAGAACCGGAGGCCCCTGTGAGTGGAGTAACTCTCCTATAATTCTTTTCAAAATATCAAGTCCCGATAGACAGTTCTTTATATAGGGAAAAGAAGAAGTTGAAACAAAAATCTACAGATTTCAACCCTCTGGTTTCTCCTGACCTCATTTTGACTGGTTACTGGGGTGGGTTGTTTATTCCCTAGGGTACATCCTGTTTATCTGCAACTGCAACGGAACACTTGACTGGGGATTTCTTTCATTCTTCTGCATGAATCTGCCAAACAGGCAACACAGCATTCACTGGGGTGAAAGAGAAGAGCCGGCTTTTTGTGATTGACACTGAGGTGTGCATTGAATGTTTACATTCGGTCCATACTTAAGAAACGTAAATATTTTTTGGGAGTTGTGGGTATTGCCATTGGCAGTACGGTGCTCCACCGGTTGAGCTACAGGAACACATGTGCATGGGTGTTTTGTCGACCCTGTTAAACACCCCCCACTGGGATAGGAGTCTCTCTGATCTCGGTTCCCACTTTAGCCCTAAAGTTAACCCAGTTAGCCTTTTTACGAGGCCCTGTCACCCACCGGGGCCAATATAAGAATGCAGTTCACAGCCAACCACAATCGTCATCGTCCTAGAGATCAATGATGTTTAGCAGCTCATCCGCTGTGAATGGATGCGGTCTTTATATACCGCTTCAGTCTGGTTGATGTGTCTCATCTCATTACATCATCTCTCTCTGTCTTTACTAGTCTAAATAGATGTTCAGGGAATATATGTTGCTTTCAACTGATGACTCGCTAGAGCTTCACGGGTGCTTGAAAATCTACTTCAAATGTGATTCGGATATGTAGGGTAGAGAAATGGATGCGACTGCTTTCCTGTAATTTCATCACTGGAAAAAAGGGCAGGCGGGAAGTGGCCATGTGGTGCGCAGAGATAACAAACATCTCTCTGTTATGTGCTATCTCTGCATTAGTGGATTCTAAAGGACATTGTGATGTAATTCCTGATCTCTATTGAAAGGACAAATGGGGCACGTGGATGGGAGGTTGCGTTTGGTTGGGATATCTGGGTACAACATTTTAAAACTGTGTTTTTAATTTGAGGTAAAAAACGACTAAGCAAGTGTTTGGTTTGAGTTAAAGTATATCAAAATTAGCTCTTTTAATCATGATTTTCTCCTGTAATTTCAAAGCTGTTTGACTTTTTACCTTGTGCAAAACACAAAAGAATATAATTTAAAGAATGTTGGTAACCAAACACCAGCGGTACGCTGTTGTTCAGTTTTGAACTTTAAAGCGTATGTTGTGTTCTGCAGAAAAAAAGAAAGTCATTCAGGTCCAAAATGACAAGAGGGTAAGTAAAATTCGGAATAATCTGATATATATATATACCCCCCAGTAAAATATTAATAATATATTCTTTTCTCAAAATATTACACAATAAACAATGCAGGGTTTGCAATTACAAATGTATTACTAAATTCGTAGTATGTATGATTGGGCACTAGTATTATTGGGAACTATATAAGATGGTGATTTAGAGATTGTAAAATTAATAATTTGACATTGTTATTCGTTTGAATTTTTTACTAATATCTCCCATAATCATTTGTAATATACATTATAATATTTAGTTTTGCATTTAGAATGTACCATGCAGTTGTTTTACAGAAAGTTAGAAAACTCTTCAAAACTTCAATGTAAAATCTTTTAACAACAATTATCGCGATTACATTTTAAATAGTCGACAATTATGATTTTGTCTAAATCGTGCAGCCCTAGTTGCACCCCTATCCACAGTGTGTTGATCCTAAAAAATAAAGTAAAGGGTTTGGTTGTGGCAGATTTCTGACTGTGGGTGGTTGTTTCTGATTGGACAGTAAAAGTACTGGCAGCATCCCAGACAGCCAGCAGTAGATAGACTTCTGGGCCTGTCCAAAACACACAGGACCTCATTGTGTCCTGAGACTCCGAGCAACCCCATAAGCAAGCTGTGTCAGTCTGTTCTGCCTTAGGACCACAGCTTCTCCACAAGAGTGTGCATAAGCTAGCTGTTTTAAAATGGAATGAAAAATATTGATGACTCTTCCTGCACTACCGAATATGAAATACTATTTTGATGTCTTTGTTTGTCGACATGGTTTGGGAATGAAGGAGACAAAATTGAACTTGTGATAATTTATCAGTCCATTACAATTACATCATCATTTATCCTATTAGCCTAATTGAAGCCCCATTAATAAAGTCCAAGCTGTCGTACCTTGATTTTCTCGGCTGTTTCAGCATCCCTCCATCTCCTCAACTCTACACCGTTGGTTCTTTTACCTCATCCTGGAACATAGAGGAAATGTTCTGGGTCTGGGCCAAGCCCGGAAGCAACTCTCTGAAAAGCACACCAAATACGCAAACTATTCTTTTATTTACACTTATTTACAAGGACTTGTGATCTTTATCATAACTTTCTTTTACAATACTGTTTAAAAGATAGACGATGGTGGGATGAGAATAGGAGAACAGTAGACCTGCAAAGACCAAAATTGTGCAATGCATATTCATGTTCTTTAAAAGCTTGTTTGTCATGTTTTCCTAGGTGGGGAAGGAGACGGTGCAGACCACGGAGGACAAGATTATGAAACGAGACATGCCCTCAGCCTTTATTAAGTAAGTCCTGTGCTTCCTGTCTCACTAGGGCCTCATTATGTAAACATAGATCAACGTAAATCACATTCCCATGCTGCTGACGCTTTAACAAACATGCTCATTGCACGGAATTAACAAGGCCTGTACTTTAACAAGCTTGTCATGTCAAGAAAAGTTAAGTCATGATCATTTCTAGAGATTTGTTTAAGAAATTTGCATCCATGCATGTTCTTGTTTCACCACCCAACTGTGTGGATAGAAGTTCTCCCTCAATTCTGGGAACCAGTTAAATGGATTCAGATAAGTCATTGTGACACAATGCAAGATCTAAACAAAAGCCTTGCGTAAATGTAAATGAAATTGAAAATAATGACTCATGTGCTGGAGGTTAGTTTAGAAGAATTCTAGTTCTTCTGGTGCGACGTCTCGCTGTCATGAGCTGAGTCATACCCATGCTGCTGAATCCCGGGGGTGTTTTTTCAGCGAGCTTACGATGCATTATTGATAGGTGTTTTTAAAAAAAATATGTCTTCTCCCTTGACTCTCTTCAGATGTGTGAAGGGCCACTTTGACAGCTGATGCAGATGGAACAGTTAGTGTGGACTATGATGTGAATTATTGATGTTCTGTCTGTTTGTGTCTGTCTCCCGCCCTCCTTTCGCCCCATTTCCTGCTCTCTGTGATGTCTATGTTAGGTTGTGCTTTTTGTCATCAGTCGGACACAAAAAGTCACTGAGGTAGAGGTTCTTGCTGTTTTTTTCAGACATTATAAGGGTTACCTGGGTGAACGTAAGAGACCATTTCGACTGTAATCTGTGTTTTAGATCTACTGTGGCCTTTCCAATCCAGTGTCTTTTGAATTTCAACAAGTCAAACCTTAGGAGTAACATAAAGCCATCCAAAAGCAATGCGAGAGACTGACACAATGTCAAGACTTATGACAGCTAAGATAATATCTTGGTGCACACACATAAAATTGTTTTTGGAATTACTCAATTTAATCATGTTCATTATGTTCACAATATTACACAATTGCTCTTGAAATTTGCTATAATTTGAAAAACATTACTACCAATACAATGATGTTATTACTGAGAATATTGAGTAATTCCAACAAACTTTTTTCAGTAAACATAATTTTTTTTTTACTTTTCCTAAATACAATTACAAATATTACAGTTTGTATTGCTTAAAAGTAAAACAAATCTTTGCAGTGTTTGAGGTCTGAAAAAAGAAAGAGCGTCTTTTTGAAATGCTTTGTATTTTAACCATTTTCTGTAAATATATGCCAATAGAAAATACATTTGATAGTAATATTGTTCACGGGGTAAAACAAATATAAAAATTTTATCTGAACGCATGAGTATAAATTAATAGTGAAAAAAATTATTTCTCCACAGCTGAATATTAAAAAATATATAGTATCAAAATGGAAGAACAAGTATGGTGTACAACAGACTACAACCTACAATTTGGTACGTGGGCTCTTACCGCTGAGATAAAGGATTGTGATAAAGTGCTCTGTAATAAGTGGTGCACTTGTGCTGTATGGAGTATTCTCAGAACAACAGTGGAGCTGACAGCTCTGCATGGACCCTGCATTGACTCTCATTTCTTAGTTAAGGGAAACACTTTTTAACGATTGTCTGACTTTGCATTTTATGAAATGCAAAACAATATGATAAAGACCTAGGAGTAGACTTTCTTCTCTATTTGCACTCAGGTTGTTAAAATTCTTTTTGAGCTTTATAGAATCTCAGGGGTGCTATTTGCATCTGGACAAATTGTGTTTTGAGTTTTCCAGTGGTTGAAGTCTTAGGCTGATCTCTATAAAATGGGAGGGCAGATGGACACAAACAGCGGAGGATTTGGCTTGACACAGAAAGCTGACACATTTGGCACACAAGTTGGCACAGAGCTCGTCCATCAGCACACGTTTTGGCTGACAGGAAATGTGAACCCCCCCCCCCCCTCTCTCTCTTTCTAATCATATATATGTATATATATATATATATATATATATATATATATATATATATATATATATATATATATAGATGATTAGATTATATATGGCTCTGTTGTAATGGCTGACATCGAAGTGATACCTCATATAGAGAGGTCACCACCACAAAATAATGATGAAGACAGGGTTTCTCATAGACATGTGACATTTCACTCCCCTGTGGAGCTGTGGGGCAACTCGGACATGGGTTAAAATCTATTAATACTGTGTTGTCCAGACCGGTGTGGAGGGTGAAATTTAAAGGGCAGGGTGTAAACTCGTTGCTACATTGTGTATTTCTTTCGGTTCCTAAAATGTAAAGACATATATGGTTGTGGACTGTTTTTTTTCAAATGTAAAAAAATATGTATTTATAGTAGGGATGCTCCTATCAATCGGTACTCACTAAACTTGTCGCGACCATATGACCCGATCTCAATTCATGACGTCAAAGAGTCAGGACGAACATGATAGGTGGGGTTGTAAATGTTCAAGCACTGCAACCCCATTGTAAAGGCTATTTAAATGATCACTGTATGATAAACACTTTTTGGGAATCAATTAGTACTCTGTTAAAACTATAGTTACATTACATTCATTACATATTTACCAAAAATTTTTTAAATTTACAAATATAACAAAAGCAACATATATGGTATCATTTTATATGAAAAAGATTATTGGTGATCAAAGAGCTTCCAAATCAGTAATATAAACTTGAAGTATCAGAATCAGCATTGGTATCAGAGCATCCCTAATTTACAATCTGGCTATGGTTCTAGATGTGATAGGGTCATCGCACCCAACATGCATTTTATTGTTTTTATTGTTCCTTTGATCAAGTCAACTGATACATACTGTATCAAACATTACTTTTTTGTTGTTGTTTCTAAGGGTGGAGAATGCTTGTGCAAAGTTGGTGGAGGCTGCTCGAATGCTGAGGACAGATCCATATTCTGTCCCCGCTCGGGATTATCTCATCGACGGGTCTCGAGGCATACTTTCAGGCACATCGGACCTTCTGTTGACCTTTGATGAAGCAGAGGTAAAAATAGAAATGAGTTCTTCAGTTTTGCTGTTGCAATTTGAATCTGAAAAGTCAAACAAAATTGTCATTTTTAATTTTCGTAGATGATATTACATCCTTTGCTCTGGGAATGGCCATATCACATAATGAGGGAGGGATTTGGGGGACAAAACCATCGTAATATTTGAATATGAAGTGACACATTACTATACAATGATTTGACTGTTAGATGTAAATGTGAATGTGTGAAAGATTATGTGTATTCTAAATCCACAATTAACATACAAATGACCGCATTTTGAATGTTAATTCTTTTGCCTTCTGTTGTTCATATTAAACACAGTCACTTATGAAGCAGACTAACTTGCGGCCTAATGTGCCGTGATCCGCATATCCAGCTTCCCCTGTGTGCTAAACGTGTGGGCGCAGTATAAAGGAGCTCACACAGAGCACATGATCTGAAGAGCTGCCGTGCTCACAGTATGACTTCTATCAGTGCCAGTTACATTTGAAGTTTCTGCAAAGCTTCTGCTGGTCACAAGATTTTCTATCACAAGACATACGTTGTAAAGATGCTTGCCAATAAAAAACAGAACTAGTATAAATTTTTGATATTGATATACTCAGCTGCATACAGGAAAAGGTTTGTCTTTTATGAGGTGTGCAATGAAATGCATGATTTAACCAAGACATCAGATAAAATGTTATAATTACATTGTGTAGTGTGTATGTGCATCTACTGAGGATATTATATCATCACTCTGTGGTGAAAGCTGACTCTGAGGTCTATTAATAGTCCTGCTATCATCTTTCTCAAGGACCTGTGATGTTTGCTGGGTGGGATGTTATGGTGCTATTGTGGGTTTGTTTGTTTATGTCAGAGGCCTGTGGAATTACTCCAAGGATGCAGTTACGATGTATGTCTTTTTTTGTCAGGTGCGTAAAATTATTCGGGTATGTAAAGGAATCTTGGAATACCTGGCAGTCGCAGAGGTTGTGGAAACCATGGAGGACCTGGTCACTTACACCAAAAACCTGGGACCAGGTGTGTCTAAGGGTCTCTGTTTAATACTTCATTCAGGTTTTGGTTATGACTGCTGTTTGGTTATATTAAAAACTACAATACTGGCATGTTTATAGGATGTATCCTGGGTAAAGCCAGTAAATGTGTTTACACATTAAGCAAGTTAGCAATTTATTTTTACTTGAGCAGGCTTTTGGCAAAACATATTTTATTATTTTATTTTATTTTATTTAGATTTTTGACTTTATTTGACTTTATTGGTCTTTATTTTTCTTTATTACCTCCTTAAAGAGGTAATACCAGATGTATATCTAATCCAATACAATTATGAAAATTTGCCTGGATTGGTTGGATGCTAGAGTAAAATACTATGTAATGTAATTCATTGTTTATTTCACGAACATCAATTTTTAATGCTTATATTTTCTGGCATTGTTTTGTTTTAGTAGAAGTAGAAGAGTATCTAAAAGCTTTCCAAAGATTCAAAACTTTTACATCACATTACTGTCAAATCCACATTATTCAATTAGATTTTTCATGCTAACTATTAAACTCTCTAACATCATCCCTGTGTTGATTGATGTGGTTTACTCTTGAATTGTCAGGCATGACAAAGATGGCAAAGATGATCGATGAGCGGCAGCAGGAGCTGACACATCAGGAGCACCGCGTAATGTTGGTCACCTCCATGAACACAGTGAAGGAACTGCTGCCCGTGCTCATATCAGGTGAGAAAGCAGTCGGCAGCTGTGCGTGTGGAGTATCTGTGTGCCAGCCGTTGATATGGCAACACTGATAATTGTGGTCATTTAGCTGCTCATGCCTTGCAGCCAGGGAGATTTTCCTGTCTTCATTTGGCTTTCTGCAGTTGGCTCAGCAATAAATATGCAGAATGATAGTGGATCATTTACAGCAGCCGTGAAGCTTTTTATGGTCGTGTTTGCAAGTCATACACGATAATTAAATGTCTGGGCACATCTCATATGCTCCATTTCAGTATTTGTAAAATATCTTAAGTAATGTGAGACATGACAGAATCTTTTTTTCCATTCAAGCCATTAAAATCTTTGTGACAACAAAGTGCACAAAGAGTCTCGGCGTGGAGGAGGCCCTGAAGAACAGAAATTACACATTTGAGAAGATGAGCGCTGAGATCAATGAGATCATCCGAGTTCTGCAGCTCACGTCTTGGGACGAAGATGCCTGGGCTAATAAAGTACGATTCACATGCACAAACATACACTGTTTACACCAGGGTGAAACGATGTGAATGAATCAGCCCAATTTGTCAGAATCTTAAAATAAATTAAATATTGCTTAAAGGTATGGTTTACCCAAAATTGAAAATTCTGAAATCATTACTCACTCCATTGTCATTTCAAAATGTCTTAATGGATTTGGCTCTACATGTAAGAATAAGATATTTTGCAGAATGTCAGTCACAGAATACAGCAATTGCCATTTACTTTTTTGTCAGAGGGCTGACACTGTTCAGTTAACAACATCTTCAAAATAGTTTCTGTTGCTATTTAGAAGAAAGATAGTCAGGGTGAATAAATGATGACAGAATTTAGATGTTTTGGTGAAATATCTCTATTTTACACTATTTTTACACATTATAGTGAATCTTTTTTTCTCCTTTAATGAATTCGACAAACCCATCCGACGTGCTAAGGTAATCTATACCATTTCCAGCACTGATCACAGTCACACTCAAAATTCAATAACTGTGTGATATGAAACAAAGGCCTTGTAACCACGACGTACAAACGAGCAACAGGGCTTGACAATTCGATTAAGGATCTTCAATTGAATATTTCAAAGTGACAAGACTTGTCGGAAGTGCTTAATATTCAATCTCTCGTCCTTACTGATGATACCCTTCGCTTGCTTAGCATGCATTATAAAATATTTCCATATGAACTCACTTTACTCCAATGAATGTCCTAAGCCTTCATTTACTTTGCTGTCACCTCTGTTTTCCGTTTACCCTGATATAACTCTTTAAACATGCCTTTCTTTTTGTGCTCTCTTTCTTTTCTGTGTTCCTCCATTTATTTTCCCTTCCTATAGAAGGTAAGCTCTCCTCTCTCCCCCTGTGTAATGCGACATAGTGCATGCCAGATCATTGTATTGCTAACAATGTGTGCGTATTTTAGGAGTCATCCTCTTATTTTGTGTCACGTTGTTCTATAAAAGTTACGTATTTTAGGCCAGATTGTTTTATCCTGATGTGAATAATGCATTGCTGTATTTTTAGAAATCCTGCACAATAACTATAAGCCAACAATTGCAAATAGATGTTGTTAACTCTTTGGATTGTCACATTGTATGATCTTCACCCTTCACTTGCTCGCCCTTTCAATCTCACATGGTTTGTCATTTAGACGCTTTGTCTCCCTGTCACTTATTCTAACAGCTTATCACTAACGTCTGTCTTGGGAAGTGACAAACTTAACGTTTGATGTTTGTCTCGGTGGCTACTGCTGTACACATTCCCCTAAACTCTCTGAAAGACCTAACTGAATGATGTTTCACCGGATAAACCTGCTATTCTGCGTAATTCTTTCCTCTGTTAAAGGGTCATGAAACTGCAGTTTTCTTTTCCGTGTTTACATATATAGAATTGGGTGCGTGTAATTTATAAGGTGATTCTTTCATCGACACTTCATTTAATTTAACCCAGAGGTTGGCTTTGTCCCTTTTTATGCAAGGGTTAATAGCAATCCAGCATTAGTTAGGTGTGGACCTCACATGTGACAGTTAACATTTTCTTATTGTTTAAGCCCCCCTTGGTAAATTTTTTTATACCTTGTAACCACTCTTTGACTATCACAATAACATATGTGAACATATTGAAAAGAGCATGTTGAATATTTTGAGGGCAGAATGATGCACACTTAACATCTAATATTAACAACAATACACGTCCAGAGGGCTGTTATGGAACATTTCACTGCGTTTATCAAATAAATAGTAGAAGCTTTGTTGAATTAATAAATGTAAGTATACAGTAAAAAAATATTGAATGCAAGAATACTTAAATGCAAAGAAGAGCTTTATTTTAATGTTTGGTCACAGTGTCTAGGCAACAACAGAAATTTCTGTTTTTGTGTTAGAACTGGATGTCCCAGTGCGTGCATACTAGGGCTGCCCTCCACTAAAAATTTGCCTAATCGACTATTTTTAGTTGTTAAAACCCAATAGTCAACTAGTCGTTTGTATAATATATTAAAATGTCTTAGATACTAAATTTAATTAGTACCATTTAAAACCTTTTTTGATGCCAAAATGCACGATAATAATAGAAAATCTAAAAAAGGCTGTTTTAGGCTATTAAATATTAAGTGTGAGACAAATATATACGAACTTATTTTAAACACCAAATATAGAAAATATACGAAGCAAAAAACAATCAGCCCGACTAACTTGACTTTGAAGTCATGCAATTTAGATGCACTTGTTTTGTCTAGAGAGAATTGAAGTGAAACGCAACCCTCACTGACGCTCCCTCGTGCATCATGACTGGCGACAGTAGCAATGGATTGATATGGTTATTGTACCCAAGAACACACACACACACACACACACACACACACACACACACACACACATTTACTGGGAATGAATTTTACAATGAAAAGCCCCTGCGTTGCCTTCCTCATTTATTTTTTCACTCATAGTGTAATCAGAAAATTACTTAATGCAATTATTTTTTATTGCCTGTCGCCTTATTCAATATAACCCTTGCGTACATTTGGAATGTGAATAAAGGCAGTCAATAACCTCAGCTTGAATCGTCAGTAAATTATGCAGCTAAAACCCGGTGTTGGCTACTAACTGAATAATTTTCAGAGCCCATGTATGAGGTTTTATTCTGCAGAAGTGTTATTCCTGCCATCAGATCAGAACATAAGCACAATGTGTATATTCAGACAGAGAATACTCAAACAGGTCCTCTTACTTCATGATGAAGTATTGATTTGGTTCAGATGTTCTGGCCTGTATCTGAACTTTGTGTTCTTTAGTGCCAGAGTGGCTGAACAACAAATGCAACACTGCAAAACCATAAAGCTGTATACAAGAGTTGTAATACTCTGTACATCTTTGTATGTTATGGCTTGTTCAATTCACGATTTACATGATAGAACAAGATATGTGTAGTAAAAAGCATCCAGGGACTAGTCATTAAAACTGATTGATTATTACCAGGAAATAACTTAAACTCTTTTCAGATTACATTTGGTGGCGAAGGGGTTTTTCAAATATAGACTCTAGGGCTGTTCAGTTGTGACAAAATCAATCCCAATTATTTTGAATTACTAATTAATTACAATATTACTCTGTAGAGGTTGCGATACAATGAAAATTGCTAAATAGATATATTATTTATAAATATCAAATAACAAATGCTCAATGTAATTTTTAAATCCATAATAAATACATGTAAAAAGTAGATGAAAGACATAAATATATTTAAATAAATATTATATTTAAATAAATGCTGAATTGTTGAGAGCCAAAATGGAAAATCGATTTCAACCAATTGCACAGTCATAATGTATTTTAACAATCATTTTTAAAATAAATTTCGATATTTTATATATTAAAAACTCAAATTAATGGTAATCAGTTACTTTTAATTTACTTTTTATTTCTATATGTAATTACAGAACACAGATCAAAACTGAAAAGATTTAACAGCATCCTTCTAGACTTGGCAATCCAATTCCGAGTTGACTCTATCCAATAATGCAATCACATTGGAAATGTCTGATCAACTTGCTTGATGTTGATGTGTGGGCTTGGAAGCGGCAGTTACTGGATAGCAGGCAGGCAAAGTAGGCAGAGGAAATGGATTGGATGGAAAATTTATTATAGTCTTGTCAGCAGAAAGTCTTGTCAGCTTTACAGTGCTTACACTTCTTACTGTTTCATTGTGCTTCAGAATTTTTGTGTGCTCTGAATTAGTTCATAAAATCCCACTAGTACATTATTATAAAAAACATTTAAACAGTTACATTTGCTGCCCTGTAGTCATTTATTCATGCTCCTAAATGAGAGCTGCTGGCCTGGCGGCAGAAGCAGGTGTGAGGGGTTCACTTCCCTCCCATCCGTCTCTCCTGATTGGCTGTGATCGCCAGTGAGTCTCCTGATGGAATTGCCATAAGCAAAAACAGGAACTCAATTATCAGACCTTCATATGGCACATTATTGTCTTCTCCTGCTGTTTTTGATTTAAATATAACATAGCAGTTGGTATGGAATCAATGAAGCTATAATAGTTAAAGGGAAAGTTCACTCCAAAAGGATAATTCTGTTATGAAATACTCACCCTCTTATCATTTCAAACTTGTAAGGCTTTGTTGCTTTTGCAAACCACAAAAGAATACAATTTGAAGAAAGTGGACGATAGAACAGCTGTGGCACCCATTCACTTTTATTGCAAGTGAATGGGGAGTGGATAACATCATTCCTTGAAATATCTTCATAAAGTCATAAAGATTTTGAATGACGAAAGAATGAGTAAAAGGTGATACAATTCTAATATTTGGACGAACTTTCCTTTTAAATTCTTTAGAAAAACTAAACACTAAGTATGAAAAGAAATAGGAATATTAAAAATAGTTATAATTGTGATTTTGACCTTGAGCACTAGACCACACACTTAACATTTAGATTTCAATCAAGTGCCCTTCATTTGTCTTTCAATATCAAATTCTCTTGATTTGTTAGATTTTTATTGTATAAAAATTTGCAAATTTAATGTTAAGACTGCAGTTAACCCTTTTTACAGTTGAGTTGGCTCTCCTCTAAATGTGTGCATGGTGTAATGGAGTGTGAATTTGTGATTATGTGTGCCCCACTCTTTGTGTGTGTGTGTGTTATTTGAGAGAGAGAGAGAGACTCCTGATGTCCTTCATAAGGATGGAGAAGGGTGGCTGTGAGCAAAAAACCCTCCCTTAAAGCATCTTCTCCCTTGTGTGTACAGCTACAGCAATTTCTGATCCATGCAATGACATACTATGGGAAAATAAAAAGAACATTTTGTATTTATTAACATAATCTTTTTTTCTGAAGGACACCGAGGCCATGAAGAGAGCACTGGCAGTGATCGAGTCAAAGATGGGTCAGGCCAAAGGCTGGTTGAGGGACCCCAATGGTCTGCCAGGTAATATTAAAACATATACAATACATGTAGTGTAAATTATTTCCCTGTTGTTAAATTTAGGAGGTCATAAAAATATTTTACTTGATCTTTCGGGAATGAGAGTACATTTTTTTAACTGGGTACATCCTTTTCCTATAGTTGTTTATTCCATAAAGGGATAGTCCACCCAAAATGTTTTTGTCATGAATTACTCAACCTTAAGTTGTTTCTAAACCTGTAAACATTTAATTGTTCAGTTGATTGCAAAGAAAGATATTTGAAAGAATGTTAGCAACAGAAATTTTTGTGGGCATCATTGACTACCATAGCATCAATTAAAAAGATAGAAAAATCTTTCCCCGAACTGTTTGTTTTCATTTTCATTTCCCCGAACTTCATTTCTCAAAATATTTTTTTGTGTGTTCAACAGAAGAAAAATTTTAACATTTATTCTGCTACAATAGTCACTGGTGCCCCAGAGGTTTTAGTTGTAAAACAAAGAAATGTCTACAGGTTTGGAACAACTTCAGGTTGAGTTTTTCACAACAGAAATTTCATTATTGGGTGAACTATCCCTTTAATAAGCCCAAATATGGAATTGAAAATGTCTTTTTATATAGAAATAAAATAAAAAACATATATGTTCTTGCCTGGCTTTATCGGATATTTCTCCACAGGTGACCCAGGAGAGCATGCCCTACGTCAGATACTGGATGAAACAGGAAAAGTGGGTGAGCTTTGTGCTGGGAAGGAGAGAAGAGAGATACTGGGAACAGCTAAGACCCTTGGCCAAATGACCGATCAGGTTTCGGATGTGCGGGCCAGGTACGCCCCCCCTTATTTACAGTACCTGGATAAACATCAGAATCAAATCAGTGTTGTTTTAATTGCTGAATCAACCTAAGAGATTCCACACTTCAGCATTGTTAACAGTTAAACAGATTTGTGAAACATATCGCCACATGTTCACTCGAGTGAAGTGAATTATGCATTGACGTAGCTGCGAGCTGTTCATAATAGTATTTATCATCCTTCATGCAGAATGCCTGTGCAGTGTCTCATGAGCTTTTACTGCAATAAACAGAAATTAACCTGTTTTTGATAAACAACTTAAATCTCTAAAGCTTATTTATCCCTGAATTCTGAGTACAGTACTGTATGGTACAGTACGTGTGGTGGATGTTGATAGCCAGAGAGAGTTAGAGATCAGACGCAGGGTTTGACTTACAGAAACTCAAGGAAAGCAGATTAAAGGCTGAAGGATTTTAAAATCAACGTATGTCCCAACTGGAGTGTACCAAAATGAAATTTTGCAGAAAATCTTGTGGACACATGTATAGATTTCCAGGTCACTTGAAGTAAGGTGACAGTTAACCCAAATATGAAAGTATTCATTCACCCTCTTGTCATTTCAAACTTGTATGCAGAAGACAAGAGAAGATATTTTGAAAAATGTTGGGAACTGGCATCCACTTGTTATAGTTTTCATGTACAAAAGAAGAAAACTTTTGCTACTGTTATTTGGTTCCCAACTACTTCACAATATCTTTCCTTGTGTTCTGCAGAAGAGAGTCATACAGGTTTGAAATAAGGGTAAGAAATCTCTCTCTCGTACATTCTCTGCTTCAGTTCCTCGATGGTGCAACGATCTGCCTCTGGCTTCACGCTTGTCAGACTCGGTCTCTATCTTCAAAATACACCTAAAAACTCATCTTTTCCGGGTACACCTAACTCACTAGGAGTACCTTCTTTTCTAACCTACTCACTCTATCAAAAAAAAAAAAAAAAAACACTTTTGTAACTTCTCTCTCTGTGTAACTTGGTAACATTGTTGTAGCACTTGTTCACCTATTGTTGTATCGGCTATTTACCGCTTCATTGTCTCCTCGACTATTGTAAGTCGCTTTGGATAAAAGCGTCTGCTAAATGCCTAAATGTAAATGTAAATGTAAATAAAAAGAGAGTGAATAAATTAAAAACACAATTTCCATTTTGGGGTGAACTCACACTTAAGGCTTATATGGTTTTGATGATGACATTGATATCTTTTATATGTTGTTTCTCCAGAGGTCAGGGTGCTACCCCCATGGGTATGCAGAAATCTCAACAGGTGGCACACGGTCTGGATATCCTTGTGGGGAAAGTGGAGAATGCCGCCCGGAAGCTGGAGGCTCTGACTAATGCCAAGCAGGCCATTGCCAAGAGAATTGACACAGCGCAGGTCAATTGTGTGATCATTTAACAGAAGCATGAAGCTGCTGTTAGGTTACCAATATTTTATAGTCCGGGGATGATTTGGATTAATTTCAAAAGCGAAGTGATGCTGAAGGATGTAAAGGTTGGTTAAGCTGTAAATAATAGAACGCGTTCCTCAAGACCTATTGCAGACAACTTAAAATTACTCAAATGTGTCCCCAACTTTTTTAAAGATGTTTTTTGACTCATAAGTAATTCAAGTGTAAAGAACTGAAACCTCAGATCTTGTAGTGTGTGGTGCACTGAAAACTTACAAGCAATGCCTTTGGTTATATAATAGTCAGATTTCTCGTTCTGAAAATCAATACAGCCATACAGATTTTTTCATTGCTGTTAAGGCAAGAAGTGTTGAAGTGTGTCAGAAAGAACTTTCTTTTAATATTGAGTTACACTACCGGTCAAAGGTTTTGGAAAACTTATTCACACATTTTGAATAAAAACATCATTAAAATTGAAAAATAAACAAAGGGAATAATGTTATGAGGAAAAAATACATAGTAAATTTGATCGTATTTTCTATAGGTACCTTTTAAGTTGAATCTGCAGAAATGATTTCTTGTCATTTCATAAAGCAGCTTCTTAAGCTCTCAACCTGAGATGCTTTTTGAAGAGTTTTGAAGGAGTATAATTTCAAAGATTAAGGCACACACCTTAAGATCAAGTGTTTAAAAAAAACATTTTAATGTGTTTCTATGTGTCCCAAAACTTTTGACCTGTAGGATACATTTCATATGCTATTATTCATGGTGTGACTTTATTATTCTTAATTGTTTTTGTACAGAGTTGGCTGGCTGACCCCAATGGAGGTCCGGAGGGTGAGGAGAACATTCGGGCCCTCCTGGCGGAGGCCAAACGCATCGCAGACCTGTGCGAAGACCCTAAGGAGAGGGATGATATTCTGCGCTCCATCAGTGAGATCGCAGGACTCACGGCAAGACTGGTTGAACTTCGGAGAATGTAATTACAGACTAACATTACATGTGGTTAACATCCTTTCATTTAAAGAACATTCATTATGTTCTGCTTTAAAAATACTAAACAGGGCTTGTCAGTTTGTCATGTTTATAGAATATTGGGTCTTTGATCAGAACATGCTGAGAACTGTATACATGATGAACTCTTATCATGGTCATTATTTGGTAACCTAGATTATAAGTTTGGTGTCACAAATGTAATTGTTTTTTAACAAGGGGGTACAAAACCACCCTCCTATTTTTTATACAACTTGTATTTGGATTATTGGGTATCATACTTCAAACGCTCTTTTAACCTAGACCACTGAACTGTGACTTCCATTTACACATAGTATGTTATGTAAAATAGTCAATTAAGAATATTACAGTGCCGTTTAATTTACAGTTAATGGCACTTCTTTTGTAATATCTCATGTTCTGATATTTGCCTGTAAAACAGGGGTAAAGGGGACACCCCCGAAGCTAGAGCGCTTGCCAAACAGATCGGCACAGCTCTGCAGAACTTACAGACCAAGACAAACCGTGCCGTGGCCAACATGAGACCCGCCAAGGCTGCCGTTACCCTAGAGGGCAAAATGGAGCAGGCCCTGCGCTGGATCAACAACCCTGGCATTGATGATCGTGGTGTAGGTGTGTGCCATTACAGATCCCTGCACAACATTACTGCTTTAATAATAGGGCGGAATTCCTAGTTGGTTTGTTTGGATACAAATCAAAGGGATCTTGTTTTTAGTACACTGAATAAAAGTCGATCTGTGGCCATGTCATTTTTGTATCTCTGTGTGAAATCTAATGGACAAAAAAATGGCTGCAGTGATCGTTTGAGGACATTATTCTGGATGACACGGGGGAATTGAATGACTTAATCATTTGTTTGGCACTGGGTACATTACTCTGGATCTTAATATGATGTGACAGATAGATTATTATCGCTGTCACTGTTAGATTCATGTTCATGGTTACAATATTTCACTATAAATAGCCATCACGTGTCATGTTCAGAGCAGGTCTTGTTACTTTAAGGCTGACGTGTGCTCTTAAAGGGTTGATTCCCGCCTCTCTTTTTTATTCCAAAAATGTGTCCCTCTTGGTTTACTTACTGTGTTGAGAAGGTCATTCTATAAATGTAGGTATGCTGTTTTGGGGACAGATCTGACACCATTGGGAAATACTACTGTATCATATAATCATCACCACATATTTATAATACTGTTGTTTTATTTGAAGTATTATTGTATTTTTAAGTTATACATTATTCTTACTACAAAGATAAATGCTGTATAAATTATCTTGCTACATAAGCTTATTTATCTTTTTTTTTCATGTTCATTTTTTTATAAATTCAGAAATCTTTGTCATATAATTGCTTATTTTTATATAGCTTTATAAGCATTATTGCTTTATAAGTTTATTTTAAGTTTAGTTTTTATTTTCAATCAAACATTTAAGAACCTTAACTTAAATTTTGAGACAATATATAATTTATTTATATTTAATTTTATATTTATGTCTATTTTAATTGATTTTGTAAACGTCTTAAGAGCTTCAGTTCTAGGAAAGGAATTTTTACAAATATTTAAGGTTTAAACATAAATGTCATATTTATAAATATATGTTTTTGTTTATATTTTTATACACAATATGCATGTGTCAGTACTGGTCCAGATGTCCCAACCATCTTCACTCTGTGTCTTCAGGCCAGGCTGCACTCCGGGGGCTGATAGCGGAGGGCCGTAGGCTGGCAAACTCTCTACCAACGCCGTACAGACAGGAGCTGCTCGCAAAGTGTGACCGAGTGGAACAGCTGATGATGCAGTTGGCAGATCTGGCCGCACGGGGAGAGGGTGAGAGTCCACAGGCTGGCGCTGTGGCTGGTCAACTGCTGGAAGCAATAAAAGTAAGATGGCCAGACATCGTGTCCCCCCTTGTCTATTAAAAGATCCCAGATATCCTTCACAGCAGGTGTTTTTAAGCATGGTTGTGATCTTCTCAGATGAGGAGTGAAGAGGACAGATTTGTTGACTTGTGGAGTAAAGTTAACAAGCAATGCATGCAGAATAAGCAGTAGGAATATAACTCCATCTTCTGGACATTGTTGGCAAAACATCTCTTTAAATAATGGGTCATATCTTTTTTGCAAGGATCTGAAGGCAAAGATGCAGGAGGCAATGACCCAGGAGGTGTCGGATGTATTCAGTGATACAACCACACCTATCAAACTTCTGGCTGTGGCAGCGACAGCGCCTCTTGACTCGCCAAACAGAGATGAGGTTTGATGAACATATATCATGTCTAAAGCAAAACCTAAAGGGATTGTTTACCCAAAATATGAATTACTCATTCTTGTTGTTCCAAAACGGTAAACAAAGATATTTAAAAGGATGCTTGTATCCAAATCGTGTACCATATTGACTTTCATAGTAGGTGGTGGTCAGAAGTGGCCCAGAACTTCTTGCTTTCCTAAATTCTTAAAAATGTCTAATTTCGTGTTCTACAGAAGAAAAAAATATTAAGAATTTTTTCCTACTTTGTTTGTTAATGGGATCCAAGAACTCTTTGGTTGTAACCATTCTTCCAAATATCTTTCTCTGTGTTTATCAGAAAAAGGGAATGTATACAGATTTGGAACAACTCATATGAGTAAATGATTTTTGTTTGGATGAACTACCTAAAAAATATTGATTTAATGTACCATTAGTCCTGATCTAGAACTGTCACAAAATTGGTGCCAGACCTCGCTGAGATTTTTCATTTTTATGCCTGCAGGTGTTTCAAGATAGAGCGTCTAACTTTGAGAATCACGCCAACAGACTGGGAGCGACAGCGGAGAAGGCTGCTGCCGTGGGAACAGCTAATAAGAGCACAGTAGAAGGCATCCAGGCAGCGGTGAAATCAGCCCGAGATTTAACACCTCAAGTATGATTGACAGTCATGCCAGGGACAGCTTATATGTATATACATACAGACATCCAGTTAAGGTCTCATGCCAAGTTTTCTTAAAGTGCACGTAATGGTGTGCTTGAGACACAGCCAAGCTTTATATTTGGCCAGTATCCACTGGATCAAGTGTCAAGATTGCTTGCATAGCTTAGACCAAGTGTTCTCATTCGGGCATGAGCCGTTTAGAAAGTTGTGTTAAGGTGCACTCTTTAATTTTTTCTAATGTCAACTAGTGGTCAAGATGCAGCATTTTCTGCAGGAGAAAACGATTTTCTATATATAATTTCAATCAAAGAGGCAACATCTGGGATTTTTTTAATGATTATTATTTATTTATTTGTGTATGTGTTTTTTTGACTTGGGTAGGTCACGTCTGCCGCACGCATTTTGTTGAAAAACCCTGGAAACCAGGCGGCATACGAGCACTTTGAGACCATGAAGAATCAATGGATTGATAACATTGAGAGATTGACTGGTGGGCATTATCTCATATCCCATAAATGAAAATCTGAAAGTGATAATAAACACTCTCTTGTGGAAAAAGTAATGGAAGTGTCAGTGTAACAGTATATTTGTTTCAAACTTAAAATAGGAGAGTATGTTTAGTAAAGAAGGAAGGCTTATTTAGTCCTAAGTGCTAGTAGTACACTAACAAGTACACTACTAGTACATATTAGTTATATAAGTATGCTTACAAAATAAAGTATATTTTTATAATCTTTTTTTCAGGTCTTGTGGATGAAGCCATCGACACCAAGTCACTTTTGGATGCGTCGGAGGAGGCTATCAAAAAAGACATTGATAAATGCCGGGTCGCCATGGCTAACGTTCAACCTCAGATGTTGGTTGCCGGGGCCACCAGCATCGCCAGGAGGGCTAACAGGGTACTTCTGGTGGCCAAACGAGAGGTGGAAAACTCTGAGGACCCTAAATTCAGGGATCTGGTCAAAGTTGCGTCGGATGAACTTGGCAGAACTATCTCACCCATGGTTATGGCAGCTAAAGCGGTGGCAGGAAACATTCAGGATCCAGGTTTCTAAAATATTTGACATATCCTGGTTACGTTGAAATATGATTTAACGTTTGACAAGTGCTAACATAAGACTTGTTCTTGGATGAGCAGGTTTGCAAAAGACTTTCCTGGACTCTGGCTACAGGATCTTGGCTGCGGTTGGAAAAGTGAGGGAAGCCTTTCAGCCACAGGAGCTTGAATTTCCCCCTCCACCTCCAGACCTTGATCAACTACATGTGAGTTCAGATGTTCTTCATCAATAACAGATAAAGACTTGATAACTTTTTATATTTATAATAAACAAACACGTCTTGTGTGTGTGCCACCTCATTCCTCCTCTTACAGGTCCATGATGATCAGGCTCCTCCCAAACCACCCCTCCCTGAAGGAGAGGTTCCTCCCCCGAGACCTCCACCCCCAGAAGAGAAGGACGAGGAGTTCCCTGATCAGAAAGTTGGTGAGATGGTGAGTGAGCCTATGATGGTGGCTGCCAGGCAACTTCACGATGAGGCTCGCAAATGGTCCAGCAAGGTGAGTGAGGCCACTTCACTTAAAGTACAACAACCTTTTACATGCAGAATCTCACAACGCTGGGTCATATTAATATCTTTAATGATATTGTGGTAGAACATGTCCTCCTAATGTCAGGATGTTTAAATGACTCTCAGGATCAAGAAAGAACATTAGAAATGATTGTATACATTGTATATTTTTTAATTCATTCATAATTAATTATTTCATATGCATCTTAAACCTACAAAGTAAAACAAATGGATTTGATACTCTCATGCAGCCTGCAATATTATACAATAGTGCTATGATGGTAATGCCTTTAAATGATTATGTTTCAAATAGGGCTGTCAAATGATTAATGGCGATTAATCACACCCAGAATAAAAGTTTGTCAATATATGTGTTCTATGCATATTTATTTTGTATTTATAAACACAAAGACATACACATACTGTACATGTATGTTTAATAAGGAATTATTTATTTATATTTACCAGTAATTAAAATTTTATAGAAATGTATGTATATGAATGTTTATGTACATGTGAATATATGTTAAATATAATGCACAAACTTTCATTCTGATTTGACAGTCGTAGTTTACAATAAAAAAGAAGGCGCCAGATCAAGATTTGTTATTACTGTAATATATCCTGTTTAGAAATATGACCCAGACATGTTCTTTAAAGCTACATGAGATTCATTCTATAAAAATCATTTGTGTAAATTTCACCAGCTGTGATGCATGCAGCTGGTGAATGATCGTAGCGGATGTCTTGTCATCACATTTTAATTCGTTCTGACAGCGTCAATATTGTCATCTAATGCATTCTGTGGTACAGATAGTGTTGTAGATACTGCAGAGAAATGTGCTTTGTGTACCAGTCTGCTATTTCTGACTGTGACATGTTGTTTTTTGTCATTGTCACTAACCTGAAATTTGAAAATCTCTGTAATGATTTCAATTTCAGGAAAACAAATAAACGGAAACTGTCATCTATGAAAAGAAGTGTTTGCATGCCCATCTCTAACGGTTTGAACAAGTAGATTCACTAATGTGCCACCTTACTGATGGAACAAAACATGAATTTTCTTCCCAGCTGTACCCTACTTGTACATCGGACAGAATGTAAAATAAATACACCAGTCTTCTAAACTAGGGCTGGGCTAATAAAAGCTCATTGCAAAGATTCTTAGAAATGATTAAAGGTGATATATACAGTTTATGATCTAGTCAGATGACCAAAGTGAATACCACTGGGTATTTTATTGTGACTTCTTGGTGACGTATTTGTCTTGTTGTCGATTTGATTGTAAATGTATTGTGCTTGTGCTGTAAATCAGCTGTCCTATTACGTTTCTGTCATTTCCTGGAGTATTTGTTCTCCTGTTTTATGTTTTTGTGTGTCTCTACAAAGTCCCAGGTTTACTGGTTTAGTCATGAAGCTATATACCTTTACCACTTGAACAAAGTAAAATATCTTTATTGATCGAATTTATGTTCTATCAAACTTTCAGAAATGTGAAAGGGGCAAAATTTAAAGTAGACGCTTCCACCAAAAGAACCCAAAAAAACGCTCTAAATGGGTTCCATGTTATGAGGTACATGTAGAATTCACATATTCTGAAGTCATACAATGGTTACTCGTGACTCAAAAGATCTATCTTGGATTATACATTATCCAAGATAGATACTGTATACTTCCATTATACAGTAAATAAAACAAGGAGCAACATAATATATACACTACTGGTCTGAAGTTTAGGTACACTTGAGTGAAATGTTTCTAATTATTAAAAAAAGGTGTATGCCTGAAAGTCTGAAATTAGTTTAATAGACAAAAATATAATTGAGCAAACAAGCATTTGTTGAATGAAACTGAAAGAAAGAACAGCAAATAGGAGCGCAGAACAGACGGGGACTCCTTTAAATTCTTTAAAAAGCATCTCAGGGTGAGACTTTAAGAAGCTGCTTGTTAAAATGACAAGAAAACATTTCTGCAGATTTTAGTAAAATGGTGAATACACCAAATATAACCCTTAGTCTTTTAACCTTATTTTAGTTTCCTTTGATTTATTTCATTATTTTGATGAGTTTATTATTATAAAATGAAGAAAAAATATAAATGCATAAGTGAGTATCCCAAAACCTTTAACCAGTAGTGTACAGGTAGTACTGTGCAGTTAAATAGGGGCAAATTTGTATCTTTAGATAAATAATGAGCTACATTTAAGCAGGTTCTGTACTATTTAGGTTAAATGTTAACTCATTTTAACATCAAAAGCTGCTTTTTCAGCGAGAGCTCATCACATAATCTTGGGGGTGGGCTTTGCTTCTTTGCTTTCTGTCCAAATTAACATTCACAACAAAACATGCAAATAAACATCACCTTAATTTTTGTGAGAGTATAGTCAGAATTCCCTTATAAACCGTGTACCAGTCCTTAACCAGCAAAAAGATTTTTTTCTCTTTCCAACCCATCCTAAACCCAGCGTTTCCCACAATCCTCTCCTGGGAATCTTCATCCATCATACTAACTCTGTCCTTCTTTCTCCCTGCTGGCTCCATCCCCTCCACCTCCTCCCCAGCCTGAGGTGACACGCGAAGGTTTTCGGGCCGCTGAGGCGGATGTAGATATAGAGGATGATGATGAGTTCACAGACAACGAGGATGATTTTGAGCCAGAGCTGCTTTTAGTGGCTTCCAATCAGCCAGTTAACCAGCCCATTCTGGCCGCTGCGCAGTCTTTGCACCAGGAGGCTCGCAAGTGGTCCAGTAAGGTACTTCTTGGCCCAGGTGGGCCGCAGCATCCCTTCTGCATCCAGATAGCTGCTGTTGTTGCTTCACGCTCGGGACCGGTGTGGGTTTTTTGCTGCTGGGTTTCCCACTGACAGCGACTGGAATGGCAAGCTTGTTGTGCAGTTTTTGGACAAACTGATACTGGCTTTACAAGTCACTTCCTGCGCATTGTAATAGCGTCACGCCTTTGGTTTGCAAGTGGAGCCACTCATTCAAACGCTGCTTTTGCCACATGTGAAGCCATGGATGACAGTTTCCTAATGACTTCCCAATGACCCAGGATGAAGTCATGTCACATGCCTGTTTGTTTGTCTTGCAAAGTTATTCTAACCATGTCAAAGCCATTGTAGGATAATACATTGTAACTCACTGAAGCTCTGCCTGCATGTGTATAAACATAACTGCCTCAGTCTAATTAGAAACGTGTTTAAGATGGGTACAGTCAATCTGAAGGAAAATATAGCCGTCTTCTCATGACTAATTTCACAGGCATGATGGGTGTGCATTGGATGAATATTGAGTAACGCTAAACACTGTTTCTCTAACTCCAATTACATCCTGTTTAAAAAAAAATCCAGCACAAACTGAACGATATTGTCAACAATCACATTTTCTGCTTTATCTACATATCAAAACTTAATATTATACAGTCACCAAAGTGTATATGATCTTATTTTTGTAGTTTGTAAACTACTGTATAATCGAAACTTCTGCATGCATTTCCTCTCAGGGTAATGACATCATCGCAGCAGCCAAGCGCATGGCCCTGCTAATGGCCGAGATGTCTCGCTTGGTGCGCGGAGGAAGCGGGAATAAACGTGCCCTTATTCAGTGTGCCAAGGACATCGCCAAGGCGTCGGATGAGGTCACGCGACTGGCTAAAGAAGTGGCCAAGCAATGCACGGACAAAAGGATTCGCACTAACCTTTTGCAGGTCAGCCTTGTTATTGCATATCACGTTATTTTGTCACTTCAAATGCGGCGAAAAATTACATGAAAAGAGACAATATCGGCAATAAAAATGAAGAAATGAAAATTTGAAGGTGCAGATTCTCTTAGAAATGTTATGTCTATTCTAGGTTTGTGAGCGTATCCCAACTATCAGCACCCAGCTGAAGATCCTATCTACTGTGAAGGCCACTATGTTGGGACGAACAAATATCAGCGAGGAAGAGTCTGAGCAGGTGAAGTTTCAATCTCTAACATGTTTGGTATGAAGGTGCTATGGAAAGGATAGCTCACCCAAAAATGAAATTTTTTAAACCTGTATGACTTACTCTCATGCAGAACACTAAAGAAGATATTTAAAAGAATGTTGGTCGATGGTACCCATTCAGTGGTTTTGTGTCCATACATTAGAGGTGAATGGGTGCCACCGCTGTTCAGTTTCCAACATTCTTCAAAATATCTTTCTTTGTGTTTTGCGGAAGAATGAGAGTCACTATAATTGAAATTATGGGAGTGTAATGAATTGTGCATTTCTCTTTAAGGCCACCGAGATGCTCGTTCACAATGCTCAGAACCTTATGCAGTCTGTGAAGGAAACTGTAAGAGAAGCAGAAGCGGCATCCATCAAGATCCGTACAGATGCTGGGTTCACTCTCCGTTGGGTCAGAAAGACACCCTGGTACCAGTAAACCTAGGATCGCATTTCAGAACAATGATAGGACCCAATCTGATCCTTAAAACTGTTGAATAACAGTGTTCAGGTGTAGTTCAGGGAGGATTGGTGGTACTTATTTTTATTTACTTACTAGGAAAACTACATTTTCATCTTATTTCATCTTTTTGAAAGCTATTTTTGTCTTTAATGTTTTCTATATTTCACTTTATCTCACACTGATGATATATGGTGTAGGAGTACATAGGAAGCAGATTTTTGAATATATATTTTTGGTATGTTGGGTTTCCAAATTCCAGGTATATATATATTTTTTGCATGGAGAAGTTTTCTATTTTGTATTAGAGAAATACGGCATTATGAGTTACAGTACATGCCTTTCTCTATCTGTTTCAGAGCTCACATTGAAATTTACTTTGATTTAGATTTTGACAGTTCAATTTTTGTATATATTTTTATTTCTCAATGACGTCTACATTCATCAGATCATTATCACAGAGTGTTTTTAGTCAACACTATACACGACGTAAAACATTTTGTTTTTTAAGCTTTCACTAGAATTCACTAGAATTAATCATTCTAAATTCTTATTTATAAAACCTTGCTTGGCTTTGCTTAACTATTTATTAAATGGGATAATAGATTTTTTAAATGAGTCATTAAGTTACAGGGATGTACTGTGCATGGTACGACCAATGCCAAAGATTGTTTTTTTTGTTTATATAAATGAATACTCAGTAGGTGTTACATTAACAAAACAATTCTGTATTGTAAATGTGTGTAGACCTGCAAAGGCTCATCAACGAAATCATTCTTTCTTAATAAGTTCTTCACACTTGAAAATTATAATTTTTACTAAATTTGTGAGGGGGTGAATGCAAATTTTTCACATGAAAAGCACAATTCTCGCAACAGTTGAACTGTTTTCTCTGGTATGTGGCTAAAGTGAACATCAAAGTCAGTCTTTTTACAGTTAAAACAACTTGTAGCCGTTATTTTTAGAATGTTCTCAGTGATTGTTTTTTCTATCTTAGTGTATTGATAAAGGAGCTGTATTAACGTATCTTGCGTTGGGTAAAATGAATAACAAGACCCAGGTGGCTTGTTTATGTGTGGAGATAACTAAAGAGTATCCAGCTCTTAATGTGTTGAATTTCAGTAGCACATTTAAGCTGAAGATGAACCGTGTTTCACAAGATGCGTCACTGCCTTGCATTCACTTAAACTCTTTCTAAAGTATATACATTTGAAAGAGTACCTTTTCAGCCCAATATATAGTGCCTCTTTGTGAAAGTTTACAGGGCTGTATTTTTATTTGTAGTTGCATGTTTTGGGTTGTATGTTGACATTAGAAAGGGTATAAAAATACTCCTTTGTGAATGTATGTAAGACACTACCGTAAACTTTTGTTTTCAGTGTCACAAAGATATCTTACGTGCCTCAGAATAATAAAACAGTTTTGTTGAGGTGTAATTAATTTATTTTTAAATGAGTTAATAAAACATGATACTCTCATGTTTGTACAGGGTAACATAGTTCAGCCTTCACCCATTAGATTAGGTAAGAAAACATTTTAGTAAGATAACTAAAATGAAGTATTGAAGGTAATGGTTCAGACACAAAAAATGAAAGTGGTGTCATTTACTCACCCTTTAATCTTCTTAAACCATTATGACTATACATTGGCACCCATTTGCTTCTATTTTGTGAACATGAAACTAATGCAAATGAATGGTTGCCAGATTACAACAACATTCTTCAAAATATCTTATTTTGTATTCTGTTGAAGACAGGAACTGTTTGAAATGACAAGAGGGTAGGTAAATAACATTTTTCATTTTTGGTTGAACTATAACTAAGTGACACTGTAACAATATTTCCATAAAGCACACAGAGGTCAAATTTATATAAATTTTATATATCAGAAGGCTTTGGGTTCAAGCACATTTAATGCAATTACAAAGTTCCCTTCACTTACAGTTCTTCATGACATTCTTTTAAAATCATGGAATTGCTCTTTCTGTGCAAGTTTCTTTAAAGCTTTAAGGAGGCAGACGCACGCTATTATTGCTGCAAGTTAATGCAACAGATTCTATCATATGTGCTATAATAACTCTGAGGTGCTTATACACGACAAGATGTTAATGAAGTAGGAGACAACTGCTACTGACATGGCTGTGATATGCTTGTGTAGATTGTCAACACACTATTTCCAGCTATATGCATATCTATTCTTACATTTGTGTGTAAGGTCTTAACACTATATCTCATTCAAAGGCCACTGAACACAGAATAAATCACGAAACAAAAACTAAGTAATAGAATAAGGCTGCAGTTATTCTCTAGTGTTGTTCTGTGTATTTTAAACATTTTAAAGTAACTGAAGTAATCTCAATTTAATCACACACTATGAAATCTTGCATAATTTGTCAATATGTGGATACTATAAAGTAAAAAAAATCCCGTTACTGATACTGACATAATAGCATTAAGACATACTTAAAATAGAACATTCTACAGTTTTAATAAACCATTGTATTGTTATTGTGAATATATAAACTCCCCAAAAATACAACTTAATGGAAATAAACCTTGCACTTCTTGTAATTTCCTCCCAACAAATAAGTATAAATAACACAGTGACTTCATGATTCTATCGCAAATCCTGCAGGATTTGTAACATGGCACCTCTAAAGACACTTTGGCATATTATTGTTATTCTTCAGCGCCCTCACGTTCTGACCTGGAACTTTCCAGCCTTGGTCACATACTTCACACCCTTGAATGGTTTATATTTCTCTCCGTACATATCAAGCCGATTGACTTTCAATCCTGTGGAAATAAAGAATTGTGAAAAAACACTTTTCTCTATACACTTATATTTACAGGCTTGGAAAGATATGCAAATAAAAATAAAATACAACTTCACACGACTGGTTAACAGTAAGGGGACACTTGATTAAATCGTTTCTCATTATTTCAACAACTCTTGATCTGAAGTTGAACGCTTAAATGTCTGAAATTAGTTCAATTGACAAAACTATAATTTAGCAATTTTTTTAAATGGATAATTTTGAGTGAAGAAAGAATATCCAATAAGAGCTCAGAATAGACAGGGGCTTCTTTAAAATTCAAGCCAAAAGGTAGCTACACCGAAGATTATGAAAACTAGTAAGCCTCATGTTTTAGTTTTTTTAATAATACCCTTATTCCAAGAGGTCCCTTTGTTTTATTTCAGAATATGTTAAGTTTATTATAAGTCAAAAATATGAACAAATATGAATCCATGAGTGTACCAAAAAAAGTTTTGAGCCGGCTGGTAATAAATAACCAAAGCTGGCGCATAAAAAGTCATAAAGTACCTGAGATGGCTAATTGTTGGATTTTCAGGTCAATGTTCAGGCTTGGGTTCTCCTCTGGTTTAGGTGCTCCTGCCTGGAGACTGAGACTTCCTTTCAGATTGGGAAGCTTCTGAGGGTTAAGCTTTCCTATATCCCACACTAAGACCTAAAGGATAACAGTGAGTGACAATAAAACATGCTGACAATGATACACAATTACTTCAACAAACACAAGCTATAAACATAACAGAGGAGTATGTTGAGTATTACATTACCTTTGTGACAGGGTCGTAGTTGTAAGTTCCCTGAGTTGTGTTGAGGTTGGCACTGAGAACCACTTTGGGCATGTGTATGGATACTACAACACATTCCACCATCTTTCCCATGGTCTGTTTAGGACCCACAGTAATATCCAATCTTCCTGAAGATCCAGTCTCAAAGAAACTGATGTTTTGCTTCACATATACAGGGATTGCTACCAGACTGCAAATAGCAAGAAATATATTTTCAATACCACATTTCAATAACCTAGAAGGTAGTCTTTTGAATTGATAGGTACAACTTTAATACTTTTATCAAATCATTCGGAATAGAGCTTTACAGAGCTTCACTTACTTTTGAGCACTGACTTGATATGACATGAGCTGAAAGTTTCCATCGGGGGGAATGAAGGAAATGACTCTCTCACTTTCCCATCTTTTGTATCGGACACATGGATGAAAGCTCACATCATCCAGGAGTCTGGGGTTCTATAGATAAACATTAATAGGCATATAATATTGCAATGAACAAGAACAAATACAATAAAATTATAGTCATAAAAATGACATGAAAAATACAGTTTAAGTGAAAATTTGGACACCATTTTCTACCACTATTAACATTTCAAACCTGTATACGTTTCATTTTTGTGCGGATCACAAAAGAAGATATTTTTAACTGTACAGCAGTGGCACCCTATCATTTCTTTTGGATGGACAAAAATCTTTGTTTGTGAAAGAAAGAAAGTCGTACAGATTTGAAGCGAGAGGGGGGTGAGTAAATGAGGACACCATTTTTTGTTTTGGGTGAACTATCGATTATAAGTCTTGAAATACAACACTGAAAACAAACAGCCAAGTGTATATGGATAAACACAATTACCATAAATGAGAGCGAAAGGTCGGGCATTCCAGACAGTTTGACACAGGCATCAATCACTCCCTGGATTTCTGCAAAAACCGTGCTTCCTAAAACAGAAGAATACACAAACATTTAACTTTTTGTACACAACCAGCTGAATTGCAATTCCAAATAACTTTTACCAGATTTATCCAGGATGGCATCGATTTCTTCAACCACATCAAAGTAAGCCTCATTATTAGTATGTTTCACACCAGCCCTTCTCCATGGGATACTGGAGAGCTGGCCAGTAGGGAGGGTCTGCCCAATATTAGTGCTGCCTGAAAATTGCAATAAGTTTAAGTCTTTGCGTTTCATTGCTATAAACAAAAAAACTATTTTAAAAGAAAGCCTTACCTGTGATTGTGTTGACCATAGACCGCAGTGTTGTAGGAGGTCTGATAAGTTCCTTCAAGATATTAGACTCTGTGGTGAGGGGGAATCCATTATCTAACATTTCCTCCAGGAGCTCATACACTATTACCACGTTATCCTTGATAGTTGTCTCAGAACATTCTCCAAAATAATCCTGTATAAAATAATGACATTTTTATCACATAGTAGAATTTCAACAAAAGCATGCCTGTGAAAAGTATGTAAAATGTGTGTATCTTAATACCTGAAAAGTTTCTGCAACTCGATGTAGAAACTCTATAACAAAGAGAGGAGGCACTTCTGTTTGGATGACAGAAACGAAAAAGATCTTCTCATGGTAGATGTTAATGAGATAGTGATGAGGGGTGTGGATGACCGGAGGCACGTTGTCCGGTTCCACCGCCTTTTCCCGTGCTTCGAAGAAATAATCGCAGACGGTGCGACTTATGACACTCTTCCAGTGTTTTTCCAGGAATATATCGCCAGCGTTGTTAATCAGGAACAAGCTGTGAATCATGATGGGGCTACAAAGCCGACAAGCTAAAAAAACAGAGACGTTTTCAACACTTGAGAACACAACCTTTGTTTTGTCGAAGTAGGGGAAAACAGATAACACATGCAGACTCTGTCCAGCAGACTCCCAAAACATTTTTGTCTCATTTAATTTGAGAAGAATCCATGTCAGACGCCATTGTAGATAGTTGGGTGAGAGCGATGAACTCTCATTGTGTACATCATAAAGCACGGCTTGTTTCTCCAGATCCACAGTTTTCAACCAGAGGTACCTGGGGTTCAAAAGGCACTACAGAGGGAATGTATATAACCTATAGATGCAATCTCTTTTCCAACTATTTGAACAAAAATAAGATCCTCAATACAACATGCATAAAAATGTGTATATATTCATAGGATCTTTATTCTAGTTTTCTCTGGGTGTGCTTTTAATCCCAAAAAACAAAAAAAATAGTGCATTTAAAATGCACCAAACAGGATTAAAATGTACTAAACATTTAAACATTATACAAGGTCACAGATTGATCACTATGGTATAACAAAAGTCATTTTTTGTTGGAAGCAACTAAGCAAACAAACAATAATGGCTTAAAAAATATGGAGTTTAAGGAAGTAATTGAATATCAATACATTAAAACAAATAAACAAATGTCATTTTGCCTAGCAGAGAACCAAAACATCACATTTTAGTTTCCAAAACACAATTATGCATGGAAGTTTTATTAGCTGCCAAATTAAACATTCCCCATATTTACAATCAATTTATATGATCATAAATATAAAAAATGCACTTTTTAAACATCAAACACATCTAAAACTAACTTGTAAACAAAACCTACCTTCAAACAGCTGTCTTATAGATGTTTTTAGCAAACTCTTGGCTTGCCAGTGTGGCAGATGTGTCAGTCCTTCCCAGCACAGGCGGCCAAAGATAAGCCGGACATAAATGTTTCCCAACGTAATTTTAAAACACAAACTAGCTCGAATTTTCACAATGTGTTGTATATGACGTATCAAATGATACATTCGCAACACGGGTGCTCGTTTAAAGCTGACTTGTTTTATTGAAAATTGTATTTTCGTTCAGGCGCACAGGGCAGCCCCGCTGTGCTCTTGCCGGCGCCAGATCGTCGTTCACAAGGTGGATCAAGCGTCTCTCATACAGCAAAGCATGGCGTCCGATGAACCCAAAGCAAAGAAAATCAAACTCGAGGAAAAACTCAGGTATGGCAAACACGAGATGTGCTTTAAAGCTGTTGAACGGACTCGGCGGAAATAGTCGAGATTGAATGATTTAATAGCACTTTTGGGGGTCAGAGGTCAGGTCTGTATAACACATGTGGCAGGTTCTTGTGTTAGAATGAATGTCCTGCACGTGTTCTTATTTACTCAATGCTGCTGTTGTCTTCTGTCTCATTTGGTCTGCTCATCATCATGACTCGCGACACATGTTGGTTGCTGTGGTTACGCGCATCCCATCATGGCATTCCCCGCTGACAGTAATTCCATTCTGCTGGAAAGTTTTTCTTTTGTTAATTCTGCTCAAGAACATAAATAACTCCATTTATTATATTTGGATTTATTTTGGATTTATATACGTTGTTAAACAGATTTTCAATTTAAGTGTTATAAACTGAAAAGTGGAGTCCGTCCCACGTGTCTTTTGTTATGAAGCGGGCTTAAGTCTCTCTCTCTGTCTCTCTCTCTCTCTCTCTCTGGTCTCTCTCTCTCTCTCTCTCTCTGTCTCTCTCTCTCTCTCTCTCTCTCTCTCTCTCTGGTCTCTCTCTCTCTCTCTCTGGTCTTTCTCTCTCTCTCTCTGGTCTCTCTCTCTCTCTCTCTGGTCTCTCTCTCTCTCTCTCTGGTCTCTCTCTCTCTCTCTCTGGTCTCTCTCTCTCTCTCTCT